>CM051239.1:398489704-398971950 GCA_027917425.1 Gastrophryne carolinensis | reverse complement strand
TTCAAATATGATAAGAGCAAATGCTTATATGGTCTTAAACAGAGGCTGCTTTAGTCACAGAATGGGATGCCCCGGGCAGGAATCGAGCTGCCAGGGTACAGTAGTGCTTTGGCCAGCAAAAGTGTCTTTATCAGGCCTAATTTCAAATATGATAAGAGCAAATGCTTATATGGTCTTAAACAGAGGCTGCTTTAGTCACAGAATGGGATGCCCCGGGCAGGAATCGAGCTGCCAGGGTACAGTAGTGCTTTGGCCAGCAAAAGTGTCTTTATCAGGCCTAATTTCAAATATGATAAGAGCAAATGCTTATATGGTCTTAAACAGAGGCTGCTTTAGTCACAGAATGGGATGCCCCGGGCAGGAATCGAGCTGCCAGGGTACAGTAGTGCTTTGGCCAGCAAAAGTGTCTTTATCAGGCCTAATTTCAAATATGATAAGAGCAAATGCTTATATGGTCTTAAACAGAGGCTGCTTTAGTCACAGAATGGGATGCCCCGGGCAGGAATCGAGCTGCCAGGGTACAGTAGTGCTTTGGCCAGCAAAAGTGTCTTTATCAGGCCTAATTTCAAATATGATAAGAGCAAATGCTTATATGGTCTTAAACAGAGGCTGCTTTAGTCACAGAATGGGATGCCCCGGGCAGGAATCGAGCTGCCAGGGTACAGTAGTGCTTTGGCCAGCAAAAGTGTCTTTATCAGGCCTAATTTCAAATATGATAAGAGCAAATGCTTATATGGTCTTAAACAGAGGCTGCTTTAGTCACAGAATGGGATGCCCCGGGCAGGAATCGAGCTGCCAGGGTACAGTAGTGCTTTGGCCAGCAAAAGTGTCTTTATCAGGCCTAATTTCAAATATGATAAGAGCAAATGCTTATATGGTCTTAAACAGAGGCTGCTTTAGTCACAGAATGGGATGCCCCGGGCAGGAATCGAGCTGCCAGGGTACAGTAGTGCTTTGGCCAGCAAAAGTGTCTTTATCAGGCCTAATTTCAAATATGATAAGAGCAAATGCTTATATGGTCTTAAACAGAGGCTGCTTTAGTCACAGAATGGGATGCCCCGGGCAGGAATCGAGCTGCCAGGGTACAGTAGTGCTTTGGCCAGCAAAAGTGTCTTTATCAGGCCTAATTTCAAATATGATAAGAGCAAATGCTTATATGGTCTTAAACAGAGGCTGCTTTAGTCACAGAATGGGATGCCCCGGGCAGGAATCGAGCTGCCAGGGTACAGTAGTGCTTTGGCCAGCAAAAGTGTCTTTATCAGGCCTAATTTCAAATATGATTAGAGCAAATGCTTATATGGTCTTAAACAGAGGCTGCTTTAGTCACAGAATGGGATGCCCCGGGCAGGAATCGAGCTGCCAGGGTACAGTAGTGCTTTGGCCAGCAAAAGTGTCTTTATCAGGCCTAATTTCAAATATGATAAGAGCAAATGCTTATATGGTCTTAAACAGAGGCTGCTTTAGTCACAGAATGGGATGCCCCGGGCAGGAATCGAGCTGCCAGGGTACAGTAGTGCTTTGGCCAGCAAAAGTGTCTTTATCAGGCCTAATTTCAAATATGATTAGAGCAAATGCTTATATGGTCTTAAACAGAGGCTGCTTTAGTCACAGAATGGGATGCCCCGGGCAGGAATCGAGCTGCCAGGGTACAGTAGTGCTTTGGCCAGCAAAAGTGTCTTTATCAGGCCTAATTTCAAATATGATAAGAGCAAATGCTTATATGGTCTTAAACAGAGGCTGCTTTAGTCACAGAATGGGATGCCCCGGGCAGGAATCGAGCTGCCAGGGTACAGTAGTGCTTTGGCCAGCAAAAGTGTCTTTATCAGGCCTAATTTCAAATATGATTAGAGCAAATGCTTATATGGTCTTAAACAGAGGCTGCTTTAGTCACAGAATGGGATGCCCCGGGCAGGAATCGAGCTGCCAGGGTACAGTAGTGCTTTGGCCAGCAAAAGTGTCTTTATCAGGCCTAATTTCAAATATGATTAGAGCAAATGCTTATATGGTCTTAAACAGAGGCTGCTTTAGTCACAGAATGGGATGCCCCGGGCAGGAATCGAGCTGCCAGGGTACAGTAGTGCTTTGGCCAGCAAAAGTGTCTTTATCAGGCCTAATTTCAAATATGATTAGAGCAAATGCTTATATGGTCTTAAACAGAGGCTGCTTTAGTCACAGAATGGGATGCCCCGGGCAGGAATCGAGCTGCCAGGGTACAGTAGTGCTTTGGCCAGCAAAAGTGTCTTTATCAGGCCTAATTTCAAATATGATTAGAGCAAATGCTTATATGGTCTTAAACAGAGGCTGCTTTAGTCACAGAATGGGATGCCCCGGGCAGGAATCGAGCTGCCAGGGTACAGTAGTGCTTTGGCCAGCAAAAGTGTCTTTATCAGGCCTAATTTCAAATATGATTAGAGCAAATGCTTATATGGTCTTAAACAGAGGCTGCTTTAGTCACAGAATGGGATGCCCCGGGCAGGAATCGAGCTGCCAGGGTACAGTAGTGCTTTGGCCAGCAAAAGTGTCTTTATCAGGCCTAATTTCAAATATGATTAGAGCAAATGCTTATATGGTCTTAAACAGAGGCTGCTTTAGTCACAGAATGGGATGCCCCGGGCAGGAATCGAGCTGCCAGGGTACAGTAGTGCTTTGGCCAGCAAAAGTGTCTTTATCAGGCCTAATTTCAAATATGATTAGAGCAAATGCTTATATGGTCTTAAACAGAGGCTGCTTTAGTCACAGAATGGGATGCCCCGGGCAGGAATCGAGCTGCCAGGGTACAGTAGTGCTTTGGCCAGCAAAAGTGTCTTTATCAGGCCTAATTTCAAATATGATTAGAGCAAATGCTTATATGGTCTTAAACAGAGGCTGCTTTAGTCACAGAATGGGATGCCCCGGGCAGGAATCGAGCTGCCAGGGTACAGTAGTGCTTTGGCCAGCAAAAGTGTCTTTATCAGGCCTAATTTCAAATATGATTAGAGCAAATGCTTATATGGTCTTAAACAGAGGCTGCTTTAGTCACAGAATGGGATGCCCCGGGCAGGAATCGAGCTGCCAGGGTACAGTAGTGCTTTGGCCAGCAAAAGTGTCTTTATCAGGCCTAATTTCAAATATGATTAGAGCAAATGCTTATATGGTCTTAAACAGAGGCTGCTTTAGTCACAGAATGGGATGCCCCGGGCAGGAATCGAGCTGCCAGGGTACAGTAGTGCTTTGGCCAGCAAAAGTGTCTTTATCAGGCCTAATTTCAAATATGATTAGAGCAAATGCTTATATGGTCTTAAACAGAGGCTGCTTTAGTCACAGAATGGGATGCCCCGGGCAGGAATCGAGCTGCCAGGGTACAGTAGTGCTTTGGCCAGCAAAAGTGTCTTTATCAGGCCTAATTTCAAATATGATTAGAGCAAATGCTTATATGGTCTTAAACAGAGGCTGCTTTAGTCACAGAATGGGATGCCCCGGGCAGGAATCGAGCTGCCAGGGTACAGTAGTGCTTTGGCCAGCAAAAGTGTCTTTATCAGGCCTAATTTCAAATATGATTAGAGCAAATGCTTATATGGTCTTAAACAGAGGCTGCTTTAGTCACAGAATGGGATGCCCCGGGCAGGAATCGAGCTGCCAGGGTACAGTAGTGCTTTGGCCAGCAAAAGTGTCTTTATCAGGCCTAATTTCAAATATGATTAGAGCAAATGCTTATATGGTCTTAAACAGAGGCTGCTTTAGTCACAGAATGGGATGCCCCGGGCAGGAATCGAGCTGCCAGGGTACAGTAGTGCTTTGGCCAGCAAAAGTGTCTTTATCAGGCCTAATTTCAAATATGATTAGAGCAAATGCTTATATGGTCTTAAACAGAGGCTGCTTTAGTCACAGAATGGGATGCCCCGGGCAGGAATCGAGCTGCCAGGGTACAGTAGTGCTTTGGCCAGCAAAAGTGTCTTTATCAGGCCTAATTTCAAATATGATTAGAGCAAATGCTTATATGGTCTTAAACAGAGGCTGCTTTAGTCACAGAATGGGATGCCCCGGGCAGGAATCGAGCTGCCAGGGTACAGTAGTGCTTTGGCCAGCAAAAGTGTCTTTATCAGGCCTAATTTCAAATATGATTAGAGCAAATGCTTATATGGTCTTAAACAGAGGCTGCTTTAGTCACAGAATGGGATGCCCCGGGCAGGAATCGAGCTGCCAGGGTACAGTAGTGCTTTGGCCAGCAAAAGTGTCTTTATCAGGCCTAATTTCAAATATGATTAGAGCAAATGCTTATATGGTCTTAAACAGAGGCTGCTTTAGTCACAGAATGGGATGCCCCGGGCAGGAATCGAGCTGCCAGGGTACAGTAGTGCTTTGGCCAGCAAAAGTGTCTTTATCAGGCCTAATTTCAAATATGATTAGAGCAAATGCTTATATGGTCTTAAACAGAGGCTGCTTTAGTCACAGAATGGGATGCCCCGGGCAGGAATCGAGCTGCCAGGGTACAGTAGTGCTTTGGCCAGCAAAAGTGTCTTTATCAGGCCTAATTTCAAATATGATTAGAGCAAATGCTTATATGGTCTTAAACAGAGGCTGCTTTAGTCACAGAATGGGATGCCCCGGGCAGGAATCGAGCTGCCAGGGTACAGTAGTGCTTTGGCCAGCAAAAGTGTCTTTATCAGGCCTAATTTCAAATATGATTAGAGCAAATGCTTATATGGTCTTAAACAGAGGCTGCTTTAGTCACAGAATGGGATGCCCCGGGCAGGAATCGAGCTGCCAGGGTACAGTAGTGCTTTGGCCAGCAAAAGTGTCTTTATCAGGCCTAATTTCAAATATGATTAGAGCAAATGCTTATATGGTCTTAAACAGAGGCTGCTTTAGTCACAGAATGGGATGCCCCGGGCAGGAATCGAGCTGCCAGGGTACAGTAGTGCTTTGGCCAGCAAAAGTGTCTTTATCAGGCCTAATTTCAAATATGATTAGAGCAAATGCTTATATGGTCTTAAACAGAGGCTGCTTTAGTCACAGAATGGGATGCCCCGGGCAGGAATCGAGCTGCCAGGGTACAGTAGTGCTTTGGCCAGCAAAAGTGTCTTTATCAGGCCTAATTTCAAATATGATTAGAGCAAATGCTTATATGGTCTTAAACAGAGGCTGCTTTAGTCACAGAATGGGATGCCCCGGGCAGGAATCGAGCTGCCAGGGTACAGTAGTGCTTTGGCCAGCAAAAGTGTCTTTATCAGGCCTAATTTCAAATATGATTAGAGCAAATGCTTATATGGTCTTAAACAGAGGCTGCTTTAGTCACAGAATGGGATGCCCCGGGCAGGAATCGAGCTGCCAGGGTACAGTAGTGCTTTGGCCAGCAAAAGTGTCTTTATCAGGCCTAATTTCAAATATGATTAGAGCAAATGCTTATATGGTCTTAAACAGAGGCTGCTTTAGTCACAGAATGGGATGCCTCACAGCAGACTTAAGATCAGTTCAGTATATATGCACAGTTAGTTACTATAAGCAGCCTGAAAACGCTAACAAAGGCTGGATGAAAAAAAAAAAATCTCCCTGTCAGCCAGCTCCGTTTTTCCTACCTTTCCCTGGCTTTCTGTCTGTCTCCTGTCTGTCTCCTGCCTGTCTCCAGCCTGTCCCTGTCTGTCCCTGTCTGTCCCGTCTCCAGCCTGTCTCCAGCCTGTCTAACTGCCTCAGCTACACAGCGTTCTGTCTGTCTGTCACGAATGCAATAGAGAAATGAGGAAAAGCAAGATGGCCGCCGTTAAATACCGCTGTGTGACGTCACCGGGCTTGCTGGCTGCTGATAGGCTGCATGTGACTGCCCCAGCTTGCACTGGCGCGGGATACATGTCCAGACATGTCCCGCCCGCCATCTTAGAATGCCTGTAATGTAAATGAATGGATGTTAAAGGAAAACTTCGAGTGATCGAATCGCGGGGAAATTCGGATTCGATCCGAATCGAATTTTTCCTGAAATTCGGATCGAATCCGGGTTCGTCCGGATCGATTCGCTCATCCCTAGAAATTATCATTAACACATTTCCGTTAGTTTCACTACTACAGATGTTACACTAACTGGCATGTACTTAGTGGCTTCATCTCTACTCCCCTTATTATGGATATGTAATCAAACTCATAGTGTTCAAATGATGATTAGGTGTAATGAAACATTCCTAAAAATTCAGTTGTTGCTCTAGTAGAAAAAGGGCCATAACAGGGGGAGCTTATTGGAATTCATGGCTCATTGTGCACTCCTGTGCTGAAAAAGGGAGTGACAGGGCAATTAGGGAATTCTGTAGAAGCTTGCTCTGAATATACTAACTAAATGCTGCAGGTGATAAAGATTTTAATTATGCCATCGATTTTGTCTCTTTTTTTGTAAGATAAATCTTTGTTACTAGCAAGTTTTTGTCAAAGGGGAGAGATTTAGAAGAATGAAAAACTGATAAATGGTGTTTGTGTGCCTCTGATTAGAAAACCTTGCTAATTCCTCTAATGAAGCGTCCCATCAAAAGTAGTTATAAGTTAAAATTATGATTAGGGATGTGAGAAAGTATAACATAGATTATAAGGTAAAAATATTACCAGAACTATAGTTAAACTTAGGATGTCAAAACACACTGTCCTTTTGGCAATTAACCACCTGCATAGGGGTTAATTGACATTTACTTTTTACAAAGTGCTGAATGGAACATGTGCTGCAAACCTTTCCACGGAAGTCTTCTAACTGATCAGCAGCAGTAGGCCCGGTTTTTCAATGAGTTAGTTTAGTGTAGTTTAGATTTTGTTCGTTTTTTTAATGGGTAAAAATAATATGATGTTAGTTAATAGCTATTACTGCTTTTGTAACACAGCTTAATGGGTCTGCACCACTTGATATCTACAATATCAATGTTAATGGTAAGCAGAGCTGACACCCTGGGTAAAGGTACAAAATGGTCACTGCTATAAGGTGGGCTCTCAGGTTAGCCCATACAAAAACCTTATTTCCTCTTGAAAAAGTCTTGAAGAGCACATGAATATACCTTTGCCAAAGTAGTAATGTGTTGTACTATGCCATCAAGAGAAGTAGAAAATGAAAAAATGTGATACCTTTTGTAGGTCAACTGAGTATAATATGAACTTTGGGGAATTCCTAGTTCTTTTAATCAGAACATGATGTTCCACCTGGTGCTATAGCCAGATCCTTGTCCTTGTTATGTACCTGTTCCAGGCTCATGTCTGTTGCTAAAATCTGTCAGATCATGTTCCATGTGTGCTCCTGTAACTATTTGGTTGCTGTTTATGTTTTCACCAAGATCTTGATCCTAGTTATTGGTGTATTCCATCCTGATCTTATCCTGTTATGCATTCGCGTGGTTGCCATGCTAATCCCAAGCTCTTTAACTGTAGCAGCAGGGGACTTTCTGATATAGGTGCCCCACTATACACCAACCCCCAGGGTGCCCTAGATAGGGTAACCTCTGTTCACCTTTTCCACATTGCAGCATGGTTTGCTTCCCCCACGTGATTGATAGTTACCTTTTGAGTTACTGAGGCAGGCTTGCAAAATAATGTTAACCTTCCGGGCTTGACATACATGATTGGTTGCCGGTAGTCATGAGAACAGCAGCAAGGACCCCAAAGGCATTAGAATTATAGAAAAATAGAAACATAGAAACATAGAAGGTTGACGGCAGAAGGAGACCATACGGTCCATCTAGTCTGCCCTTAAATTATGTTTCAGCTACATGGTTCCAGGCTTCCTGGGGTTGTGCAGCAGGCCAGTTGAATCTGGGTGCCCTCTGTGCCATGGTTAGAGGACCTTCAGTTTATTTTGACTCAAGCTGGCTTTTAAACATATGTCTGGGTTTGTTGCCCCACTAAGACCAATGCTACCAGGTCTGATCCAGTGGATCCACATCTTTACCGTGACAGTTTTGCTTAAGCCACTGAGCTACACCCAAGGCTAGGCCTGCCAAATTTAAGTATCAATGATGCTGAGTGACCTATGCAGTCTCTGCAGAGCTATTAACTTTGTAGGCCATGATGCCAAAAAAAATGATGGCCGTCTCTCCTTAAAATCTAACTTTAGGGGAAATTGTATTAACCTAAAATATGGCAATTTCTTGATGTTTCTCAGGAAAGACTGGAAAATATACAAATGTATTCTCCCTGATACAATCTTTTCTTCCTAATATATTTATGATCCTTGTTTTAAAGCCATTATGCTCAATAAAATCATCACATCTGAATAAATAAGTATAAAGACAAAATGTCAAGAATGTCAGACAGAACGCTTTTATGGATTAATTATTGTGCAGTATAACAAAAGAAAGGTGGGAACAAAAAACAAAGAATTTGAATATTTTTATAATAACGTGCTGTATAAAAAGGTGAAATATAGAGAGTAAACACTTAAATAAATGATGCTTGGATTCATGTGTAGTTTAGTTTAATAGATTTTGGCCGACAGAGAAAATAAATCTTACTGTACCTTTTTGTATTTTTAAAGCTAATGATCTTGATGGTCTGATGGATTGTAACATCAATAAAGTGGTTGATGAGGGGCTTTGATTGTTTTCAATGAGGAGCATTCCAATAGGCTGGGCCACTGGGGATACGGCAAGCAAAAAATGATCAGCCGCATCTGTAGCAATTCAAAGTCCTTGGTGATCCAAAATCCAGCCAAAATCCAGTTAAAAGGATACTTGATCCAGATTTATTTCCAAATAGATTAAAAGAATTCCATCCACAAAATCAAGTCGATAGCAAGCATAAGAAAACAGGTTGATCTGCCAACGCGTTTCGGGCACAAACTCAGCCCTTACTCATGACACTATTTCCTGTTTTCATATCAGACATTTAAATCACAACGGGACAGAACGCAGTGCCCAATGAGAACAAAATGAGGGGCTTTGATTGTTTTCAATGAGCATTCCAATAGGCTGGGCCACTGGGGATACGGCCACTCTCGCTTCCTATTAAAGTCTATCAGAGATATTTGCCAAAGGAAAAACATGGCAAAGGGCTCTGATTGGACGAGAGCTTGCACATGTACCATTGGACCGAGGGGAAGTAGGTTTTTCTGGGCAACTGGGGGGGGGGGGTTCACAAAGCGAAGCATCCCAATTGGGGATTGCCCGGGGGGCTTGGAATAAAACCCAGGATAGTTTTAATAACATGTGCCATTGGACCTAGGGGAAGTGAGTTTTACTGTGCGAACTGGGGAGGTTTCACAAAGCAAAGCATCCCAAGTGAGGATGGCCTGGGGGCACCAAACAAAACCCAGGATAGTCAAAATCCCAAGGTTTTGTTACATTTCAACCTCTTTAAAACATCTATATCTGTCATCCAATCAGAGTCCTTTGCCATGTTTATATCCTTTGGCAAATGGTTCTGATTGGACAAGAGCTTACTATTTGCCATTGGACTGAGGGGAGGTACGTTTTTCTGGGCGAACTGGGGGGTTTCACAAAGCGAAGAATACCAATTGGGCCCAGGGGCACGGAATAAAACCCAGGATAGACTCAATGGCATGTGCCATTGGACCGAGGAGGGGTTGAGTTTTACTGGGAGAACTGGGGGGTTTCACAAAGAGAAGAATCCAAAGTGAGGGGGGGGCACAGAATAAAACCCAGAATAGTCAAAATTCCAAGGTTTTGTTACACTTTAACCTCTTTAAAACATCTATATATAAAGCTAGAGGTTCTCTATAACAGAATAGTGTATTTTTACAGTGAAAGCTTGCACATGCGCCATTGGACTGAGAAACAAGGTAAGTGTATGGGGCGACCTGGGGGGTTTCACACAGCGGGGCATCCACCTGGATGGCCCAGGGGGAGGGAATCGATCTGCGTGGGTTTTGGGCCACTTTAAGGGGGCATCTTCTCCTTAAAATACATAATTTTGCTAAAGGGGACCTCTGATGTTTTGTTTTTAATAACCGGATTTTGTGGTCTTTCAACCATGTAATTTGGGCCATTTGGCTGCTTAGCTGCTTTCTAAAGACCAAAACACATTCAGAATTTTCTTCTATTTGGCAGAACTGCATCACTGTATAAAATAGAGGCAAATCCAGCCCATCACTAGTTATATCGTGTGATTCACCTTAAAATTTGGAGAGATGAGGAGGCTGAATTTATGGCGCGTCAGCACCACTCTTCGCCTCTTTATTTGCACTCAGTGTGTAAGAAACCAAAAAACTGACAGCACTGATGCGGCCGCTAGCCTGCATCTGACTTAGCACTAGCGCCATAGAGGTCGCAGCGCAGGTACCGCTCTATAGTTGTGCCAGTTTATAGTTGTGCTGTAGGTCAAGATCCCATAGAGCACAATGGGTAGAACTGTATTAAAGTGTTTTATGCTTATAATTAATATTATACACTTTTTTTTGTTCAGAACTGGCATTGTGACTAGTCAATAATGGAAAGGCAGAACCTCAATGTCATGGCTTATTTTGCTTACCAATATGTTATTTGGACAGAAACAACTAAAACGCAGTTTAAACCCACTGTAAAGTTTGTCCCCCTTTGTCCCCAGTAGTGATATCCTTTAACTGTAATGTTGAAACGCTGATCAGTGCTGGAAAAGTACAGCGGCAAACTTTTCAGGGTGAAAAAATATAATAAATACGCTGTGCAGCGGTAGGTGTGGCGGCACAAAGTGGCGCTCACTGGCGCTGGTGTAATCGGCATTCAGGTCCAACAGGCACTGACAAATTAGTTAGCAGCAGACTTACAGTGCTGATAGCAGCACACTCCAAAACTGGAGCTATAGCCCCCAGAAAGATGCTAAATGGTGCATCAATAAGGCCCAGAATTTGTAACCCTGCTACGGCATCTACAGCACATGGCAGGAAATGAGGCACACTGGACAGGTGAGCTCCTTGCTGCCTTATTATTGTCATTGCCTTGACTGTGCCTTTAACTCCCTAAATCTAGATTGCAATACATTAACAATAAGTAGCTTGTCAGCTTGTCAAGAATACAGTAGTATTTGCAACTGTAGTGATCTTAGGAATACTTTTATCTTTCCTTTCATAGGATTCTGTGACCGTAGGCTGTGATGGTGATTTTGAACACATCAATACATTATAAAATTTGCTGGCTTATTTATTTGCACAGAACTCATCCACGTATTGCTGAGGGCAAATTCTCCATGAACCAGGTTTAATTCTCTGATGTTTCCCAAAAACACAAAAGAATAAAGACGTCATCAAGCATGAATTAAAAATACATTTATGTAGCTATATATATATATATATATATATATATATATATATATATATGTATAACATTTCTTTTTATTTAAACAATGCAGCTTCCATTACCTTTGTCATCATTATTATCGATTAGGTACCCTACAGTAATAAGCAGAAGAGACGTGTACCTGCACAGCACTGAGGGTCAGAAATAATATATGAATGAGCAAAGGGTGTGTCTGGATGCTGGTCCAGGTGGGTCCAAAAGCCCGGTGAACCGGACAAAACCAAGATAAAAGAGTGGAGCTGCCAGCACAGACCCCAGGGCCCACCAATGTAACCGCTCAACAGAGACACCAAAATGTAATCAATCAAATGTAATCAATAAACAAAACTTTATTTAAATAGCCTGCGCATATGTTAAAAACAGTTAAAAACACAGGGAATCATGGGGATGTGCATCAGACTATACACTTAATCTCTGATACACCAGGTAAATACAATCATAACGTGTATACCAGCATATAATTAATAAGTACACATAACATGTTAACACATTCATGAAGTGTATAACAATAAATAATTAATGGATCAACAATAAGTAAATAATGAAATGATAATATATTTGTGCATGCCCAAGGAGCGCTCCAAGGAAAAGTGCAGTGAAAAGTGCTGAGAAGACCCTACAGTAATAGGCGGACTCACTACTAGCACCAGGTATTGCCAGATGAGCATCTGTATAGCGGCGCTTAGAGCGACCGCTAGTAGACGCTGTAAGTGGGTATCGGGCGCTGTAACCTAGAGTTGCGGTCGCTGTAGTAACCTGGCCGGCATTGATGAATGTGATGGGCGCTCTAACAACAGTATACCGCTGTTGCGAGCGTCAGGTAGCGCCAGCTCAGTGCATCTGGTACTCGTCGCTCAACAACATATTTAACAAAAAACTACACACACACAGCATAGGCGCTCTAAAGCTGGGCACTGTAGCATAGTGCTGCTAGATGCCATAGATGCTGTGTGATCAAAGTCTGTTTTTGAACACATATAGAGCAGTAATAAAGCAAAAACACACGGAATTACATTGTTGTAACACTGTGACAATAACACTTTAGTGCCAGACCTGTAAATACAATTCTGCATAAAAATATAAAAAGTTCCAAACATTTATAAAAGTGTTTGCTTGCAGCCAGGAGACGTCACACAATGATTTGAGCAAAAAACACAAATTTTAATTGCCAAACACGCTATTTAAACACAAACAAATGAAACCCCATTGAAATGTATAATAGAGAGCGACATCGAGTGAAAGGTAATACCTGGCGCTCCTGAGCCTAGAACACCGGCGCTATACGCTGAGCCATCTGTGATAATACATGTGATGCTACATGGCGCTGTTAGAGTCGCTCACCAGATTCGCTTTCTTAAATGTGGTTTCCCATCCAGTGCCCGGCGTTCACCAGACGCTGCCTGCAGCTACGAAGAATTACCTGGCACTATCCGTTCTTAAATAACTCCCATAGTCTTTATAGTTGGGTTGTGTAGCATCTTTCTTACTGCCACACTTTAAAAAGCACTTTAATATTTTTTTTTTTACTAGTTACTTCTTTCATCACCGGGTGCTGTCCCACACAGTTGATCACAATGGGAAGTGAACGTCAGAAGCAGGGAGCGGGGCACAGAATGCTACCAGCATTCTCTCCTGGCTTTGCCTCTAAATTCTGCTGCTGGGAGGAGCCTTTTATACTGGTGGAGTGTGCTGACATTAGCTCATTTGCCGGTATAAATGGTCCCTCCCTGCGGTGGAGAAGGAGCTGTCAGAAGCCGTGCGTGGGGAAAAGAATTATTGTTCTCTGCCCTGCTGAAGACCACAGACCAATGATCAGAGGCCCACTGGGGGATGAGGAGACCCCCGGCACTGGATCTTTGGCAGTTTTTGTCCTTTAACGGGGGAAAATGCCAAGCACGTAGAATCTACATGTTTGGAACTTAAGGGGCTAAGAGAGTGCCCAAGCTAAAAGATAAAGAGGAACATCGGACCTAAAATAAAAGGGGCGCATCCCCCCCATCGGCCCCTACTTACCTTTTGGATGTTGCCGCTGCCTGCTGCAGGGATATCTGGCTGTTCAGATCCCAATCGTCACCCCGTGGTTCGCTTAGCCACCCCTAACTGACAAGTACGGCCTTGCTGCGGTGTGCCCGTCAAGGTCCCACAGCGATCTCACACACATCCATTGCATCCCATGGGCACTGTGCGAGAATGGGGGCCGCGCGCAGCGCCTGATGGGATGCAAAATTGCGCCGCCCATCAGGAGGTCGCCTGGAATCCGAGGGACCCAGAAGATGGATGTCCAGGTGAGTAAAAATTGCCAGGTTGCCCAATTTCACTTCCCCGGTCCTATGGAGCATGAGCAGTCCTCTCATCCAGTCAACGCACTCAGATACACTTCTACAGGGGCTCATCTAATGCCAGCGGATCTGAGCGCACTCAGTTTGCCCAAATCAAAAGTTTGCAGCGTAACACAAAACTCTCAGAACGCATACAAAATCAATTCCAAACAGCCCAGGGATCTCGCAGTGCCAGGTAATGCCAGATGAGTGTCAGGTGAGTGTCAGGTCCCAGCCAAAAGGGTATATTTATCAAGTCAAAAATACAGAGCGCCTCTGATAGTGCCAGGTAGTGTCTTATCTATCAACATCACTGGCGATGGGATGAGTGCCAGCACTGATTTTCCTACAGTGCCAGATAGGACCAGGCATTCATCTAGCACTGTGTGACCATATCCCATACATTTCAATGGGTTGGGATGGTTACAATTATTAAAACATTTTAGCAGATTTTTTTTTTTTAAGTTTTTGGGCTGATACATGTGCCACTGTTTTTGCACTGCAAACTTGTGATTTGGGCCATGATAAAGATATATCATGTTTGTCTAATGCCCCTAATTTTTCTTTCTCATTTTTAATAAAAACAAAAGCCTAAAAAAAATAGTGAATCCAACAGGTGTGCATGAATTTGCTTTTTTTGAGCGCCTCTCGGAGCGCCTGGCACCTTTTTTGATACATTTTGTCAGCTTGCAGCGCTCTTGGCTGGCGCTAGGTGTCGCTAGCACATAGGCTTATATAAGCCGTGCGCTGGGTACGTTGCTTGGCCAGGAGCACTACAGCTGTCAGCGCCGACGGCCCATTGTGGTGCGGGCGCTGCTGAGTGCCTCAGACGAGGCGCTCAAGAGGCGCCCCCACAAATGATAGTAAATTAGCCTCTAAACAAAAGTGGCAAAAAAACTACAACCATCCCAGCCCATTGAAATGTATGTGATAAGGCCACACAGTGCAGGGTGAGTGCCTGGTCCTATCTGGCACTGTAGGGAACGCAGCGCCGGCACACATCCCATCACCTGTGCTGACGATAGATGAGACACTACCTGCCACTATCAGAGGCGCTCTGGATTTTTGACTTGATAAATGCACCTTTTTCACTGGGACCTGACATTCACTTGAAGTTCATTTGGCAGTAGGGGCCTCTAGTGATTCTTAAATAAATCCCTTAATGTTCTCACTACTAACACTAATAATTCGAATAGGTGATATGATAACATTTCTGGAGGCTGATTCACTACTAACGCCAGGTATTGCCAGATGAGCGTCTGTATAGTGGCACTTAGAGCGACAGCTAGCAGACACTGTAAGCGGGTATCGGGCGCCGTAACAGAGCGCCTCAGTTGCTGTAGTAACCTGGCCAGCATTGATGAATGTTATGTGTGTTGGGCGCTCTAACAACAGTACAGCGCTGCAGCGAGCGAGAGGTAGCACCAGCTCAGTGTGTCCGGCACTCGGAGCTCCACTCCATATTCAACAAAACACTAGCGGCGGCGCCCTAAAGCTGGGCCCTGTAGCATAGAGTGCCAGTCTGTTTTTGAACACATATCCACCAGTAACAAAGCGAAAAAACATGGAATGACATTGTTTACTTTAGTTCCAGATCTGTAAATGTAATTCTGCATAAAAATATTAAAAGTCAAAAAAGTTTATAAAAGTGTTTGCTTGCAGCCAGGAGAGGTCACACAATGATTTAAGCAAAACAAACTGTTTTAATTGCTAAACACACTATTTACACACAACTAATGAACGCCCATTGAAATGTAGGGGAGAGCGCTACAGAGTGACAGGTACTACATGGTGCTCTGGAACCTAGAGCGCCGGCACTATATGCTGAGCCACCTGTAATAATACATCAGGCGCTACATGGCGCGGTTAGAGGCGCTCCCCAGATTCGCTTTCTTAAATGTGGTTTTGCCTACAGCACCCGGCGTTCACCAGACGCTGCCTGCCGCTATGAGCCACTACCTGGTGCTATCCCTTCTTAAATAACCCCCTTAGGCCCTTATTTATGAAGGAATAGCGACAGGTAGCGACTGGTGAGCGGCCGGTAATGACGGGCCCCGCCACGAGAACGCCGGCTCCCCACCACAATCACACATTTATCAAGCCAATCCTGCTTAGCGACTGAGATAGCACCATATAGTGACTCATTCATCATTATTCCAGCCTCAGCCCACAGCGCCAGCGTCTGACCTTGAACAGCGACAGGTATGACCTCTCGCTACCTGGCGCGCTCCAATGCATTTCAATGGAACAATCTTTAAATATTAATAATAAATTGTTATTAATGTTTTTTTTTTTTTAAATGTGAAAAATTCTGTGACCACTTTTGCCATTTTAGATAATTTTTTTAAGGGAAAAAAAATAAAAAAAAAATTGTACAGAATTGATATTACAGGTCTGATATTAATGTATTCATATTACTAAATTATTTAAAATACTTTTTTTTTTTTGGTTTCCAAAAATATGGTGGTTTGGGGGTTTAAAAAACGACTTTTAACACATCGCCTCCAGCGCTCTGGGGTTTAAACATGCATTTCACAGCGCTTGAATTTTTTGAGCGTGATTTTTTGATGAATATGGTGGGAGCTGGTCGCTCTGACCAGTCGCTATCATGTGCACCCATACATCGCGGAACCTGTCAAATAGCGACTCGTAACTTGTATTCAACATTACGCCACACCGACTGAGTCGCTGTCAACAACCGAATAACGGCCAAGCACAGCGACTACTAGCGGGCGCTGTGAAAATACCGCTACAGTCGTTCAACTGTCGCTACATGTCGCTATTAATAAATCAGCCTCTTAGTATTACTGTTTATAAGAATTAAAGCAGACATTTATTTTATACACTTCTTGATAATCTAGTACATTGGCTTGGCCTGAATTTCCTCTGCTAAACAATAGAGCACTTTAGACAGTTTGCTAATCTGATAATTTCTGTTTCTTTTTTTTACACTAGCTGAACAGTACCTGTTGTCATTCTGCTCCACACCCTTTGGAAACTATCCACAATCAACAAAATAGGCATGTTTCCGTGCTAATATTCACTTTGGCTTCTGCTAGGAGTGCGGGTTTTGCAAATTACAGTCATTTAAACCTGCAGAAATGGTTGTTAAGATGCACAGCTTACATTTTTAGATGCAACAAATGAAAAATTTGATGCTACAGACAAAATTGTTCAATCAAATTGCAGCGAAGCCGTCTCATTTTCTCATTTTAATGTCGTCTAAAATCATAAAGCATGGGGGATTGAAATTGCGCTTGCATGCTATACTTAAGCAAACACAAAGAATATACTATAGCAAAAATAAACATCTGCTACGAGTCTTTTTGGCAGGTGCTGCGCTATTGTTTAATCAAATATTACAGGATTACTGAACATCCTGTTGATTAAAAACACGCAATTAAAATATATCTGTGAGCAGAAGAAAGGCTTTTTCTATTAGGAAAACTCATTTTATTGGCAGTATATGTATAAATGTGATATCCAGGTGATCTTTAAGGAGAAAAAGAAATATACAAGCCAATCAAGAAATATACAAACCAATCAAGAACCATCCAGGACAACAAAATCGGCGCTGTTCCCCATGCGAGGGGGCGAGCAACCAGATTACCTATGCACCCTGCACTGTAGTTCACAGTAATAGACGTGGAGGCTGATTCACTGCTAGTGCCAGGTATTGCCAGATGAGCGTCTGTATAGCGGCGCTTAGAGCGACCGCTAGTAGACACTGTAAGTGGGTATCAGGTGCTGTAACAGAGCGTCTCGGTCGCTGTAGTAACCTGGGAGGCATTGATGAATGTGATGTGTGTTGGGCGCTCTAACAGCAGTACAGTGCTGCAAGGAGCCACAGGTAGCGCCAGACCTGTACATACAATTCTACATACAAATAATTAAAAAAAAATGATCAAAAGTGTTTGTTTGCAGCCAGGGGAAGTCACACAATAATTTTATACACAACTAATGAAAACCTATTGAAATGTATGGAAGAGCGCTACAGAGCGACAGGTACAACATGGCACTTCTGAACCTAGAACGCCGGTGCTATACACTGAGCCACCTGTATTAATACATGTGATGCTACATGGCACTGTTGGAATCGCTCACCAGATTCGCTTTCCTAAATGTGGTTTTGTGTACAGCGTTCACCAGACGCTGCCTGCCGCTACGAAACACTACCTGGCGCTATCCGTTCTTAAATAACCCCCATAATCTTACTTTTCAAACCGCTCCACCAACAAAAAAACGAGCACCACTATTGGCTCTCAAGGTCTGCAGATCTCTCTTGGGTATATGGCTGCCAGCGACCCAATTTTGCTGGGGGGTTGTTTGCTAGGTAACATTTTGTGTTTTACCAGACATTACAGCATAGATTATGGACAAAAATGACAACTGGGCTCGTTTAAACAGGGCTAAAACTATTGTGCTGATTCTCTATCACGGGGCATCATGATTTGGGATGCCCCACTAAGTGAAACCCCCCGGAATTTCCAGACTCATCTCCAGCTTCCCATGGCTGATGCGAACTCAGATGGGCATGGTTGCACATGCACCATTCAGGTTAAAACGGTGGATGCTGGCCACTTTTCTTTCTATCCTGTGCTCTGTAGACAAAGCTCTCTCTACCATGCATTATTATGCACATCATAGAATGCTGATTGAAATGACATGCGCATGTGCCATGGGCTCACTAGTGAGGTCAGTATGTTTGTGATCCCAGGGGATTTCAACCAGCGGGGCATCCAATGTCAAGATCCCCCAGGGAACCCTTTAAAGTGGACCAAGACCCAGTCTGGATTCAAAGAGGCTCCAGGGCAGGCTTACTTTCCCTCCCTCTGGACATCCTGTGCTGGGATGCCCTGCTGTGTGAAATCCCCAGGGGCGTCCCTGATATTCTTACCTTTACCTTGAGCCCACAGTTTGAATTGGTTGACGGTTGGTTGGTGGTTAGGTGGCCCTCTGATGGGTCCTCCCCCTTTGTGGAAGAGCTGGCCGTGCCGAGCTCTGTCCAGTGGATGATGGCTGGTGCTGCATCAGCAGTTACCAGGCAGAGATGCCTGGTCTGATGTCAGCCTCAGTTACACTGCGATTGGAGGAGAAGGCGTCCCCGGTTGCCTAGCGACCTGGTGGCTCCATGTGTGAGCGGTGGTGCCTGCACATGAATGTAGGAGCCTTTGGGCTGGGATTCACCACTTAGGGGGATGTTGTATTGGTCTTGAAGAAGGGGATTGTGATATACCTAAAACGTTGACAATAACTTCAATATAACTTCTTTATTCTTCACATTGCGGTGCTGGTTCTTTTGCTTGTACTTTGAGCACCCACACCCTTATATAGACTTATTCTTTTCGGCTGTCATACATATACTAGATTTCTGAAATACCTAGAGAGAACCACTATGCCACCAAGGTTTAAAAAGGAATAGGTGTTGTACAGTGTATCTGGGTAAATGCGAACAGGGGTAGAACAAATGGCTTTCTTTAAAGTAAGTATGAACAGAAAGCCTGTTCGGGATTCTTTTCAGTTAAATGGAGCAGCTAGAGGGGAGAACCCCTTAAATAATCATCTGTAGAAATTGGCGAACCCTAAGAAAGTCCCTTCAAATTGGTGGGTAGTTTCAACCCCAGGACTGCAGAAACCTTAGACGGATCCATTATAAAGCCGCAATTGGAAACAATATAGCATAAGTTTGGGACTTTAGAAATTTCAAATACAAACTTTTTGAACTTAGCATAAAGGCAATTCTTCCTCACAATTTTGTTCTAGCAAGGACTTGGTAATCTCAAAATGTGCCTCAAAAATGCAACCACAATATCACTCAGAAAATCTCTGAAAACATCAAAATACAGCTGAGGCATTGCAAAGGCCAAAGGGCATAACCAAGTATGGTTACTCAGTGGTATTCAATAGCAGTGGTCAGGTCTGCATTTGTCTAATGATTTGTTCAATCATGGCCCTTGATAATGTGATGCCTGTCCAAGCTGCACCTGCTGCTCAAGGTACGTGACCAAAGACTGAGCTTTGGCAATCCGTTATAGCCCGCATCTGAGAAAGCCAGTCGTATAACTAGATAAAGATCTTCACGAGAATAAACCAGCAAGTCCAATTGCCTTGATTTATTCCTACAGATAAACCATGAACTGGATTAATGTAAACCTTCGCAGGCAATCCTGCCAATTAACGAAAATCACAAACTAGGTGGGAATTATTTTTTAAGTTAGGGATGTTTAAGTTATGCCTGCTCAATATCTATTATTTTTATATTATTTTTTATGTTAGGCAATTCCTTGATAAAACCCCATTAACTACCTTGTTTTTTTTTTATCAAAGGCTTCTGTCGCATAAGTTTTGACCTAAATGGCTTGAGCCATCCAGGAAAAATCCCTGAGCACTGCCATAAAGGTCTTCGTCCCCTTGGGCATTGCTGTGAGTGTCTACGTAACTTTGGGCAATGCTGTAAGGTTTTTGCTTCAAGCTATTCAGCACCTAGAATGCAATGGAATACCTTACATGATTCATTTAAAGGCGCTGTAGCTGATGCATAAAAAAAAAAAACACACACACACACACACTAGAAATATTTGTATTAAATTGCTTTAATGTTTTCATTTTAACTCAAGTTATACCAGGTTTTGCCTAATTGGTACAATATTTGATGTTTATCTCTAAATGGGAATTATAAACGTAATGCTGTTCTGAAAGCTTGGGGCTACATAACAAACAAGTAGCTGCTGTTTTATCCATGTTAGACTAGACACTACGTGATATTTTAATGAAGACACATCGCTTTTATAAGTGACTTGAGGCTTTTTACAATATTTTCTTTGCAATGTGAATTGATTAAAGTACACACACACACACACACACACACATGCACGCACGCACACACACACACACACACACACACACACACACACACACACACACACACACACACATTGTACAGTATGGTTTATGTCCACAACTCATTAATATGTAATCAGAGACTTTTATTTAATTTGGCGTGTTTCACACAAAACCCGAGGGAAGACGCTTTAACACCTAAATTTTTAGGTGTTGGTACCTCGTCCCATATAGAATGAACAAGGCAAATCCTACTCTCTCTCCATTTTATTTAGTAGCCTTTGGGACAAAGTTTTCATTCTGATAGCTGACCCTTGAATTGCACTTTTTGGGTATAGTGTGGTGGAAATACCTGAACATAGGCAGCAGCTCATCTTTTATATTTGTCTTGCTGCCAAGATTGCGGTGGCAAGATCATGGAAGCAATCTCTGGTATCCTGAAGGTCATTTCCTCTTAAAGTGGACCAAAACACAGAATTTTGACTATCCTGTGTTTTGATCAGGGATGCCCCACTGTGTGAACCCCCCCAAGGTCGCCCCGATCTGACAACGCATGTGCAGCCTCTTGTCCAATCAGCGCACTGGGATCCACTCCCGCCCCTTTGTCTAAGAGCTTGTCTAAGGCGAGCGGATCTGAATGCACTGACAGCCGCATGCCCCCCTACCCTCTAACAGGGAGGTGCTGGCCATTCACGAATAACTGGTACGGGCACAACTGGTTCAGGCAAACTGGTTAGTTAAAAGGACAACACTTTTCTCTGTATTTTTTTCTTTTCTTGTTTTCAGATTCCAGACTTTTTCTGATTTTGCTTAGGATTATTCTTTATTATTTTTATATACTCTCATCTTAGGCCCTTATTTAAGAAGGGATAGCGTCAGGTAGCGCCTGGTTAATGAGAGGTAGCGGCAGGTAGCGACTGGTGAACGCCACGCAATTACACATTTATCAAGCAGAATCTGTTTAGCAACTGGGATAGCGCCATGTAGCGTCTGATTCATCATTTTCACAGCCTCAGCGAACAGCGCCAGCGTTCAGCCTTGCACAGCGCCAGGTATGACCTCTCGCTACCTGTCGCTCTCCCATACATTTCAATGGACGAAACTTTTCTTCTCTTTAAACGGGGCATTTGTTTAGTTTTTTTTCCAAAAATCACAATCAAAATTCTGTGACCTCTTCTGGCATTGAAAAAGCAGTTTTTACACAATTTTTTCAGATTTTATATATTACTTCAGAAATGACCTTACAGGTCTGCCATTAAAGTGTTCATGTTACAATGTTGCTACAATGTAATTCCATATGTTTTCGCTTTGTTACTAGTGGATAGATGCTGGAAAACAGACTTTAAACACACCGCCTCCTGCGCTCTGGGCTTCAAACAAGCATTTTTCAGTGCCAGAGATTTGTGAGTGTTTTTTTGCTGAATATGTTGTGAGTCGGTCGCTATGAGCAGTCGCTAACATGCGCTCCCATAGCACTGTACTGGTCAAATAGTGACTCCTCACAATGTACTCAACATTACTGAACAGACCCGCAGCTGAGCACAGTGACTACTAGCGGGCGCTCTGAAAATGTCTGCTACAGACACTCATCTGTCGCTACCTGGCGTTAGTGATGAATCAGACGTTGTAGAGGGGCTGTAAGTGTGGGGGCCAGACATCGGTTCAGTTAGTGCTGTAGATTGTAAGGCTGGGATTTCTGTTTTTGGGTCTTGAATACTGTGCAGATGTACGCTTAAGTGGGTTTGATTTTGGAATCTTTGGGCAGAACGATATGGTACAGCTAAAAATTTTGCTGGATGACACTAGGTCAGTGACTGTATTAGTCCTCATGAAGATTGTATTTTATGTTTTAAGATTTGTGCATGACTTTGTCTGGAATATCATGTATTCAATAAAAATGTATTGAACGTAAAGTTTTAGGTGTTAATATTTACATCAAAGAACAAGTATCATTGTTTGAAATTAAACTCCTAATATATGATAGCCCGGAACCTTTAAACACATATACATTATTAACACACACACACACACACACACACACACACACACACACACACACCACCACCATGAAAGGTTTTTCACTTTTTTTGTTTGCATGCAGACACGCTTACATACACATTCTATGTGTTCACTTCCTGTTCAGCGATCCCCTTTAATTTGGGAATCTGGAGAAAACACATGGATGCTCTAAAGAAGCCATAAATTACTTTTATCTGTATAAGCCCATCCTGGTCTGATGCTGGGGATTCTAGAAATGGACTGATGAGCTTTATGTGAGGGAAAAAGTCACATGACAGTATTAGTAGGGACACAACTTCATTTTGTGATACCTGTCTGTATTGTAGGGTGCAGAACGATGTATGTCTACATGCAAACTAAGGGGGCTATTTAAGAACGGATAGCGCCAGGTAGTGCTTATTAGCGGCAGATAGCGTCTGGTGAACGCCGGGCACTGTACGCAAAACCACATTTATAAAGGAAATCTGGTGAACGACTCTAACAGCGCCATGTAGCGTCACATGTAATATGTAATATTACAAGCGGCTCAGCATATAGCACCGGCGCTCTAGGCTCAGGAGTGCCATATAGTACCTGTCGCTCTGTAGCGCTCTCCCATACATTTCAATGGGGTTTCATTAGTTTTGTATAAATAGCGTGTTTGGCAATTTATTTATTTTTTTTTTTTCTCAAATCATTGTGTGACCTCTCCTGGCTGCAAACACTTTATAAACTTTTTGTACTTTTTATATTCTTATGCAGAGTTGTAATTAAAGTGTTATTATGCCAGTGGTAAAACAATGTCATTCCATGACAATTCACTGATTTACTGGTGGATATGTGCTAAAAAACAGACTTTGTTCACACAAAGCGCGTCTGGCGCTCTATGCTACAGCACCCAGCTTTAGAGCACCAACACTTTGTGTGTGTGTAGTTTTTTGTTAAATATGGGCTGAGCTGGCGCTACCTGTCGCTCGCTGCAGTGCTGTACTGTTGTTAGAGTGCTCAACACACATCACATTCATCAATGCCGGCCAGGTTACTACAGTGACTGAGACGCTCTGTTACAGCGCCCGATACCTGCTTACAGCGTCTACTAGCACTCGCTTCAAGCGCTGCTATACAGACGCTCATCTGGCAATATGTGGTGCTAGTAGTAAATCAGCCTCCAATTGTTGTATTGACAGTAAATAAAAATGACACCTGGTGCCCCACTCGTTTTTATCAAAGAGCTCTCCCATAATTTTGTCTGGCACAGCTCTCCGATTGAGAAATAGGAGGGTTTTTAAATTTTTTTTTAATGAAATATATTACTAAAATATGTCCAGGCTATCATAAATAATGAGTTTAATTTCAAATATTTTAATGATACTTGTCCTTTAAATAGTAAATTAAATAAGTTGTTACATTTCTGCAAATAAAAAAAAAATGTTTACTGCATTTGTACCTCTAACTTTCTCTATTTCCCTTATTACTCCTCAGTTTAACTCATGCTTCATGTGGAAATAAAGAGTAATTCAGTATTTTTCATTTATATTTTAAGGAAATCTGATTGAATCAGAAACTGTGTGTCATTTGATGGTGATAAGTGCAGGAAATTTGGAGCTTCTGTTCTGTCCCAGGCTTTTGATGTGGCCTCTGATTGGTGACAACATAAGCACATCCTAGTCCCAGTTCGCCATGCTTGTGATCAAGTGCAGTGGAAAAAAGAAGGCTACTGGTAACATAATCGCCTCGCCCAAAAATGTCCAGGCTAAGCATCATATTGGATATGAGCCAAAAAGAGAACATTATTATAAACAGGGTTGAACGAGCCTGAGCTGCAAAGTTCGGGTTTGTACCAAGCTTTGCAAGCTCGGACCCCCGAATTTGAACATGGACTTCATCCAGAAGTTTGTGTCTGGGTTTGGTGTTCGGCCAGAACCTGGAAAAGCTGGTTGATGGGCTGCTGAGCCCGGCTTCTACCCTCCTGCAGCTAATCAGGTTGGCCATTAGGTCGACCATCTCACTGGCCAGCCAGCAGGCAGGTGCACACAGCAGTGCCTGCTATGGAAAATGGGGGGCTTTGTCACAGTCTGCTATGGAAGATGGGGGCTCTGCTGTGGGAGACAGGTGGCCCTGTCACAGTCTGCTATAGAAGATGGTGGAGGGCTTTATCACAGTCTGAAGTGGGAAAAGATGGGGGGGGGGGGGCTGTCACAGTCTGCTATGGAAGCTGATGGGGGCTCTGTCACAGTCTGCTATGGAAGCTGATGGGGGCTCTGTTACAGTCTGATATGAAAGATGATGGGGGGGGCTCTTTCACAGTCTGCTATGGAAGATGATTGAGGGCTCTATCGCATTCTGCTATGGAAGATGATGGGGGCTCTGTCACATTCTGCTATGAAAGTTGGGGGCTTTGTCACAGTCTGCTATGGAAGCTGGGGGGCTTTGTCACAGTCTGCTATGGAAGATGGGGTCTTTGTCACAGTCTGCTATGGAAGATGGGGGCTTTGTCACAGTCTGCTATGGAAGATGGGGGCTTTGTCACAGTCTGCTATGGAAGATGGGGGCTTTGTCACAGTCTGCTATGGAAGATGGGGGCTTTGTCACAGTCTGCTATGGAAGCTGGGGGGCTTTGTCACAGTCTGCTATGGAAGATGATGGGGGCTCTGTCACAGTCTGCTATGGAAGATGGGGACTCTGTCACATTCTGCTATGGAAGATGGGGGCTCTGTCACAGTCTGCTTTCGAAGATGGGGGCTCTGTCACATTCTGCTATGGAAGATGGGGGCTCTGTCACATTCTGCTATGGAAGATAGAGGCTCTGTCACAGTCTGCTTTCGAAGATGGGGGCTCTGTCACATTCTGCTATGGAAGCTGGGGGGCTTTGTCACATTCTGCTATGGAAGACGGAGGCTTTGTCACAGTCTGCTAAGGAAGATGGGGGCTTTGTCACAGTCTGCTATGGAAGATGGGGGGCTTTGTCACATTCTGCTATGGAAGATGATGGGGGTGCTTTGGCACAGTCTGCTATAGAAGATGGGGGCTTTGTCACATTCTGCTATGGAAGACGGAGGCTTTGTCACAGTCTGCTATGGAAGATGGGGGCTTTGTCACAGTCTGCTATGGAAGATGGGGGCTTTGTCACAGTCGGCTATGGAAGATGGGGGCTCTGTCACAGTCTGCTATGGAAGATGGGGGCTCTGTCACAGTCTGCTATGGAAGATGGGGGGGCTTTGCCACAGTCTGCTATAGAAGTTGATGGGGGGCTTTGTCACAGCCTGCTATGGTAGAAAAAGGGGGAGTCTGTCACAGTCTGCTATAGAAGATGATAGTGATTGTTCTGCCACACATTCTTCTATAGGGATGTGGGGGTTGTTCTGCAACACATTCCACTATAGGGATGATGGAATTTGTTCTGCCACACAGTCTGCTATGGGAATGATGGGGTTGTTTTTCCACAAATGCTGCTATGGGGATGATGGGGGCTTTGTCACAGTCTGCTATGGAAGATGGGGGCTTTGTCACAGTCTGCTATGGAAGCTGGGGGCTTTGTCACAGTCTGCTATGGAAGCTGGGGGGCTTTTTCACAGTCTGCTATGGAAGATGGGGGCTTTGTCACAGTCTGCTATGGAAGATGGGGGCTTTGTCACAGTCTGCTATGGAAGCTGGGGGGCTTTGTCACAGTCTGCTATGGACGATGATGGGGGCTCTGTCACAGTCTGCTATGGAAGATGATGGGGGCTCTGTCACATTCTGCTATGGAAGATGGGGGCTCTGTCACATTCTGCTATGGAAGATGGGGGCTCTGTCACATTCTGCTATGGAAGATGGGGGCTATGTCACAGTCTGCTATGGAATATGGGGGCTTTGTCACAGTCTGCTATGGAAGATGGGGGCTTTGTCACAGTCTGCTATGGAAGATGGGGGCTTTGTCACAGTCTGCTATGGAAGATGGGGGCTTTGTCACAGTCTGCTATGGAAGCTGGGGGGCTTTGTCACAGTCTGCTATGGAAGATGGGGGCTTTGTCACAGTCTGCTATGGAAGATGGGGGCTTTGTCACAGTCTGCTATTGAAGCTGGGGGGCTTTGTCACAGTCTGCTATGGAAGATGATGGGGGCTCTGTCACAGTCTGCTATGGAAGATGGGGGCTCTGTCACATTCTGCTATGGAAGATGGGGGCTCTGTCACAGTCTGCTATCGAAGATGGGGGCTTTGTCACATTCTGCTATGGAAGACGGAGGCTTTGTCACAGTCTGCTATGGAAGATGGGGGCTTTGTCACAGTCTGCTATGGAAGATGGGGGGCTTTGTCACATTCTGCTATGGAAGATGATGGGGGTGCTTTGGCACAGTCTGCTATAGAAGATGGGGGCTTTGTCACATTCTGCTATGGAAGACGGAGGCTTTGTCACAGTCTGCTATGGAAGATGGGGGCTTTGTCACAGTCTGCTATGGAAGATGGGGGCTTTGTCACAGTCTGCTATGGAAGATGATGGGGGCTCTGTCACAGTCTGCTATGGAAGATGATGGGGGCTCTGTCACATTCTGCTATGGAAGATGGGGGCTCTGTCACATTCTGCTATGGAAGATGGGGGCTCTGTCACAGTCTGCTATGGAAGATGGGGGGCTTTGTCACAGTCTGCTATGGAATATGGGGGCTTTGTCACAGTCTGCTATGGAAGCTGGGGGGCTTTGTCACAGTCTGCTATGGAAGATGGGGGCTTTGTCACAGTCTGCTATGGAAGATGGGGGCTTTGTCACAGTCTGCTATGGAAGCTGGGGGGCTTTGTCACAGTCTGCTATGGAAGATGATGGGGGCTCTGTCACATTCTGCTATGGAAGATGGGGGCTCTGTCACATTCTGCTATGGAAGGTGGGGGCTCTGTCACATTCTGCTATGGAAGATGGGGGCTCTGTCACAGTCTGCTATGGAAGATGGGGGCTTTGTCACAGTCTGCTATGGAAGCTGGGGGGCTTTGTCACAGTCTGCTATGGATAATGGGGGCTTTGTCACAGTCTGCTATGGAAGATGGGGGCTTTGTCACAGTCTGCTATGGAAGCTGGGGGGCTTTGTCACAGTCTGCTATGGAAGATGATGGGGGCTCTGTCACATTCTGCTATGGAAGACGGAGGCTTTGTCACATTCTGCTATGGAAGACGGAGGCTTTGTCACAGTCTGCTATGGAAGACGGAGGCTTTGTCACAGTCTGCTATGGAAGATGATGGGGGTGCTTTGGCACAGTCTGCTATAGAAGATGGGGGCTTTGTCACATTCTGCTATGGAAGACGAAGGCTTTGTCACAGTCTGCTATGGAAGATGGGGGCTTTGTCACAGTCTGCTATGGAAGATGGGGGCTTTGTCACAGTCTGCTATGGAAGATGATGGGGGCTCTGTTACAGTCTGCTATGGAAGATGATGGGGGCTCTGTCACATTCTGCTATGGAAGATGGGGGCCCTGTCACATTCTGCTATGGAAGATGGGGGCTCTGTCACAGTCTGCTATGGAAGATGATGGGGGCTCTGTCACAGTCTGCTATGGAAGATGGGGGCTCTGTCACATTCTGCTATGGAAGATGGGGGCTCTGTCACAGTCTGCTATGGAAGATGGGGGCTTTGTCACAGTCTGCTATGGAAGCTGGGGGGCTTTGTCACAGTCTGCTATGGAATATGGGGGCTTTGTCACAGTCTGCTATGGAAGATGGGGGCTTTGTCACAGTCTGCTATGGAAGCTGGGGGGCTTTGTCACAGTCTGCTATGGAAGATGATGGGGGCTCTGTCACAGTCTGCTATGGAAGATGATGGGGGCTCTGTCACATTCTGCTATGGAAGATGGGGGCTCTGTCACATTCTGCTATGGAAGATGGGGGCTCTGTCACAGTCTGCTATCGAAGATGGGGGCTTTGTCACAGTCTGCTATGGAAGACGGAGGCTTTGTCACATTCTGCTATGGAAGACGGAGGCTTTGTCACAGTCTGCTATGGAAGACGGAGGCTTTGTCACAGTCTGCTATGGAAGATGGGGGCTTTGTCACAGTCTGCTATGGAAAATGGGGGCTTTGTCACAGTCTGCTATGGAAGATGGGGGCTTTGTCACAGTCTGCTATGGAAGATGGGGGGCTTTGTCACATTCTGCTATGGAAGATGATGGGGGTGCTTTGGCACAGTCTGCTATAGAAGATGGGGGCTTTGTCACATTCTGCTATGGAAGACAGAGGCTTTGTCACAGTCTGCTATGGAAGACAGAGGCTTTGTCACAGTCTGCTATGGAAGATGGGGGCTTTGTCACAGTCTGCTATGGAAGATGGGGGCTTTGTCACAGTCTGCTATGGAAGATGGGGGCTTTGTCACAGTCTGCTATGGAAGACAGAGGCTTTGTCACAGTCTGCTATGGAAGACAGAGGCTTTGTCACAGTCTGCTATGGAAGCTGGGGGGCTTTGTCACAGTCTGCTATGGAAGATGGGGGCTTTGTCACAGTCTGCTATGGAAGATGGGGGCTTTGTCACAGTCTGCTATGGAAGATGGGGGCTTTGTCACAGTCTGCTATGGAAGATGGGGGCCTTTTCACATTCTGCTATGGAAGATGATGGGGGTGCTTTGGCACAGTCTGCTATAGACGATGGGGGCTTTGTCACATTTTGCTATGGAAGACGGAGGCTTTGTCACAGTCTGCTATGGAAGATGGGGGCTTTGTCACAGTCTGCTATGGAAGATGGGGGCTTTGTCACAGTCTGCTATGGAAGATGGGGGCTCTGTCACAGTCTGCTATGGAAGATGGGGGCTCTGTCACAGTCTACTATGGAAGATGGGGGGGCTTTGCCACAGTCTGCTATAGAAGTTGATGGGGGGCTTTGTCACAGTCTGCTATGGTAGAAAAAGGGGGAGTCTGTCACAGTCTGCTATAGAAGATGATAGTGATTGTTCTGCCACACATTCTTCTATAGGGATGTGGGGGTTGTTCTGCAACACATTCCACTATAGGGATGATGGAATTTGTTCTGCCACACAGTCTGCTATGGGAATGATGGGGTTGTTTTTCCAAAAATTCTGCTATGGGGATGATGGGGGTTGCTCTGACACATATTTTGCTACAGGGGTGATGAGAATAGTTCTGCAAGGCAGTCTACTAAGCAGTTGATGGGGATTGTTCTTCCACACATTGTTCTGTTATAGGGATTATAGGAGTTGTTCTGCCATACATTTTGCGATAGGGATGATGGGGGAGCTTTTCCTTCACTGTGTTCACATGCTCTGCTATAGGGATGAGGCTAGTTGTTTGCCACACATTTTAGTTCTAGTACTAGTTGTCTCTATACCAGTTCACCAAGGTCAGGAGCCGGCGTTGCACCTACCGGCTCCTGACCATTTTTCTTGTCACTTTCCGTTGTTTAAATGAATGCTGCTTAACTTAGAAAGTGAAAGTGGCATTCTTTTTTTGTTTATTTTCTGTTTCTTACTTATTTTTCAGTTTCTTACTTGGTGCCCACACCAATGGCCACAGGGCTCTTCCGCACACCCGATGCCACAAATGGGGGTACGGGTAATGAGTCATTTTACCGGCACGACAGGTGCCATGGCTGCTCCTGACCATGGTGAATTGGTATAGGGGTCCCCTGGATCTCTTACCAGTTCATCCCAACTCAAAAAAAAGACACTAAACAAAAAATATTTTATTGTTCTTAATTTACCTTACTCTCCTTACTCTCCTATTTTACTCCCCTGTCCCTGTCTTTCATCTTCTGTCCCTCACTGTTGTTGACTTCCTTGGGTCTGGTGGGTCTTCTTGGTCCTGCGCTGTTTCTTCTTCTTTCTTTAGGTCTCTTCGGGGCCCCCTTCATCCTAATGTCACGTATGACATCACTAAATGGGCATGGCCTAGAGGCCAGTTTCATGTGCAACTCCCTCTAGGCCCCTCCCCATTTGTGATGTCATTTGTGACATCAGGAAGATAGCAGAGAGGCCCCGCATCTTTAAAATATTAGTCCAGCTAGGTAACTGATTGGTTGGTGTCTGGCACCCACCTATTTACTGGAATGTCCATTTAAGGCCCATGTATCACCCTTGTACGGGAACCTGCTGCTCGGTAACGCCTGCTTTGCCATTCTGGGCGGGAGGTAGTGTAGTTGCCCGGCTGGTCCAGCTGTGGCATTAAGCTGCCAGCGGCTGTGCTTGGCAGCTTATGTGTAGTGAGCAGCTTTGCTGCGTTAGACTTTCCGTCCTGCACTGTGGTGGCTTTGGGCTTGCACAGGCATGTGGGGGCCCCCACTGCTGCCGATATCTCTGTTGCTGGCCCCACGGCCCATCAGACCAAAGACTGAAAAGCCTCCTGGAACAGACCATAACCCAAAGGTTGGTGGACGCCCCCTTTGCAGGAAAAGTGGTGGGGGCCCCGGGGCGCGCGCCCCTTGCACCCCCCTCATAATCTGGCCCTGGCGGCATACATTTAAAGGAGCCTGCACAAGAAGACGGAGGGAGAAGGTAAGTATAAGCAGAAATCACAAACACTTCTGACTGGTAACATCATTTTTACAGGCACTATAGATCTGCTTGGAAAAAGGGATGTCTGGGCATAATCTGCCAGTGACTCTTTTAAATTCAAATTGTTTACTTCTTCATCCTTCTTTGACCTCAATAACATAAAATGTTTAATGCTTCTAATGATTAAATAAAACCCTGAAGCGGAGAAGAGCACTTTGTGCTTCTGACAAATAAAACTATCCGATTTAGTGGCTTTAAAACAACCTATTTTAGTTACTCTTCCAAGGGCTTACAAAGTTCCTCTTAAAATATTTAAGTGTTGTCTGTCCCAGATCTTAAATGGTTCGGAACATTGTGGCCTGAGTTTACGTTAGGAGCCATAGGGTACACATGAACATATCTCACGACTTGACCTTAAAATAGTGCCCCACAGTACTTGGGGAAATGAGACAATGACCTTTTCAAAGAGATAATAATATATATATTTATAATACAATTTATTGTTCGCCAAGTACATCAGAGATGAACAAGGAAATCTTTTTGGTATATACACAGTGCAACAGATAATTACAATCGACATATAAATTGAATACAAGATCAACAAACTACAGAGAATGCAGAGATATAGATGTTCTTACATAGAGCGGTGATACAGGCTACTACAAACTCCTTTGAGTCTGGGCCTATGATGCCTGGCTATTGGTGAGGATGCGGACAGCCAAAGGAAAGAAACCATTCCTAGATCTAGAAGTCCTGCAAGTTGGTACCGCAAGTCGTCGCCCAGATGGTAGATACTGGAATAGGGCATGTCGAGGGTGGGAGGGGTTTTTCCGCACGTGACTTCTGAGTTTATGCAGTTCCTGCAGGGATAGTAAGGAGGCTCCAATTATTCTTTCTGCAATGTTGATAATATTTTGGAGTCTACCCTTGTCTTTCGGGGAGGCCGATTCATCAATAGCGCCAGGTAGCGACAGATGAGCGACTGTAGCGTGATTTTTTCAGCGCCAGCCAGTATTCGCTGTGCTTGGCCGGCGTTAGCTTGATGACAGCGACTCGGTCGGTGTGCGGTAATGTTGAATACTGGCTGGGGGGTCGCTGTTTCACAGGTCCAGCGTTGTATGTGAGCGCCTGACAACGAATGGCCAGAGCGAACGGCTAGCTTCATATTCATCAAAAAATCACGCTCCGAATGTGCTGTCGCTGTCCATTCCTTGTTTAAACCCCAGAGCGCTGGCGCCGATCTGTATTAACTAGTTTTTAACCCCTAAACAACCATATTTTTTGAATGTAACATTATACATGTTTTTAGAATCATTTTGTTATATGAATACATTAATCTCAGACCTGTTAGATCAATTCTGCACATAATTTTTTTTTTTTTTTTTTTGACTTAAAAATAAATCCTAACATTGCAGAAGTGTTCTCCGATTTTTTGACATTAAAAAAATTTAAAAAAAAATTATTACCAATTAATCATGAATTATTATAGATTGCTCCATTGAAATGCATTGGACATCGCCAGGGAGCGACAGCTCATACCTGGCGCTGTGAGGGAATTTGCAGCGGCGCTGTTCGGTCCAGCCGGCTTCATGATGAATGCCGCGCTAGCCGTCGCTCTCGCCGGCGCTAGCCTCATTTTGCTTGATAAATGCGTCATTGTGACCGCCGCGGGCGTACTTGAGTCGGTAGTCGCCGTTAGCTGCCGCTACCTGGCGCTCGTCAGACACTACCTGGCGCTATCGCTTGATGAATAAGGGCATCAGTTTCTCCCACAAACCAAACAGAAAAGAAAAGCATAAAACAGAACCTTTGACGGCTTTAAAGAAGAGCACTAGCAACTTTTTTTAAGAGTCCCGTCTTCTTCAGCTGCCTAAGGAAAAACAATCTCTGTTGTGCTTTTTTCAGTACAGCCAAGGTGTTCTTCTCCCAGCCGAGGTTGTCAGAGATGATCACGCCAAGAAACTTTGTCTCTGTTGCTCTTTTGATATAATACTAGCAAGTAAATAACATTGTTACTGTGTAGACAAATGTTTCTCATTCGAATCTGCAGGCAAATGCCATGCTAAAATAAAACTTTTGAACTGTTAAACAGGTACATGGTAAGTTATTAGTAAGGTATTAGTCACGAGCAGGAACAGGGCCTATATGGAACAGAAGCCCTCCGGTAGGATAGTTCCCAGTATCTGTCGTTTAAAATCTTTGTGCTTGGCTCTGATGTCCGTACCCAGCCTGCCCATCGAAGAGAGTTGTGCCCTGTCCACAGCTTTATGACAGTCTGTTTTACTTTTTTCCATTTGAGTCTGTGTATCATGTATAACATATGGGGTGACAGGTTCGAATCCCGGTCCTGAGACATGACTGAAGTGCTCTTAAGCAAGGCACCTAACCCCCCAACTGCTCCCCGGGCGCCGTAATTAGGGCAGCCCACCGCTCCGGGCATGTGTACACTCACTGCACGGATGGGTTAAATGCGGAGAACGAACTCCTATGTGTGCGCAAGCATACAATGGCCATCTATGCATAAAAAAAAAAAAAAACTAATATTGTTCATCATTAGCTCCATAGTTGCCTTATGATGCATCATTTATGTCCTGTGTTCCACATATTTCATTGCAGATCTCTTACAGTAATCATGGTAGGTAGGGAAAAGGGGCATGGTCAACAATATGTTTGTGTTTTGGTATGCAAAGATGTCATGATTAATATGTGCCTAGTGTGAATCGATTCTGATGAACCCGAATTCGTTACGAATTTCATGAAATGAGTGCTGTGTTTATTTACTCAGCAGCATACAGCTGACTAGCTGTTTAGCCCCTGAGAGAGACTTAGGTGTGCACGCCCCCGCTAACTATAGACATGTCTCTTCCTGCTCTTTCACCCGGATGTGATCTTTAAGACAGGTGAGACATTGGCCACTTTGAATGGTTAGGAAGCACACACACCTGCAGGCCATTGTTATGTGCACATGCATGCCACTTTCTCACCCGGATTTGATTCTGGTTACAGGTGAGACATTGGCCACTTTGAATTGTGGGGGCGGGGGATGGGGGGAGGAGGGGCTGTATTTAAGCTCTGCTCAGCCAGCATTCATGTAGCCTGATGAAGTGGGGGATACACCCATGGAACGCGTGGCTCCTGGTGCTGTAGGCGGTGGGGAGACCCTTTACTGGCATACCTGTGATACCTTGAGTATATTTTGGTTGGATATATTTTTACGCTGTATTTGGTATTTAATGGTTGATTGATACTAGCATCTATATTGGTGAGGTATTTTGTGGTCATTTTTATATTTCTTATAGGGTATTTAGGTATTGGGTAATAATGTAGGTGGTTTTATTTGTGATTATATATTGTATTTGTGTCAGTTGATTGGTTGCACTTTGCACTTTACAGTTGTTTGATGTAGGATCTGGGTCATAGGTAGGATTTGCACTGATTAGATCACTTGTGTTTTTATATATAGATACTGATTGATATTTGTGCATGCCAGTGCTCTATCGCCTACACACTTCCATGTTTGGTTTGTCTTATATGTATTGTCTCATTATGTGTTATTTTAAGGGATTTTAATTGTGTAGCGGTCATGTGTGGTGATTAATTTAGTGATATGGAATAAAATATATTTTTTTGACCAATTTTTTTGAGTGCCTCCCTCTATGATTCTCAGTATGTGAGCCGGAGGCATCCCAAACACTAGTCTTAATATTTCAAGACTACCTGTCTAATAACTGCTTGCATTTTATAATCAACGTCACTTTTCCACAATCAAAGGAGGCCACCTCTGTATGTGAGCAGGGGGCATCCCGAATACTAGCATAAATATTTTAAGACAACCTGTGTACTAACTGGTTGCATTTTGTAAGCAAAGTCACTTTTCCACAATCAAAGGAGGCCAACTCTGTATGTGAGCAGGGGGCATCCCAAACACTAGCATAAATATTTTAAGACAACCTGTGTACTAACTGGTTGCATTTTGTAAGCAAAGTCACTTTTCCACAATCAAAGGAGGCCACCTCTGTATGTGAGCAGGGGGCATCCCAAACACTAGCATAAATATTTTAAGACAACCTGTGTACTAACTGGTTGCATTTTGTAAGCAAAGTCACTTTTCCACAATCAAAGGAGGCCACCTCTGTACGTGAGCGGGGGCATCCCAAATACTAGCATGTGTCTTTTAGAGTACCTGCCTCCTAACCTTTTGCCTTTTGTATAAAAAAGTCTAGTTTACAAGTTTAAAACACCCATTGCCTTTTACCGGGGGCCATTGTCAGTGCTAGCACTAGGGGGGGAGGCATTCCGAATACTAGCACTTAGCTTTTAATAGTACCTGCATCTTTACCTTTTTTACATTTTGAACAAAAAACATGTTTTATAACTGCCTGTGGTGCATTTAACTGACCAGGGGCATCCTGTGTACGACCATCTGACAGTGTCTTTTTGCATTAGCTTTTCTGCCTATTTTGATCTAACTTTTCTACACACCTGCTGTTACAAAAATACTGTTGTAGGTGTAGTGTAGTATATTGTTTTCCCCTCCTAAATGCAGTAAAAATGTCAGGCAGAGATGTGCCAGGATGTGCACAGAGGAGAGGCCTAGATTCACTAGGCAGTGGTCGCAGCAGACTAGGGGCGAGTGGCAGCAGGAGTCGCGGTGAGAGGCCTGATCTCCCGGTATCTGCTAGCGGTCGTGTCTTGACCAGCAACTCATCTGCCGTCATCGATTGGTTATTGCTGTCATCGACCTCATCTGACACCCCCAGAGTCAGCAGCTGAGGCAGCAAGGTGGCAGTAGCGTTGGCAGTCAGCATGATGGCAGAATTGGGATGTCTGGAGCCACACGTGGCCGAGGGCGGGGTAGACCACCTGCTGCGCGGTAGGCTGCCTTCCCAGGAGGTAGTGGAGCAGGGGTTCCTGGAGTTGACAGCAGTAGCAGTGAATTAGTGCGGACTGTTGGAGGGAAAATTAGCTACTCGGCAGTGTGGCACTTTTTCATCAAGCATCCGCAGGAGGGTAACCTGGCCACATGCAAGATGTGTAGACAGAAGGTCAAGTGTGGCCAGGGCCCCAATGTTGGTACCACGGCCCTGCGGCAACACATGCAGCGTCACCATAAAGCGGCCTGGGAGAACCGAGGCTTCGAAGTGAGGGTCCAGCCTGCTGCGTCAGCCAGTGCCACGCCGCTTCCAATTTCACCCAGCCAAGGCTCCAGCACCTCAGCCGAAGGTAGCTGTGCGTCATACCCATCCTCTGCCACTCCAGATGCTCCTGCTCCTCCTACTGCCACTCCAGATGCTCCTGCTCCTCCTACTAAGTCAGTCATCCCACCAGCAATCCATCAGCGAAGCCATGTCCAAGAGACAACAGTATGCGCCCACTCATCCTACAGCGTAGAAGCTGAATGTGCTCCTGTCCAAGTTGCTGGTGCTGCAGTCCCTCCCTTTTACGGTGGTGGACTCTGCACCTTTCAGAGAGCTGATGGCTAGTGCCCGAGCCGAGGTGGAGAGTTCCAAGCTATAATTTCTTTGCAAAGAAGGCAGTACCAGCCCTGCACAAATTTGTTGAGCAGAAGGTGGGCCAGTCCTTGAGCCTGTTGGTGTGCACCAAAGTGCACGGCAGCACCGACATCTGGAGCTGTAACTAAGGACAGGGACAATACATGTCCTTTACGGCCCACTGGGTGAATGGGGTTCCTGCACAGCAACTTGGACAGGTCACACCGCTTCGGCCTCCACGCTCCCAGGCCGCTTTGCCTGTCACAGTGTGCGACTCTGCCTTCTTATCCTCCGCTGTCTCCTCAGCCTCCACTGTATGGTCAATTCTCAACGCACCTTCAGCCTACCATGTGTGCAGGGCACGGCGGTGTCATGCTGTGCTTCACATGGCTTGCCTTGGCGAACGGAGTCACACAGGGGAGGAGCTCCTGAAATTCATTCATTAAGAAATCAAAACATGGATTACTCCGTGAAAATTGGAAATGGGAACCATGGTGACTGACAATGGGAGTAACATCTTGTCTGCACTGCGACAAGGAAGGCTGAGCCAGGCGCCCTGTATGGCACACGTGTTCAACCTAGTTGTCAAGCGTTTTCTGAAGTCTTCCCCCCCCCATCTGCAAGACATCCTAACAATGGGAAGGAAACTTTGTATGCACTCCTACACCGCCAAGCACACCCTTCTTGAGCTACAGCGTCAGAACGGTATCCCCCAACATAGTCTGATTTGCGATGTTCCCACCCGTTGGAATTTTACCCTACATATGTTAGATCGCCTATACGAACAGAGAAAAGCCATCACTGATTTCTTGATGATCCAAGCAGATACGGGGACTCCTCTGTGTAACTTTAATGTGAACCAGTGGCAGCTCATACGTGACACCTGCCATTTGCTCAGGCCCTTTGAGGGCATGAACGACGTGATGCCGCTGCTTCATGTAATACAACACATGTTGGAAACCATGGCTGGTCAGGGCACTGGAGACATGGCGCATACATTTCACAGCCACATAAACCCCGTGGGAGCTGAGGAGGAGCAGCACAGTGAAGCGCTGTTTAGTTTTGGCGAAATGGGCGGTTTATCTAGTCATCTGACAGGAGAGGAGGAGCAGGAGCAGCCAGTGGAGCTAGAGGGTTGTGAGAAAGGCGAGACAGGGGATCCAGACACACCGTTGCAGTATGCAGTGGAGATGGAGATGGGTAGTCCCTTCGAGTCACTTGCACAAATGCCACGATGCATGCTCACGTGCTTGCGTAGTGACCGCAGAATTGTCTCCATTTTTCTGCAGGATGACTTCTGGCTCTCTATCTTATTGGACCCTCGCTTCCGGCAGAAAATGGGGGCATTTTTTACACCCGCTGAGAGGGAGGACAAACTGACCTACTACAAAGACATTCTACGGAGTCAGTTGGCCGATGCCTATCTCACCCATACTCTCGCAGGTCTGACTCGGGGGGACCTCTGCGCTTACCTTCCACTGCCATGGCTGCCGGGGGGGGGGGTGGCAGGAGCAGCAGCAGCAGCTCCATCAGCAGCAGCCTCAGTCTTCAGTCGCTAATAAGTAGCTTTCTGCACCCGCATAGTGAGGCTACTCATGAGCAGCAGGAAGACCTGGAGTGTCATACCTTGAAATTACCATGCCAATGCACCTTGAAGATCCACTGGACTTCTGGGCAGCCAAACTTGACTTGTGGCCACAACTGGCAGAGTTTGCCCTGGGAAAGCTGTCTTGCCCGGCCAGTAGTGTGCCATCTGGGCTGGTCTTTAGTGCTGAGGGGGCCATAGTAACGCCAAGGAGAACTTGTCTGTCCACGAAATATGTGGAGAGACTCGCCTTTGTGAAGATGAATCAGGCATGGATTAGCCAGGATTTCCACCCACCAATAGCTGATGCATGCGAGTAGCTGATGCATGGTAGCTCCTTCTGCTGCTGCCTACTCCTGGGTGTGTTTTTCAGGCAATATATGGGCTCCCTATGCTGCTGCCAAATTCAGGGTGTGTTTTTCAGGCAATATATGGGCTCCCTATGCTGCTGCCAACTCATGGGTGTGTCTTTCAGGCAATATATGGGCTCCCTATGCTGCTGCCAACTCATGGGTGTGTCTTTCAGGCAATATATGGGCTCCCTATGCTGCTGCCAACTCATGGGTGTGTCTTTCAGGCAATATATGGGCTCCCTATGCTGCTGCCAACTCATGGGTGTGTTTTTCAGGCAGTATATGGGCTCCTTATGCTGCTGCCAACTCATGGGTGTGTCTTTCAGGCAATATATGAGCTCCCTATGCTGCTGCCAACTCATGGGTGTGTCTTTCAGGCAATATATGGGCTCCTAATGCTGCTGCTGCTGCTGCTGCCAACTCCTGGGTGTGTTTTTCAGGCAATATATGAGCTCCCTATGCTGCTGCCAACTCCAATGTGTCTTTCAGGCAATATATGGGCTCCCTATGCTGCTGCCAAATCCAGAGTGTGTCTTTCAGGCAATATATGGGCTCCCAGTGCTGCTGCTAACTCCTGGGTGTGTCTTTCAGGCAATATATGGGCTCCTAATGCTGCTGCCAACTCCTGGGTGTGTCTTTCAGGCAATATATGGGCTCCTAATGCTGCTGCTAACTCCTGGGTGTGTCTTTCAGGCAATATACTGCTGCCAACTCCTGGGTGTGTCTTTCAGGCAATATATGGGCTCCCTATGCTGCTGTCAAATCCTGGGTGTGCCTTTCAGGCAATATATGTGCTCCCTATGCTGCTGCCAAGTCCAGAGTGTGTCTTTCAGGCAATATATGGGCTCCTAATGCTGCTGCTGCCAACTCCTGGGTGTGTCTTTCAGGCAATATATGGGCTCCTAATGCTGCTGCTGCCAACTCCTGGGTGTGTCTTTCAGGCAATATATGGGCTCCCTATGCTGCTGCCAACTCCAGAGTGTGTCTATCAGGCAATATATGGGCTCATCATGCTGATGCCACCTCAAGGCTGTGTAATTGTGCCGCTCTGCGACAGCGAATCTAATAGCGACGCCTCTGATCTGCATGTCATACTTCTTTACAATATTATTTCACTAACCCAGCATGCATCCTATGCATGTTACAGCCAAACAAAACGTTCTGTAACCCTATGGAGGCTCTCGGACACCCAGAAATAGCCGTTTTTAACAGCGATTCATCGCGAATAAATTCGGACCGAAACAATTTTTCCCGGAAAAAAAAATCGGCCGAATCAAATTTTTCAAAAGTTCGCTCATCTCTAGTCAAGAACCCTGAATACCGCCTCGGCATAGAAACCAAACTAGCTAGAGGTATCCAAGCGTATATTGGAATGCTCTGGGGCAGGCACTCCTTACCTGACACTTCTACATTCTCTTGAAGACTTTTAGGCTTCAGTCTCAAGGTGCAGATGAGAAGCAGAGATGTATTTTGGGCAAGGTTATGTATTTCCTGTAACAATGAGTAAAATCTGTGCCAGATCTGATTGCTCATTGTTATAGCCTTTCTGAAGGCTTGGACTGGATTGGGGGCCAAGCATAAATCACTCACTTTCTCGTACTGACTCCAGTGCCCTACATAGTGCCTTACTTGATGCACTTTATATGGCTAGTAACTCAGAAAATGGTACTTACTTTTGTCCTGTCTTTACTCATTCCAATTCAGTACCCAGGTCTACAGATTTGCCTGTTGTATTTTCCACTCGACTCCTGCCAGGCAACCTGTCACACCACTGAGAACTCCTGTCGGCATCATGAATGAGAAAATATCTGATCCTCCAGCGCCATCCAGCCTATATGGACCACCAATACTAGCTTGAGGAGCTAATCCAGACCCCACCCTCCTTTGTATTTATAGCACTCTCAGAGCAGGCAATCAAGCCCTGCTATCCCCCTTTCCAACCTCCTCTCTGCCCGGCCAGCCTCCTAGCAAGCGCTCTTGCACCCAGTGCAGACATTATGATGATTATTATGCTGATTATTATATAGCACTAAACAAATCTAAGGGCCTCACCCACATGCTTGGATAAGATAAGAAACTGTAAAGTAAAACTGTAAACCTTGATATAAATTCTTCTTCTTCCAAACTAGGAGGTATCCAAGTGTTTTGTTCTTTTGTAATTATTTAACACATCCATCTCTATGGCATTTCAGTTTTTTATTTAAACATTTCTAAAAGCACATTCCTATCCCTAGTGGCAAATAACTATTCCTAATTGATGTCTCTTAATGCTCCTAACAAAGCTTCACTTTTAAAAAGACTGCTTGACCACTGTGATAAAGCAGAATCTTCTTATGCACCGAATATAGGCACAGCCCCAGGGAGAAGTCAGCTTAAATGATTTGTTTAATTACAAAAACAAGCTAAACATTTTTTGATCAACATATGCCAAATAAAAGATGAGCTGATATTAGCAATAATAGAAAAAAAATATTGATGGTCTCTGCATTTGGCACAGATTTTTCTAATTGTTACAGGAAATAAATGACCTTGCCCAAAATACATCTCATCAGCACCTTGAACATAACAAGAAGCCCAATAGGCTTCAAGAGAATGCAGAAGGGCAGTCTGGTTACCTTGTCCCCCAGAGCATCCAATATAGAGGGGGGGACACCCCAGATTCAGTTCTACTGGGGGGCGTAGGAAACCCTAATTTGACACTGGGCTTCACACATCTTCCGATAGGGCACCAGTTGGTTGTTGCTTGTGTCGATTGAAAATGTATTCTATTCTATAACACACCTGCAGCCAGCCTTCATGGAGCTTACTGGCATCTTAAATGGACATTCCAGTCTTAATAACTCTTGTTGTTCATGGGAACAGCCATGATGGGATGACTGCTGCATGCTGCTCCATTAACATCTATTGGATGGAGTGGAAGTGAGTGCTTTGTCTCACACACCTGCAGGGCGGTACCTGCAGTAATCTCAACATAGCTGCTCCCATGAACCACAGTAGAATTGCTTTTCCAGTGTTTCCATTCTTCTCTCTGTCAGATTATCTGCCTGACATTTATGGCCATTGTATGCTTGCTTACAGATAGGATTTTTTGCTTCCTTAACCCATCCTTGCAGTGAGTGTACACATGCTCAGAGTGGTGGGCTGCCCTAGAAATGGCACCCAGGAAGCAGTTGGGCCATTACTGTCCCTTCATTCAGATTCAGGGGTACCAGGGTTCCAGGAAACTTCTATAAATTCTGCAAATATGCTATCGAACTGAATAGGGATCTGTCATGTCCATCATTAGAAAATAGCATTTACATATAAGTTCACTTGGAGTTCAAACTGCCTTCCCTTGTTGTGGCACGCTATCTAGTCATCGATGCTTCCTTAACAAAGTTGGCATCATTCAGCTTTCCAATTGTCTTACACCACCCTGGCACCTGCATGTCAGCAGGCCATACCAGTATTTAGATATGCACCTGCACATTTGACTGTCATCCTCCCCACTCACTCCTGTCCTGTCTTTACTCATCCCAATTCAGTACCCCGATGTACAGATTTGCCTGTTGCATTTTCCACAAGACTCCTGCTAGGCAACCTGTCAAACCACTAAGAACTCCTCTTGGCACTGTGAATAAGAAAATGCGCTTATTTATCTGACCCTCCAGCGCCATCCTGCCTATATGGACCACCAATACTAGCTTGAGGAGCTAGTCTAGACCATACCCTCCTTTGTATTGATAACACTCTCAGAGCTGCCAATCAAGTCCCACTATCCCCCTCCCAACCTCCTCTCTGCCCGGCCTCCTCCTAGAAAGTGCTCTTGCACCCAGTTCAGACATTATGATCATTATTATACTGATTATTATATAGCACTACACAAATCTAAGAGCCTCACCCACATGCTTTAGATAAGAAAATGTAAAGTAAAACTGTAAACCTTGATATCTTGATATAATTTCTTCTTCAATTTGAAAACGGAAAACAGTTTAAGACAGTGCCAAACGTAGCCCGACACAATGGTCTAACAATTGCCTTTGCCTGACATATCACTTTAAGTATGCTGTAGCTTAGTTATAGGGAGTGAAGTGTGAACCTAAGCTGGAGAGACAGGTGTCAGAGTTGCAGCTAAAAGAGTTTTAAGCCTAAAGTGAGCAGGAGGCAGACACAGGACTTGTAGAGCAACCAGATGATCAGGCTTTGGGATTCCCAGAAACAAAATAAATGACCTGTGGAGGAAGTGGGGAATAGGAGGCAAAGCAATCACTGGTGATGACCTAGGTTCTTGCTTTGCCCTGTTTGTCCACTCCCGTAAAAAAACATTCAGCTGTAATTAAACTGCAAGCAGAGTAACGCTGTCTTTTTACCTGAAGTCATTGTTAATGCTTTTGGCCAGCAGAAACCAGTGCCTGCACCTCACTGCTGCCCTCCTAGTGGCATGCGTGTAAAATCTATGTAAACTATATTTTGTAATTCAGGAGATGGTCTTGGACTGTCTGATGGACCTAGGTCATAAGTCAACAAACACACATGGGACTGAGGTCCGTGTATTCACAACTGTTGTATACCACTGTTTCCAGGTGCACCAGAGTTTTATTAAAAAAGCCAATATTTGTTTCTTTTCTAGAGATATGTGCTTGTTCGTCTGGAAAAGAAGTTCTGTTCTGTTTCTTTGGCTTCTAGTACAAAATATAAGCTCTGTTACTTTGACTTCCAGCACGAAGAACCGGTCTCTGATTCTCTGGCTTATAATAATACAAACCAGGTTTTGTTTTGTCTTGCCTTCAGCGCTTAAAGTCAAGCTCTATTTCTCAGTTCTATGATACAGGAAGCCAGGTTCCTTCCCTTTGGCTTTTGATTCACAATGTCAGGCTCTATTTCCCTGGATTGCGATAGGAAAAGCCAGGCTTCTCTTCCTATAACGTTTTAGGAGCCAACTATTCAGGATCTGGTTCTGTGGGTGTTTAAATGAGAATATAATTTTTATTCTAATTTTCTACCATCCTAGGCATCTAAATTAGAGAACTTCTTAGTTCAGGCTTTAATATACATGCTCTTCAGGTGATGTGTAGGTGTATACATGATATGGGTGTTCTGTTCTTCATGTAGTGATGGGTGTAGATAAAGAGACAGCATATTCAAACAATTTTGGACAGCAGTTTTTAATTACATTTTTTTTGTATTCTAATTGTCTCCATCAAGCCCTAAATACATTATGTGTTGTTATATCTACAACTAGCATGTCCTCTTTTAGAATTGTCTTGGTCTATATTAGCAGGATCATAAACCCTGTCACAGTTTGACGTAAATGGTTATTTAGAGGAACAGTAACTGAGAGCCAGTGAAGGCTTTTATACCTAACTTCACCACCACAATGCCCGCACTCCCAATGGGCAGAGGGGTGCAGAAGAGCCCAGTGCCCAATGTCATAGATCTTTTGATTAGCACTGAACCTATATGTAGTGCATAATGGCTGATAATAGCTTGGGCTTCATTGGAGACACATTTTCATTTTTTCTCAAAAATGTGCTCACCCCCACTAAAGCTTACCAGCCCATCACCCAGCAATCTATTTGGAATCCAGGAGCTCCCCGAGGGATCTTTGGGTATCCTTCTGCTGTTCCAGGGGGTTTCACACACACAGACATCACAAATAAGGATGCCTCTGTGAAGCTTGCCACAATCTGGGGGGGGGGGGGAGGGGGGGTTGACATTGGCTATAGGGCCCTGTGTAAACCCCTGGTGGTAGTGGTTTATCCAATGAGACTCATCATAAAGAGGATGAGTGAGATAGGACTGATGCCGCTACTTACAGTAGCTTAATTAAGCCAGTCTCTGGCATGTATTTTTATGTTCTGTAGCTAGGCAATTGGTACACCCCACCACCCGTCATTCCATAATAAAGGCCTGCTATCTTTCTAAAGACCTATTGAAGGCTCCTTACCACCTGACATGTCTAAATGCCACACCATTACCAATTTCACAACAATACTACTCAATGTGGTCTGTTTTCTGGTGTGGGTGTTGGTTTGTTTTCTCTCTCTTTGAACCACATCCACAGTTTCTACTTTGAACCATTCCACATGATGTGTACCAAAGCTTGCAGCCTAGGCAACAAGCTCTGTGAGTTAATGGCAGTCATATCCAGAGATAAATTGGATCTGGTTGCAATAACAGAGACTTGGTTCAGGGATCATAATGACTGGCAGATAATCATACCTGGATACACATTGTACAGAAAAGACAGATTAGAAAAAAAGGGCGGCGGAGTAGCCATTTATGTCAATATTACTCGTCAATCAACAATAATGGAAGTCAGCAGTATCATAAAAGAAAAGAGGGCAGATACTGAGGGCAGATCATGTCAGACCAATCTGATTGATTTCTTTGACAAAGTCACAAAAGTGTTAGATGAAGGTGGTGCTGCGGATATCGCCTATCTGAAATTTAGCAAAGCCTTTGACTCTGTACCACATAAAGATCTCATAGATAAGTTATTGAAGCTGAGTTATTGAATCCAGGGATTGAGCTAGGACTCAATCCCTGGATAGTTCAGTGGATTTCTAGCTGGCTGAAGGATCGGTATAAGAGTGGTGTTGTTAATGGCATGCAATCTGAACAAAGGCGAGTTACAAGTGGGCCCCATTCTCTTTAATATGTTTTGCCTGGCATAGGAGAAGGTTTGGTAGGAAAAGTTTGCGGATGATACAAAGGTTAGTAATAGGGTGGACACTCCTGGAGGTGTCTACAACATGGAAAATAATTTAGCTTTACTGGATAAATGGTCAAAACTGTGGAAACTGGAGTTTAATGTCTCTAAATGTAAAATCATGCACTTGTGTAGAAGGAATCTCTGCTTGGAGTACCATATGGGCAGCACTGTGTTAACCAGAACTTTGTAGGAAAAAGATTTAGGGATACTGATTACTGAAAGCTTCAAGATGAGTGGACAGTGTAGCCAGGAAGTGGCAAAAGCAAGCAGGATCAGCTGCTCAGCTGCAAAGTTCGAGGCATCACCAGTAGGAAAAGGGAGGTTGTGATGCCGCCATATAGAGCCCTGGTGAGGCCACAGCTAGAATACTGTGTGCAGTTCTGGAGACCTTACCTGCAAAAAGACATTATTCAAATAGAACGGGTCCAAAGTCCGGCAACAACAATGGTGGAAGGGCTTAAACTTAAAACTTATCAGGAAAGATTTAAAGAACTTAATTTGTACAGCCTAGAGGAAACAATGGCGAGAGGGGACATGATTGAGACCTTTAAATATGTGAAAGTATTGAATAAGGTTCAGGAGGGAAGTGTTTTTAAGAAGAAGCTTAATGATAGAACAAGGGGGCACAACCTGAAGCTAGTCGGATGGAAGATCAGGAGCAATGTTAGAAAATATTAATTTACATGAAGAGTTGAAGATGCTTAGAACAAACTTCCAGCAGAGGTAGTTGAAAAATCGATAGTAAGTGAATTTAAACATGCCTGGGATAAGCAAACATCTATCCTAAATCCTACATACATAATACACATAAGGGCAGACTAGATGGACCGTATGGTCTCCTTCTTCCATCAACCTTCTATTTCTCTAAGATAGTGTTTGATTGTAATTACTCATAAAATGTTTAATGGCTCTCCTTTGACATTTCAGCTTATATTTGTTTTCAAACATTTGAAAATTCGATTGTGGTTTCAAAATGGACTGAGAAAACTCAATCCCTAAATTACCGAAGCTAGGGATTTTCAATTATTGATTTCTTCAAACTCCTTCTCTTTCACCAGAGCTTCACAGACATGGCTAGGGGAATATTGGACCAGACTTAAGAGGCTTTCTCCTTACCAATGCAATAAGCAAGAGCAAGGAAGCATTTGGCATTCTCCTTCATCTCAGGGGTCGGGGTTCCTTGAATAACTTGACTTTGAAGTTTTGTATGCTTGCTCAACAATTCTTTTTGCGCTATTCTCTTATGTCCATAATGCCTACTGGCTTAAATATCGATATGCATTATTTCTCCTTTCAGTTGTCTTGACTTTTATATAGGGATTGAACAATAACTATATATCATAGTAAATTTCCAGTCATTTAACCTTGCAAATGAACAATTAGTATATTATAAAACCAATGTTCTAACTATTAAAGGGATAATCTAGGCAAATAATTCAATTAGCCTGATTTCTGTTCATCTCATATTTGTTGCCAGGGGTTGTGTCTTTTATTCAGCAGTGCTCTATATTTCCTAAGCCCTAGTAAAAATTCTCCACCGCTGCTGACTTCCTCATGCAGCATTGAGGTCATGCTAAATATTTGGTGAATCAAGTTTACCTTTGGGTGTGCTTTTGGTTGTAAAATGTAACTTATATGTTAATGAGCTTTTGAACTTTTTAACTTAAAGGGGACCTTCAGCATGATTTACTGAAAAGCCCTTAAACTATTCCCCAGCATCTGAAATCAATATATTTTAAGTTTTTAGTAACTTATTTATTATTCTTTCACCTACTGGGCTGCAACTATGTTCAGGACTCTAGGATACGGGTGCCGCCATCTTGACTCAGAAGCATCACATACTGAGAAGAGGAGGGGGGGATAAAGTGCAGAGGGGCGGGGTTATAGCTGTGCTTTGCACAGACAGAGCAGAGTTGGGTTCAGGGAAAGGACAGCAATCCCAGAATGCAGAGCAGCACAGTCAGAAGACACTTCCTGTTTGCAGGCTGCCTGATGCTCCATGAGCCGCCATCTTGGATGTTTAAAGGCTCATAACATGCAGTAGATGCAGGGGGGATAATTTTAATATGGCCAATCTGTATGGAGGTGTAGGAAACTTATAAGATATGCTCCTGTTCAGGTTGAAGGTCCGCTTTAAAAAAAACATTTTTTCTCAAGAAATCTAGTACCCCTGAGATGGGATTTCTATGTTGAGGTTCATCATTTTTCCAATGAGAGACCCTATGGGCTATGCTAAAAAATGTGCTGTTTTCAAACTTAAAAACAAAAATCCTTACCTCGATGGAAAAGTTATGCACCTTAACCCAGAGACGTAGCTAGGCTTTCTGGTAAAGACTCAAAATGGTGCCTGCATTCAGGTCCCCCTTGGGTGCCCTCTGACCTGCTGCACCTGGAGCATGTGCCCCCCTGCCCCCCCAGCAACGCCCCTGCCTTACCTTTAAAAATGCCCCATAACAGGGTTAGGTAATCAACTGGGATAAATTATTTATTTATTTATTTTTTTTATAAATTTGTTTAGCGTGTTATTAAGCTCACTCAGATGTACAGTAAGATCAATTTACTTGTTCACAATCCACACCCAAAATTAACCAATTTTACCAATCACACCCAAAAGCACACCCAAAATTAAACTTGCTGCACCAAATTATAGAGCAAAAAAAAATAGAACATCGGGTCATCAGGCCCTCAAAGAGCACTGCTAAAATTAAATGAATTATTTGACACATTTAAATACAACATACAGTATAACACATGGGCCATTACAATTACAGAGGATCCCAAACCAAACCAAAAAGTACTCCACTTCTCCTCACAAATATTTATGCTCTGATATAAATAATAGACACTACCCAAAGTTGCCACAGACTCTAATATTATTATACCAATGTGCATAAATTGTGTCTGTGTACCAAGGGATCAAATTTACCCTAAAGTGCAAGTGCCAATGTATACTGGTATTAAACACAAAATTGTTCATAGCCCTCAAATATATTTAGGTCATTCATGTTTTACATATAAAACACAAAGAATAAGCATTCAACCATTATTTAACATAGAAAATCAATATAGCTTAAGGCTCGCTCCATGCTTTCCAGCTTTTGCCCAATTATTGGAGTTTACAGAGTCAGTCAACTGTCTAAAGAAGAAGACAAGTTATAGAACTCTTTTCATTTTAATTACCTTTATCAAGATTTTCCTTCTTAAAAAATGATTAGCTTACCAGATCCAATTATAAAATGTAGCTATGGCAATTTTATCTGTAAAAAAAAAAAACATATAGAAAATCAGGCTTTAACTTTCTCTTCCGGCATGTCTCCATTCAAAAAACACTTAAAGTACAACTGCCAGCATATGTTTTTTACAAACTTAAAAGTATGAGGGGTTTTCAATACAGTGAGTGTTATACCTCATATGTTGGTCAGCGCTAGAGAGCTGAGCTTGTCTGTGCAGGTTGAGACTTGTCTGGACATGCTTCACAAACATTAGCAGTGTAGTCTTATGGCAAAAGCAGTACAATGCAGGCCTACAAAGAAAGTGGGGATTTGGAGCTTCATTCCATGATTAAATCTTTTACAAAAGAAGAAAAGACACCCAAGGAAATCCATACGGGATGATTGCTGTATATGAGGATGATGCACCTTTCTACTACCAAGCGCAATTTTTACCAAACAGTTGAAATTGGGTAGGCAATCAATAGAAGATTACTCCTGTTCAAGTCGACTTGCTGAAGTATCTTCAGTGAAGTAAAGTGGAAGATTGTTGGGTCAAAATCAGTGTTATAGCTCATTAATTGGCACTGCTTTCATTATAATTTGTGATGTTTTGATAATGTCAATAATCAGTTCAGCCGCGCCACGATTGTTGATGCCTGTGTAAAAACCATGTCACCAGCAATTTAGCCAAGAGAATGTAGATATGTTTACAGAAAATCCAGGCTTCTATTCTCAGATTTCTTTGGGTGATAAATAATGATGAGGGAACCTGTAGAAGTTTGGGTTTGTCAAGTTCAGTTCAGGTACCCAGACTTGACCTGAGCCCAAACTCTATTGATATCAAAAGGGACCCCCTGAACTTGGGTGCCCAAAAATGACTGTAAAATGGGAGTTGCAAGGGCAAGGTTAAGGAAAGTACTCAGAAAAATCAAAGAAAACAAGAAAATAAACATAAATGAATTAATTAAAAATAAAGAAGACAATAAGGCAATAATAAGAAGAAGGCAAATTGGGGCTAACACCAGAGTGATTGCTATGCACAAGATGGAGTAGGGACAGTAGGGTAAGAACAACCCCCATCATCCCTATTGCAGACTGTCAGGCTGATGAGAAGGGTGAGTACTGAGAGCGAGGAAGCCTCCCTTTGGACTGACAGTGCTGAGTAAGGCAACTGTGAAACTAAAGCTAGATAATAGGGCACAACTGAAGGACACTTCACCTGGAAACCCAGAGTCTAAGACCCTTCATCACTAGGTCCCACCTATTCCCCTTCCTGAATGGTTGGGGCAGAGCGCATGGGGCAGCGAGATGATTCGATGATGCTATGAAGTGATGCAGCCAATCCCCACCGGAGGACAAGCGAGAGGCAGCGCCGGACAAGCAGAGCGCATCCGCCGCCGCCTCCCGTGCGTCCCTCTTACAGGGAGTGCACCCACGTTGGCCATTCACAAACGGCTGGCATGGGAGCGTGCCCTGCTAGAGGGACGCGCGGGAGGCTGCGGCGGGGGACGCGCATGCACCGCTGGAACGTGGAAAAGGTAGGATTGTGGGCTTCGTGGGGGGTTTCACCCCGCGGGACATCCCAATTTCGGATGCCCCGCGGGGAGGGATCTGATCGGCCCGGGAATCTTATAGATTCCCGGGCCAATCCTCCCTGGGTGTTGGTCCGCTTTAAAATTCCTGTGTCTCACATATTCCCCTGTGCAGCAGACCAATGCATGTATTGCCCTAACCCTTTTGGCCTGGTGAGTATGTGCATATACACACCACTGAATAGTCGCATGACATTACTCCCAGCCAGTATGCATCTACAAATCACTCAAAGCTCTCCAGTAGACAGACAGCATTGGTGGATCAGTCACTGATGCACCTAGGCCAAGTGGCGCATCCAGCTCTCATATCCGCCATTTCTGGCAGACTTTAAAGTCTGATCCTGCTACAGTTTCACATACCCCTTTACCTACACACATCTGATTCCCCCCAGCATCCCCTACAAACAGGCAAGGGTGGTACATGTGACAGTGGTCAGAGCGTGTGGGGTAGCACACTAAAGGTTTTGGCCTGTTTCACGTCGCCCTTCAACAGGCAGCCAGATTATCTTTGAACAACAGGCATCTGCTATTACTGTGAGGCTGGGGTGGAAGGGTATGCACTGCTGGGGATGTGCCTACTCTCACTAACCATTGAAGCCTATCAAAGCCATTTGCTGAATGACATAGTCATGGCTAATGGGTCTGACACATAAGTCCATGCATGTGCTGTTGTAGCAGAAGGGGTTGATTTTTACTGGGTGATCTGGGGATATCACACAGTGGGGCATCTCAATTTGGGATGTCCCTTGGGCACATAACAAAACCTGGGAAAATTCCTGGGTTTTATTTCGCTATAACTTTAAAATAAAGCTGACATGATTTTTTTTTTTTTATTCTTGATTTGCTTTGAAAGTCGGGATTCTCTTTCTGTGTATTGTATTGCATTTAAAGTTCATCTCTGGTCATCGACTGTACATTGTTTTTTCTCTCAGTGTATACAAGAATGCTGCGAAGCATTGATGCATAGCAATGATTTGTTGCTGAGAACATTCAGTTAGCATAAAGGTGCCATGCAAAGGTCAAATAAATAATTAGCAAACAATAGGAAAGCGCAACATGTCGCCTTTGTACACAAAATATTCCACTTTTCCATGCCAAATGACACAGCAAATCAAAACAGGATTTAATCGTGTTAACAAATTGCTCACTGTACTGTACCCTGTTTTTTTTAATTTCTATTGTTCCATTAAATGGAAGGAAAATCAAAATAGTTACAAGTACAATATTTTTCACACTATAAGATGCACTGATTTCCCCCCAAAAGCTCAGGGGAAAATACTTATGCGTCTTATAGGGCATAACTGAATGTTGCAGCCCGCCCAATCCCCGATCGCTGCTTAGCGCTTTATTTAAAAAAAAAACTTTATACCTGCACCACAGTTAAAAAAAAAACTTTATACCTGCACCACAATCCAGAAGCCACCGCTCTTCACAGCCAGCGCACGCTGATTCACCAGTGACACACCGATGTATGCATCAGCACACTAGCTGCGGAGAATGGCGGCTTCCAGATTGCGGTACAGGTATGACTATTTTTTCTAAACTAACTTAATTCAGTGGCAGTTGGGCATGGGGAGGGGATCTGTCACACTACCTTGTTGTTTTTGCATGCTGTCTATTATATGGGGAGGGGATTCTGCATACTGGTTGTTTTTAGGGATGGGGGGGGGATCTGCCACACTACCTGTTATAGGAGTGACTGGGAGGATTCTGCCATGTCCTGTTACGTTCCCAGGTGTATCTTATAGGGCGAAAAAGTGATCAAAGAGAAGTTTTTGTCATATACATTTTGTTGTGTCAGCATTGGGGTTATGCTGATTCTTCTGAAGCAGGTTAACATTGTTCTTTGGGGTGTAAAATTATACTTGTGAGCTTTTTTACTTTTGCCAAGCACATAAAATCTATGGCAGTGCCACTCCAGCAATTGCATGCCAACGCCGTAGATTCTACATGCCTGGCATCTTCTCACTGCTGTGGACAAAAAAAGGCTCACCTCTATCCGGGATCCAGTGTCGGGGGGTCTCCTCTTCCCCCAGAGGGTCTCCGATTATCACCCCCCCCCCCCCGGGGTCTTCAGCAGGCCGGAGAAATCCCAATCCCTGCCTCGCATGCCGGCTTCTGACCGCTCCCTTCTTTTATGTCATCCCACTCAGACCACTGTAAGCAATTGTCAGAAGCCAGGAGTGATCAGCAGAAGCAGTGATAGTAATCAGCATGGAACAGAATGGGCAATGAATTCAAGGTAAGTAGAAAAAAATACTTTTGTGTGTGTGTGTTTTAATCTTATCCCTTTGTAAGGGGTCCTACGCAATATGGTTTTCTTGAGAAAAAAAAAACTTGATAAAATGTATCAAATTATCTTTTACATTTTTTGCCATAAAATATTAAGAAATAAAAAGCGGAAACCTCAGTGGTGAGATAATAAAACAACTTTACATGGAGCCTGGAGATGGGACCTAAAGTGACAGGTCAATCACCCAATCCATATAGCAGTGTGACCACACTGCTTCCAGGATTGGGTGACTGACCCCTCTCTCAAGTCCAACTGTCACACGGTTGCTGATAGCATCAGGGGAGAATCACAGCAATCAGGTGAGTTTTATTATTTTAATGCCTGAATTGGACTTTGCACAAGGTGGAGGGAAGGGTGTCTGTGGGGTTAACAATGAGTTTTTGTTTTTTGGTGTTCTGTCTTATTGTTTTCCACTTCTGGAATGTCAAATTAAAATGTGTGTTAGGATTGTGCCCGCATACCTTTTTTTTGTGGCTCTGTGTTGCTCAAGTGGGAGTGGCTTTCCTGCTCATGAGTAAAACCCTTACTCTATTTTTTTACTACAAATCCCAGAATCTTTTCACTGTAACAAGTGAGCTCATCCCCAGCTTTGGCAAAATCACGCAGCAGTAATGACCTACCCAGGTAGGAACACTGCCCCCTTAGATACTGGAATACAAGATTGTGAACCCATTTGATCAGGCTGAATTAGAGCAGTAGGGATTAAATCTGTGAGCTCAGGAGTGTGGAGTGTCATCTCTGCCTTAACCAATTAGATCATTAGTAAGCCAGAGTCAGGTATCCGTTCTGTACACCAAACACACCGGTTGGTGTACATTGCTAAGGTAAACACATTAGGGCCAATTTAACATCATATATATGCTTATGATGCCACTACTAGCTCCCCAAACCCACCACTCACCCCTCTTGCATACGCCACAGCTCTAGTCTCTCTCCCCCTATCTGGGAATGAGAGCAGCAGCTGCCAACCTTCCCCACCCAGTTCTCTCACCCCCTGGCCAGGCACGAAGGCAACAGCTGCCACCCCACCCCCTCAATGATCTCTCCGCCCTCCTGCCGGTGCCAGAAGGGAGAGTTGCTTGCAGCCAGCCAGTGGATATGCGTGCAGCCTCCCCCCACTCGCCTACTCACTGGGATCTGATCTCTGATGGTGGAGGTGGGGGGGGGGGGGGCTGGCTGGCTGCCAGCATCTTTACCTTCCAACATCAGCTGGGAGGAGAGAGAATAAAGTAGGCAGGGATGGCAGCTGCTGCTCTTGCCCCTGGCTACGGGATGAGAGAATAGAGAAGGTAGGGGTGTAAGGCTGCCGCTCTTGCTCCAGGCCACGGGAGAGATAATGGAGGGGAAGGGGTTAGAGGTGGGTGTAGGAGGTGAGTAGTGGGGGGCATTTAAAATCTATAGTGATTGAAGCACTCATCCCATTTCTTACTATGACTATCATTTGACTTTGTTATGCTCATCACTACTTGCCTTCCACCCTACTGCACCCGCCGCTCATCCCCCTCCCACCTGCCCCCCAACCAGCGAATAGCGGTGACCAGATAATGGAGCCAAGGAGGGGGAGGGGCAGCTAAACATGAAGAGGGGGTAGCCACTGAGTGGTGGGCACCTACTCGTTGAGCAAACTCAGTATTTTATTGCTCAACATGTGTTAAAGCGGTCCTTCACTCTGAATAAGTCTATATTTATGTTTCTACACCCTGTACATACAGATTGCTCACATTAAAAATAATCCTACCTCCATCTATTGCATTTTTTGAGACTTTAAACATCCAACATGACGGCCCATGGAGGTGCAGGCAGCCTGCAAACAGGAAGTGTATTCTGACTGTGCCACTCTGCATTCTGGGATTGCTGACCTTTTCCTGACCCCAGCTCTGCTCTGTCTGTGCCAAGCACAGCTATATCCCTGCTCCCCTGCACTTTTGACCCCTCTTCTCTACTCAGTAGGTGATACTGCTGAGCCAAGATGGAGGCGTTCGTATCCTAGAGTGCTGAACAGAGTTGCAGGCCAGTGAGGGAAAGAATAAAAACTAAGTGACTAAAAATCTTAAATATATTAATTTTAGATGCTGGGGAATAGTTTTTTAGGGGTTTGGGCTTTTCATTAAATGATGCTGAAGGTCCGCTCTAAGGGGCTGGTGTGGGCGGTCGCTAAATGATATTATGTTTCCTCTTCCGTCCCGGGCCACAGGTAGCTGTGACTACATGTAGAGGCAGCAGCCGAAGATATGTTTCTCCACCTTTCTTAGGTCAAAAATCCCGTTCTCTGGTGGGAAGTTGGAATACATACCAACAATAGGGTAAAATGAACAAAATAATGTCTACATCTAATAATTTCTAATTAAATGGCTAATAAGAATTCAAATCTGCATAATGACCAACCTGACATTTTTATTAGTAAGGTTGTTGGTATCAAATAGTTGCCAATAGTTGGCCAAATTATGCCACTGGTACAGTATCACAAAGATGCTTAATGTTTCTAATATAATGGAAAACATTTTACCTTATGGCCTTAGATAACATATTTCCCAGATATACAATTTATGCGCAGTTATTATCGCCCCTGCAGCTATAATAAAATCTCCCTCTTCCTGTGCCATTCATATGCCTTTCATCTCATTTTTTAACATTTACACATGGCTTAGAGGAGCTTGTCATAAAATAATATGTCTATAACTCCACTATCACTATACAAACAGATACTACATTAAGCCATAATTGATATACAGCAAGAGGTTAGGCACTATCAAGGTAATAGCTAATGCTGTCGTATGTTACGGGAAATAATTATTTTTTACAAATAAATGCTTTTTGACGCAAAGATTTTTCTGATCCGTGTTGAAAAATTGGTCTTTGAAGTTTGCCTCTAAGTAGTGTTACTTGAATAAAGGATCTGTTCTTGAGCTGTTTGGCTAAAATGGTCCACCCAAAAGTTGTTGCTATTATTTATTTATTTTTTTTTAATCATAGTTTTTATTAGAATAAAATCTGGAAAAAACAGTGTGATCTTACAGTCACAGCATTTTCCAAACCGCGCATGAGGCCATAAAGAAGCGCCATTAATTAACAATCATCCAAAGAATATGACCATTATGAGCAGAATACTGACAAACAAAAAGAAAAATTATCCAAAAAGATAAAGAGAACATTTCTCGAGCATCATCAAAAGAAGAGCTTTAGAGAAAGGAAGAATAAGAGATGCGCGGAGTAGAGGGAGAGAAGGGGAGAAATAGAATGGGAAGGTAAAAGGTGGGTTCCAGGCCTTCGTGCTATTATTTTTTTAATGTTTGGATTTAGATCCTGTCTAATTCATACATTAAAGTGGTGTTGTGTTGTCTCTGGTGTTAAGAGGCATACTGTATATTTCCAGTGGGTTCAAACACATGGCCTCCATTCAATAAATGTAGAAAAAAATTCTCATGGTAGTAAAAAATTCAATTCATGAGAAAAGTCACTGTTACTGAATCACTAGATAAAAAGACAATGAAAGTCAATGGCAGCTTTTACTACAGTGTAGAAAGGAGTAAACAGTTCTCTACTTTTCTTAGGAGTAAAAAAAGTGCCATTGACTTTCATTGTATTTTTATCTAGTGATTCAGTAACAGTGACATTCTCAGGCTTTTTTCTCCTGAATTGAATTTTTTACTACCATGAGAATTTTTTTCTACCTTTATTGAATCGAGGCCATTGTGAGATAAACCAAGTACAGATGTAGCATTCTTTACTGTGATTCCTGGTATGCTGGGTATGGCAATGTACTATATACTATACTATACTATATACGGTACTAAATGCTTCCTTGCGCTTAACAGCAGGATGCTTTTCTGTTTGTTACTTTGCAACAACAAGATGTCTGCAGTATTGTTTTTTTTTTCTCTCCACTCAGATCAGGTATCTCCATCTTCATATATAGTGGCCCAGGTTTCCTTCGTTATCAGTGTGGGCACCATCTATTCGGAGGTACTTATGATGTTCATCATTGTGGATTAATAAACATGCAATCATCATTGTACTTCTAGATATAGAAGATAATATATTTCAATTATTCCCTTATGTCCATATCCTTGTGCAGTTTTATCTCCAAGCTTGCCCCCCCCCTCCCCTGCAGTATTGTTATAGAAATTGCTGCATCTCCTAAACCAGAAGAATAAGGGAAGGTCATAAACCAGAAGGATAAGTGAAGGTCATAAACCAGAAGGATAAGTGAAGGTCATAAACCAGAAGGATAAGTGAAAACAAAGGAAGAATAGTATAGACAATGCAATCAAAATACAGTGTATATGTGAAGTGTTCTTTACAATGTTAAACTTGGAATAAGGAAAATAAATAACTTAAAGGATAATTCCGATGTAGATGGAATTTTTGTGTATATTTTTGTTTGCCAAAATGAAGTCCTCAGGGTGTTGAGCTGATTCAGTATTTTTTTATGTTAGTAACGGTGTGTTTTATGAAAGCAGTTTTTCTACCTGTTTTTTTGTTACATTTTAGCAACCGTATACCAAGTCTGTATGCCAAGAGGCGAGAAGTCAGTCCTGTAAACACAGAACATTGCTGCTGGGCATGTGTAAATTTATGTGAGGTCCCTTATCTCAGCAGTGGCCATAGCAGCCATGTTCTGTGTATACAGGACTCACTGCTCTCTTGATGTACAGACTCGATGTACGGTTGCCAGAAGTGACAGATTGCAGGTAGTGAACACTGCTTTCCTAAAACATTCATTATCTTAGGAAAAAAACACAAAATAACCTTAACACATTGAGGAGATCCATTCGACAAAAAAAATACACTTTCAAAACTTTCCATCGAAAGTGGAATTTAACCCTATTAGTGCCAGCTACCTAGGTGTCTCTCCTACCATTCAGTCCCAGCTATATGAGACACATGTAGCTGACTTTAAACAACTACAAAAAAAGTACAAAAGTTACTTACCTGACCCTAAATCAATCCAGCTGGGTCTTCTCTTCACCCGGGGGACAGCTAATCCCCCTCCCCCAAGGCTCCTTTGGCTCCAGGAGAGGGCCCAGTAAAGCCCCCCCCCCTCGTCTTCGGTTGCCATCGCTGCTAACTCCTGACTGGCCTCCCTGGGGTCTTCTGTGATGAGGATAGCCCCCCCCCAGCCCCCGTCCAGCGATCATGTGGCAACTGTCATCGGAGCCCTGTGGGACAGAATCACAGGGGGACATCGGAGGATCAAAGGTGAGTAAATAAAAAAGATGAATAAATAATTTTTACTTTGTATCATTGTCTTTTTCTACTGCTAACCCTTTGTGAACTAGCAAGGGAACCATGAGACCCCTATATCAGTTCACAAGGTTTAGGGGGCTGGCAAGTCACCTGCGGCTAGCAAGTGACTTACCATTAACCCCCGGCCCCTCATTACCTGCCTACCCAAAGCCCAAGGGGGGGCAGAAAAGCCCAGGGCCACAGAGGCTATGCAGAGGCCCCTGTGCCCCGTTCTACAAGCCCTGCATAGCTGTTCCCTGGGCTGGTTATGCTGGGTAGGGGGACCTCAAGTCATTTTTTGTGGATTTTTAGGGATCCCCATTGTAGTCAGGAGAAATTAAGCTTTCACGTGCAACAAGGTTTTCTATAATTAATTAAATATTTTATTTTTTTTTAATATTTACTTAAATGTTTTATTTTTTTTTTACAAAAAAATGTAAAAAAAACTGTAGAAAAATTTACATAAAACATAAACTCTGCCGCAAAAAAAAAAAAAATATATATATATATATATATATATATATATATATATATATATATTTTTTTTTTTTTTTCCTAGAAATCCCGGCTAAAATCACAGTGAAACGTAGCGCAAAATGGTGAAAAATGACCTGTCACAATATGTCAAGTATGGCAGATGAAAGGGTTAAAGTGCCTATGCATATTGATATTTTAGGAAAATGTGTTTTTCTTTTGCTTTTTTATACATTTTTTAGGGAAACCCTAAGAAATCTTAAGAACCTAAGAATTCTTTGAGGGATTACTTCCAGAAATATGAGCCCACTAGAAAGCATAAAAAGCCTAATGTATATACTTACAGGAAATACATGGTTTGTGGGTTGTTTTGGTTGAAAAATTGCAGGGTGCATACCTTGTCTGCAGATCTGAAATTACTGTTACGCGCATGCTTTTCTTTGGGGTGTTTGGCAATTCCCTTCCCTTGACAATACCTATGCATGTTGGGTATTGTTCTGTTTGGGGCACCTTGCTTTTTCAGATTTAACTTTCTTTTGCTTGTTTGTATATTGGTTATTTTTTCAGGGAAATGTGGCTTTGATTCTGCTTTTTATTCTGTTTTTATGGAAACCCTGTGCAACCATAGAATTCATTGAGGGATTACTTCCAGAAAACTGCGCTCAAACCAACAAACTTGCAGAGAATATATATATATATATATATATATATTAGTGGTAATATGTATGGAAAAGTGATAAATGGTGTGTATTTTTCCCCTGCTATGCTGTTTCAGGCACAATCCATGCTGGGTTTTTTGGACCCAGTGCACATTCCCCAGTCCTCTACAGGTTTGTTTCCTGATCTCAGGCATTGCACAGGTGATGAGGCTGATTGCAGGGGAAGCCTAAATAAAAGGAGCCACTGAGCCTGTCAGTTTGCGGTTGACCAGTCTGGAGGAAGGAGCCCAGGCTGTACTACTCAGTGGTGAATGAGAGACTGGATTTAAGCAGAAGGACTTGGCTTCTGCAACCCCAAACCCTGGACTTGTGTATTATGAGCAGTGTGGGCTTGTATGCCCTGTAAAGCGGACTTGCAGCTTGCTGGAGTATCAAACCCTGGACTTTCATTGAGTTGGTGAAGTAACCACCTGATTTATTGCATTGCATGCTGCAACCTCTGAAGTAAGAGACATTTCTTTTCTGCTGAACATTTCGGTTTCAATAAAACTGGTCTTTAATTTTGAAGAACTGTTCTCCGTGTCACTGCTGTTCACCCCGAACGCTCACAATATATATAGTTTAAGGGGGGTATTTCAAATGTAAAGGCTTGTTTTTCTTGAAAAACTACAAGGTGCGTATAGCAATTGCATTATAGCTGAAAATCTCCTAAAGCACTGTTTCAGTTTGGGGGTGTCTCCTGGGCAGGAAAGGGTGTCTAACAATACATATGTGGTACTGTTGTAAACGGGAGAAATAGGAATTTCACACATAATAAGATTTTATTGACAAACTGTAAAAACATAGTTTTTTTATTTGTTTGCAAATATTTTACCCATAGATATTGAGAATACACTCAATGACAAACAAAACATTTCATGTTAAAGCCCAGAAAAGAAAACATAATTTTCCTGGGAAATACCCATATATCCTTTCAAAACTCACAGTCAGGCAAATGGTCTGGCAACAGGGGGTGACAAAAACTCTAGGTAGGCTGGCAGTTAAAGGGTTAATGCCCCTGTCCAGACAGACACCAGTTTCCTTTCTCTATTTCCCCCTTGGCAACATTACAAAACAAGCCATTCCAAAGCATCTCCAATTATATATAAATTCCTTATGTATGTTTAGTAAAGCTACTTTCTTTGCTTCTGTTTCTGGGTTGTGGCTGAAGGACATGATATGACGCAGCTCTATGCGTGATGAGCATGCTCTGTTGATATCAGGGAAAGCTGCAGGACCAACAAATCAATTACAGCCACAAACGCAGCACCAATATTTTACCTCCCTGTGCACCAAAACCTATACCCCGACGGCCCTGGAATCGGACCTGCACAGCAGAGTTTCGGGGGAACACGGGACCTGCACAGAGGATCTGCGGGGAACATCAGACCTGCACAGAGGAGGAGCTGCGGGGGAACACCGGACCTGCACAGAGGAGCTGCGGTGGAACACAGGACCTGCACAGAGGAGCTGCGGTAGAACACCGGACCTGCACAGAGGAGCTGCGGTGGAACACCAGATCTGCACAGAGGAGCTGCGGTAGAACACCGGACCTGCACAGAGGAGCTGCGGTGGAACACTAGACCTGCACAGAGGAGCTGCGGTGGAACACTAGATCTGCACAGAGGAGCTGCGGTGGAACACTAGATCTGCACAGAGGAGCTGCGGTGGAACACTAGATCTGCACAGAGGAGCTGCGGTGGAACACTAGACCTGCACAGAGGAGCTGCGGTGGAACACCAGACCTGCACAGAGGAGCTGCGGTGGAACACTAGACCTGCACAGAGGAGCTGCGGTAGAACACCAGACCTGCACAGAGGAGCTGCGGTGGAACACCAGACCTGCACAGAGGAGCTGCGGTGGAACACTAGATCTGCACAGAGGAGCTGCGGTGGAACACTAGATCTGCACAGAGGAGCTGCGGTGGAACACTAGATCTGCACAGAGGAGCTGCGGTGGAACACTAGATCTGCACAGAGGAGCTGCGGTGGAACACTAGATCTGCACAGAGGAGCTGCGGTGGAACACTAGATCTGCACAGAGGAGCTGCGGTGGAACACTAGATCTGCACAGAGGAGCTGCGGTGGAACACTAGACCTGCACAGAGGAGCTGCGGTGGAACACCAGACCTGCACAGAGGAGCTGCGGTGGAACACAGGACCTGCACAGAGGAGCTGCGGTGGAACACAGGACCTGCACAGAGGAGCTGTGGTAGAACACCGGACTTGCACAGAGGAGCTGCGGTGGAACACCAGACCTGCACAGAGGAGCTGCGGTGGAACACTAGACCTGCACAGAGGAGCTGCGGTGGAACACCAGACCTGCACAGAGGAGCTGCGGTGGAACACAGGACCTGCACAGAGGAGCTGCGGTGGAACACAGGACCTGCACAGAGGAGCTGCAGTAGAACACAGGACCTGCACAGAGGAGCTGCAGTAGAACACCGGACCTGCACAGAGGAGCTGCGATGGAACACCAGATCTGCACCGAGGAGCTGCGGTAGAACACCGGACCTGCACAGAGGAGTTTCGATGGAACACTAGACCTGCTCAGAGGAGCTGCGGTGGAACACCGGACCTGCACAGAGGAGGAGCTGCAGGGGAACACCGGACCTACAAAGAGGAGGACTGTGTGAAACCCCCCAGGTCGCCCAGAAACTCGCCTTCTTTCCTGGTCCAAAGTCTCATGCACTAGCAGCGGCCACATCCCTGCTATCCCTTTAGCAGGGCACCCACGCTAGACATTTGTGAATGGCCAACGCTGGCACGCTCCCTGTTAGAGGGTAGCGGGGATGCGGTAACCAGCAAGCTCCAGCAAGCTGTCTGGACCAGGAGTTGCGCATGTGCCGGAGGACCAGGAAAGGGTAAGTCAAATCAGGTGACCTGGGGGGGTTTCATTCAGCATCCCCGATCAGGGTTCCCCGGGGGACAAGGACTGAAACCCAGGATAGCCAAAATCCTTGGATTTGGTCCAATTTAAAGGGATTGACCTGTTAAACTTTAAAATCAGTTGCCTGGCAGCTTACTCGATGCAGTCAGTTAGCTCTGGTCACTGAAAGCAAGGGGAGTTTCTTCTTTTACTTTTCTGCCTCCAGCACCTCCCTACACCCAATCCTGACCACAAACCATGTCAGGTTGACGCCCCCTCCTTAGTAGTAGGCCACAACATAAACTTATATACTACAATATAGCTTCATTTTCAAAAAGAAAAAAAAAAAGAGAATGTGGCCATGTGAAGCCCTACGCAATGGGAATAATTTTGAGTAAGCCTGGACAATGACTTATAGAAAACCACTCATACGTAGATCGAATATGCCTCCCTTCTCCTAATGACTAGAGATGAGCGAACTTTTGAATAGTTCGATTCGGCCGATTCGCCGAATTTCACATAGAAATTCGGGTTCGGCCGAAACGTACTTTTACGAAGTTCCCCATCAAAAATGCCGGCATGGTGGGAGCCGGCCGGCGGGCCGGTAAAGCCGGCCGGCCCGCTCCCACCATGCCGGCATTTAAAAAAAAAAAAAAAAAAAAAAAAAAAAAAGCATTTTTGCCGGCATGGTGGGAGCGGGCCGGCCCGCTCTGCTGTCAGCGGAACCGGCCGGCCCGCTCCCACCATGCCGGCATTTAAAAAAAAAGCAAACACTTACCTGCAGGTCCGGAGCGTGGAGGCCGGCGCCGCTCTCAGCTGTCATCTGAGGGCGCGTCATCAGAGGGCGCCTCTGATGACGCGCCCTCAGATGACAGCTGAGAGCGGCGCCGGCCTCCACGCTCCTGACCTGCAGGTAAGTGTTTGCGGGCCGGCCGGTTCCGCTGACAGCAGAGCCGGCCGGCCCGCTCCCACCATGCCGGCAAAAATGCTTTTTTTTTTTTTTTTATTTTGTTTTTTAAATGCCAGCATGGTGGGAGCGGAACCGGCCGGCCCGCTCCCACCATGCCGGCATTTTTTTTTTTTAATTTCAGGAAAAATTCGATCGGCACGAACCACAAAATATTCGGGTTCGTGCCGAATCGAATATTTCCTGAAATTCGGAGCGAATTCCGGTTCGTCCGAACCGGTTCGCTCATCTCTACTAATGACCCTTCAACATTTGGTTTTGCTTTACTCTGATTGTTGTATAAATATTTGCACTGGACCTTAAATATGTGATTATTGTTCTTAGGGGCATTTGTTTATTCATTTTTTGTTTACAAAATATCAGTATTCTTTGAGATTTTGCTTACTTTCTATTTGGTTTGATCAGAGGTATAGTGATTATTTGTATTTATTATTTGTGATTAGCAGGAACTGATCAGGTTTGGGGACAGCAGGAGGTAGGGGGCAAACGAAGGTATGCTATCTGTGTACTAGCGATAGGCAGGCTGATTCATTACTAACGCCAGGTAGCGACAGATGAGCGCCTGTAGAGTGGATTTCAGAGCGCCCACTAGTAGTTGCTGTGCTCGGCCATGGATCATTGTTTCAGAGCGCCTCAGTCGCTGTCCGACATTGATGAATATGATATGTGAGTCGCTGTACTACGCTGTATGTTAGCGAACCGTAACGCCAGCTCAGTGCGACTGACTAACACCACATTCATCAAAAAAACTGCCTCAAACATCGCCGGCGCTCAAAATCATGTAATTGTAGTCCATAGCGCCAGAGGCTGTGTGATTAAAGGCTATTTTTGTGCATGTAACCACTAGTAACAAAGCGAAAACATATGGAATTACATTGTTATTACATTGTAACATGAACACTTTAATACCAGACCTGTAAGGACAATTCTGCCTAAAAATATTATTAATACAAAAAGTTTTCAAAAATGTCATTTTCATGCCCAGAAAACATGTCAGAAGGTTTGTGGGTTTTTTTGGGGAAAGAAAAATTGGGATCTGGAAAGGGATTTAAGGATCGTCCATAAAAAATGTATAGGAGAGCGACAGGTTAGACGTGGCACTCTGCAAGGATCAACACTGGCGCTGTATGCTGAAGCTGGGATAATGATGAATCGGACGCTACATGGCGTTGATCTAGTCGCTCACCAGATTCGGCTCCATAATTGTGTAATTGTGTGCCGTCTCCGGCGTTCACCTGCCGCTTCCTGTCGCTACCTGCCGCTGTACAGGCACTACCTGGCGCTATCCCTTCATGAATAAGGCCCTAAATGTAGAAGGGAGTTTGATTCTGTGAATTAAGGTTGGACGTTTAAACTGAATTGTTTCAGAGAGAAGAGCAGCCCTGGAGATGCCTAAAGGGAAGGGATTGTTGCAGTAATCTTGCTGGGATATGATCAGGGCAAGGTGTCAGGTGTGAAAAAGCAAGGGATGTGGAAGATGTTTTTGAGTTAGAGATGACATGAAGTGGCTACTGATTGAAAGTGATTCAGCATATATTTTTAAGCATGCGTCTCTGCTGATCACCAATCTCGGGGCGAAGTTTCATTTAGGGGACAACCTTGCAGGCAGGGGCAGACTGGCTAGAGATAGAGCAGGGAAAATTCCTAGTGGGCACACTGTATTTGGGCCTGCTGGGCTGGATGAATGTAATCCACATGCCACTACCAGGACAGGGCGATGTGGGGAGAGTTGTTCGGCGTTCTTCAGGATTCTGAAGAAACTTGGGTTTGGGACCTGTGGAGTCACTACACATTTCAAAGTAAATTAACTCAGCAACTTCCAAACCAGCAACTTCAATAAGCAAACACAATCTCTGGATCCTGGGATCACTTGAGGGGCCGAGAGTATACAACTGCAATATCTTATATGATGGTCTTTAGTGTACTGCTCACGCTCCTCTTAAACCCTCATGGATTCTCTCACATAGGCACGCTGTCTTGCTCTGCTGGCCTGCCAGGATATCTCACTCCTCACTTCTGTGAGGAAACAGAAGCACTACTCCAAAACAGTGCTTCTGTTTCCCATTCTGTCTCTCCAGCTGCTTCACTAGGTCTCCTGTGTCCTGTATGTTACTCTGGTGTACTCCCCACCCTGTACTGCACATTACTGACTCCTGCTACTGCTACTACTGGTTACTCCAGGAAGTGGCAGAAGTATTTAACACCTCCAATTGTGATGTCACTCCCTACAGCAGCCTCTGGTAGTTAACTATATACTTGATGTTCTTTATTATACATAGCTAGGCTGTTTCTGTACAGGGAATTGTATAATATTTTATATTTTAAGTACCCCTGTTTTTACCTGGGCCACATGAAACATCCAGGACACAGCCTGTGGTGGAATTCACTTATTCCAATTCCTCTCCCTGTACCTGGTCCCAGTGTACCGAAAATGAGAAATCCCAGCTCATGATCTATCCCTGCAATGCTATAGGCTCAGCTGCAGAGGCCTCTTGCTGACCAGTTGGAAGGTAGTTTGTGGTGGAGCTCAGGGGCTTTGTAGGCTGGTCATGAACTGGCTGGGGCCAGTAAAAACTTGGGCCCCTGTTTGCAAGTAAGCGAAAAAGGGCTTTTATGCACGAAGAGTCCCTGGCAATCAAAATACCCATCCTTTGCTGACTACAAGGTGTTGGTGCGCTTGAAGACTTGTGATTTACTGTATGAAAGAGAGAGAGGAGTCCAGTATAAAAATTGTGCTGTTTACAAAACCTTCTGCTTTGTGTAAAACACTGATCCACACTATAACTTATTTTTTTTTATTAAACATCTGACTTTTTAACACTGCTATAACATCATTCGATTTACAGCCCCATAAAAGAGTAAAATGCCATAAAACAGTTAAACACGTATTTGGTAAAAACCAGCTTGCATTCCTTTTATATTTGAAAGGCCCAAATTCTATCTAAAAGTTCATTTGTCAGACATGTTTCTTTTAAAGATCATTTGTTCCTGCTGATCCCATGAACGGATTTGGCACTTTAGAAGATTTATTTCCTAAAAATGTAACTCTTTTTAAAAAAGAAAGAAGTGAAAGTCTGTAATGCTTGTGGCTTTGCCCATAGAACGCTTACCAAGAGATTACTGGTAGTCCAAATAATGAGTCACAAAGTATGGGTCCTTCAGAAGACTTCTGGAGTAATATGTTATTGCTGGAATGGAGTGGAATGGAGTCTTTAGGTTTGATCTTTCTAGGTGGTCCTAAAGTAGCCAAGCAAATCATTTCTCTTTCCCCTTGGAAATCATTCGAAGTGAAGTGTGGGAGTATTTGATACCTGCCAAGCTATAAATGCTGAAATATTAGTGTGAAATTGCTCACATGTACTCCCACTCAGTATAAGTAAAAAGAGAAACATTATCATTTAGTACTTCTGCATCACGGAAACATAAAGAGCTGATAAGAATTATATCCATTCATTAGGGTACACGACACACTGGGAAACGCTTGGATAGATATATCACAGTGAGGTGTGTATAACATACACTTGTTGAAAATAAAAATCAAATCTAACAGCACATTTTTATTATTAATATTTAAATTAGTCCTAAAGTCAAAATATACAAAAGCCCTTATTACAGTCCCCCACCCATTAACATACAGTAGCAGTAAATAAATAGAGCCTGTCTCCCTTTAACACCTGTAAAGTGTACTAGTTTTACCTGTGTGTTTGGTATTATAGCTTTATGTGTTATGTCAGTATAGCGGTTACCCCACTTAATGTTCAAAACAAAGAACATTAACAACACTGCACCACCACAATGTAATGATATATGGGTGTGATGTGCCGACTGGGTGTCCCAACACAAGTCAGTAATCAAGATACTGTGGCCCCAGTTACCACAAAACGGACGAAAGTCAGCACCAATCACCCCAAGCAATCACATGATAATCAAATTAAATAATATTCATAAATATGTTATATTAAAACCATGACAATCAACATATAATTAAAATCAAATCCACAGCAGGGACATCCCCACCACAACAGTGCAACATCTGGTCACATAATTTATATAAAAACTTCAATGACATCAAATACCCAGTGATAATTTTCACAAATAAATATTAATAAATATATAGAAAACCTGTGCTATAATAAAGTGGAATGTGCTGATACTTGTGAACGTTTCAGAAAGAGAAAACAACAATAAACAAAAGACAACTACATAGATTGAATTCACCTTATGTGAATATAAATGGTGTCCCTGCCTTCACCTACGCGTTCCATGGAGAGCAATCCCTTGTGGTTACCCCAGACAAACAAGTAGTAAACCAGTATTTTGTGTATATATATATATATATATATTTATCTTACTTATTACTTACTTCTTTCTGAATGGCTAGTGTGGATATGCACAGCTGACGGGAAGCATCAGGCAGCTAGCAATCTATACGGCTTTAGTAAGCCACTCTGATGTCAGCCAAATGGTTATTGACAACGTTCTCACCTGGGGAGGTCATAAGTGCTGCTTGATTTTGCCAAAGCTGCCTACGACCTAACCCGTTACAGTGAAAGGATTCTGGGATTTGTAGGCAGAAGCTATATTAAAGGGTTTTACTCAAGGTCAGGAAATCCACTCCTACTTGAGCGAAAGAGCCACAGGACTATTAGAAACTTGAAAACAGCATTCTGATGAGTAACTCACAGGTCTGGAGCACACTCCTAACACACATGTTTATTTTACATTAAATAGGAAAACAATAAGACAGAACACCAAAAACGGGAATATTTCTTTAAATAGAAGACAATTTTCATGGTAATTCTTTTTACGTAAAAGCACTTAAAATACATGCTATACATTTCTTCTGCTTCTCTGGCTCTATAGTCTATACTATAATTCATGATAACTAAGCCATCATTTTCAGAGTTCACTTTTTACTTCCAGAATTGCGATACTATAATTTAAGTATCTCCATACAGCCTTTTAATGTTGTTGTTTTTTTTTCTTTGACATTTAAACGATTATATTCTGTAATGTTGGATCCATTATATAATTACCCCTCAACCATTATCAAAGGCTACTCATTTACACATCTAGCATTCTGACAAGTGCAGGAGCGTGCTCGCTGTAGATGAATGTGATAATTAGTTGCCACTCAAAATTATTCATATCATTTTTTTTGTTTGTATTAGTTACTTTTTAAGCATATTGTTTTGCCAGGACAGTAATGAAGTGACAAAAGTGTAATTAGATTTTTAATTGAATTGTAATAATGCTGATAAGCAATTAATATTTCTGTTTTACAGAAGACATTTTTAAATTGGTTATTATCGTTCGAAATAAAACGCAAGAAGAATCCCTTTATGTTTTATTTACACTTCATTAAGCTAAGCACCTAGTTATGGGGCACATGTATAATTTAGTGATGAGCTTTTTTTTTGTCTGTGCATTTGTCTCTGAAATAAAAAATAGAAAAAGGACAACTAAACTGAATTCAAATGAAGTCTGGTCAGGTTTCAGAGTCGTAGATTTTTGGCTGGGGATTGCAGTGATTTTGGAATAGTGACTAATAAGCCAGCTGAAAGGTTACATCCTTACTATGAGCAGAGACATTAAAGGTTTTGACCAAGTCTGCAGAATCACACTCGGACCACCACACATAGCAGGACAGAAAGGTCAGTTTCCCATCTGTCCTGAAGGGCCAGTCCTGGCAGATGGCCTATTTGTAAAGTACCTCCCACCCTGTCACACCCCCCTGGTGCTGTGGCAGGACAAGGGTAAAAAAAAAACCGTACCTCTTCCAGGAAGCAGTGGTGATCATTCCACATTCCAGTGCCGGCATCTTAAGTGCTGGTTCATGGAGCATGTCCTGCACTCTGTGCACTCTTCCGCCTGGGCAGGAAATACTTTACAAACAGGACCATCTGGCAGGACTGGTCCTTTAAAATCATAGCATGCATGAATGGCGGCAAGTATAGGCAGGAACAGGGAAACATAAAGTAATCAATTAGAATTTGTTAGAGGAGTGGAAAACGGTGGACACAATGTGCCATATTAGGCATCTCCTGACCCAGGAGATTGGCTTGAATGAAATAACAAAATGGCAAAACTTGAGGTCAGGCTTTTGTTTGACTCAAAGAGAGGAAGGTCTCGATTAACATCCTAAAAAACCTTAGCAAGTCAGTTAAGGGCAAGGACCTTGGTTGAATCCATTATTTGGCCCTGGCTAAAGAGAATATAGCACAAATATAGCACAAAAAGCTTTTCAGCATTTTTGTACAGTATGCATCTCTAGTTCATAGTCTAACTCCATACCCCCAACCCTGTTCACTATAGTCAAACTTAGAATATGAGGAAAAGCTAATTGGGGTCATGCTAAAGGTGGTGAAGTAAGTTCACATTTGGGTGTTCTTTCAGGTGTGATCTAAAGCTTACATCTGAGTGAGCTTTTTACTTGAACTCACATAACTATACTATGAAACATTTCTGTTCTAATGTTTCCCAAATAATCACCTACCTCTGTGACAGGGGAATTTTTTCAGATGTGGAAATCTATGGGATATGATAACACATTTGTATTTTTTTCAGCATAGCCCATAGGGAGCTTATGTTTTTAGTGAGTTTTATCCCGGAAAAAAATAGGACTGTCAGCAAATACATCAAGTATGCACATCGCACCTGCCTAGTACTGTAGAGCTTCTGAGCCAAAATCTGATCCCAGCTCTACCCGGCAGAAGGCTCTGCCCAACCCCGCCACCAATAAGCATATGGGGGTGCGGGGATCACCGAGCACAAAAAAATCAGTGGAGGCAGCGGTAGCTCAGAAGGGTAACAGGAGCTTAGAAGCATCCACAGGAGCTTACAGGAAGGGGATTGTGGCCCCAGAACATGAGGCAAGAAGAGCCTGCTTGGAGACTCGCAAGCGATAGGTGAGCTGGCGAGGGTAGGTGGGGCCAGGAAGCCGAGTCTCAAACTTGGAGACCTCTGAGGATCAGACTTTCTCTATATCAGAGGTAGATACGAGTGGGAATATGGAAGTGGAGCTAAACAGGTGGAGCCCTGACAATTCCCCTTTGGGGTCCCTGTAGAACCCTCTTATTCCCAAATAAGCTGCATGGATGGACCATCTTTCATTATTATTAGATCAAAAGCTTCTTAAAGTTAACAAATCCATTGATATTAGAGATTTGGGCAATAGAAACAAAATAATGGACTCGTGAAGTTATATATAATACTCAGATGTTGATAATCTGCATCTAAAACTGAATTGGGCTCACAGAGTACCAGCTCCCCCCCCCCATAAAGATGGAAAACCTCTGGATATCATGGTGTGTCCTAATTTTTTCAGTACCAAGGAATCAGTTGTTGGCAGCAAGAAAAAGAAATGACTGGGTGTTTAGGGGTTGTAAAGTGCAAATATCACAACGGGTCACTCACACGCCTCCAGATCCTGCTGCGTCCTTGGGCGGCACACCAGGTTGTTCATCGCTCAGATGCCACATCAGGCACTGTGGGCTTCCTCCTCCCTCCACATCCCCAGCATCTGCTCGTCTACGCACACACGCATGCACAAAGTATTTATGCCCTTCGGTGGCGGTGCAGGCAGCGAGTCCCCTGGAGCCTAGTTTAAATGGGCCAATGAGCCCCATTGTTGCATGTGGGCTTAATTTTGGCAGCCCTTGGGTTTTTGCTGGTCCAATGAGCCCGAAGTTCCCTTGGCAAATCCCCCACACCCAAGCCCTATTTAGGTTACTGCCCATGATAGTGGGCGTGTTAGTGCCACTAACTATTGTATTCTGATCATCCGCTGCCAACTCCAGCCTTGTCTGACCCTCCTCTGTTCGCTGCCTCGACTGATGCCTGTTTGACCTTGAGCTCATTTTAATCACGAATCACCCCCCAGCTTTGACCCCTAGATTGACCCTTGTACTTTCTCCTACTCATCCCCTTGGTGCCACATATCAGAGGACTAAGATCCTGTAAAAGACCTCGGCTACCCCGACTCCACTCTCAGCATGCCCTTGATTCATATGCCTTCCCCCTGTCAGTTGGCATTCTTTGCACTGCAATGGCAGGGGGCATTACAGTACATTTTTGAAGATGTTTCTCCCTCTACTTTAGGAGAAATGAGGCCATTGTCATCCGTTTGCATAAGAAAGGGATTAGGTTGTCATGGTGGGGTATTTGGCTGAAGTATAAAATTTTCTTCTTCTTGTACGCCTGAAAGTCGATAAACTTTCTCTCCTCTTCCTTACCACCTTTTTTTATCTCTTTGATAATAGAGTACTGGGTAGGTAGGAATGCTCTGAACATAAACACCTTGACCACACCCCCAGTGGATTACGGGGATGACAGCGGGGTTTATCCTATCTGCCCACTATTGGGAGGCATGGGAAAAATAGGTGGGAAACTGACTTAGGATTGATTTCTCTCAATGGTATGCTGGTGTGTCTGCAAGCTAACAGGCTTGAGTGCTGCGGTCCCTTTAAAACTTGTGTATCCTCACATGCACCTCCCAGGTTAGTTATTAATTGGTCTGAGCAGCTGCCACCCCTCTTTTGTTTCCTTTGATTTTGTGCAAGCACATGGAGTGGGGGGGCTAAAGCTATACTGCAAGGCTTTCGACCCTTCCACCCCATGTGCTGCACTCTAAGTTATAGGGCAACCTCAGGTAAGCTGCTCCCAATTTATCTACTGCATTGTATGTCCCAAAGGGGCCTCTCAGAGTTAGGGCTGCACCTCACAGAGGCACCATGGTGTTTGGTGGTGCAGCTTTAGCATACTTTGGCAGATGTGTGTGAACCAAGACCTCTGTTTTTAACCAAATTGAGAGACAGATTATAGATTTGGCTGCAAGCTGCCAGGGTTGAGTGTTGTGGCTCCTTTAAGACTTGTGCATGTTGGTGTGTGTGGTGTTTTTTTTTCTCCTCCTTTTCGCTTTCTCTCCCTCCCTGACCCCCTTCTCCCACTCCCTCATGTTACATGCTCCCTACCCTCCGGTGCCTTTTGTCTTATTTACTATAATGTGGCTAGATATGGGTCATTACTGTTATATGGTTGAAATAGCCCCTCTGGATAGTGAATCTGGTGATATTGGACATATGACCAATTTCTTAATGTGACCACACCCAACTCTAATATATAAAATAGTCACCCATAACTTGCATGGGCTGAACTTTCCTATTACGAGCAATATTGCATTTAAATTTTATAAATCAGTGGGGGTGGATATCCTACTGTTACAGGAAATTCACTTTAAGGGTGACAATTCACCAAAATTCCTGCATGGTAGGTTTCTAATGTGTTACTCCTTTAGGACCTTTGATAAAAAAAGGGCATGGCGATATTTCCAAGATGGTTCCCTTTTCTCTTCTAGAAGAAATGAGATACATAGATATCTTTTGGTGAAAGGGGAAATAGGGGGAACAATAGTTTCGATTATCTGCTCCTATGCTCCAAACTGGGGCCAAGTGAAGTTTTTAGCCCCTTGTTTGAGGAACTGCAACCAGAGTGGAAAATACAGTCATCTGGGGAGGGGATTCAGACATGACATTGGATGTTTTCATCGATAAATCCAATCTCTTAGCTTATGAAATCAGATCCCCGCCAAGGTCAAGTAGGCAGCTGGCAGGGTTGCTAGCTTCTCATGACCTAGTTGAAATCTGGAGGGGATGCAACCCTAGGGACTTTATCTTCTATTCATCTACCCATCAAGTTTATTCTTAAATAGATCAGATTTTTGTGTTGGCTTGCTTAATCCCGAGGGTAACTAACTGCCAAATCTGAACACAATGCTGTAGTCTTGACCCTTTGTGATTGGGAACGTAAGCCTAAGGGTTTTATTTGGAGGCTAAAAAAAGCAGTACTGGGGGTTCCAAGAGTTAATGAGATTTATAATGCAGAAGACAATTCTAAGGCCATTAATTGGTTAGCCCACAAAGCCGTGATTAGGATAATTCAGGTGACATCTAGAATGAAGAAAGCTGTCTCTAGAGAAATCCAAAACAAATCCAGAAAAGCCAGATTGATCTGTATCAGACAGAGAAACTGAGAGGGAAGGTGAACTGACCACCAGAGCAGATAAAGATCTCCGATGCAAGAAGGCAAAGTTTTATTCCATAGGAAGATTATTGGCATGTCAACTAGCCCCCAACATAAAATTATGTGCTTCCCGAAGATAAGAAGGTCAAATGGGCTCTTGATACAAAACCCTGAGACAGTAATACAGGCATGTTTAAAATGTTTTAATCTTTATGCTAAAGCCCTGACTCAGACTGTAAGGGGATAGATAAGTGACTTCTGGATAGTATTAATAGACAGCTATTGGAGTAACAGAAAAACCTCATACATAGAGAACTCTCAATGAAGGAGGAAATCTGGGGACAGTGAAGGCTCCTGGTCTGGATGGTTTGCAAAATGCATATTATAAAATATTTGGTCATTAAAGGAGGGGAACTTGTCATCCCAAAAAAGGATTTACCAGTCTGTGGCATTTTCCGACTGATTTCGTTGATAAACATTGATGAAGATTATGACAAAAAAATTGGCTACTAGGCTAAATTCCTTTCTTGCTGAGATGATCCATCCAGGACAGGTTAGTTTTGTATCAGGTCACCAAGGCCCAGATCAGATTAGAAGAGCTTTATATATTATCTCTCTTTTAAAAAAAGCTTTGAGATGGAGGGAAGGAAGATAGATGTATGTTACTGTCTATAGATATACGTAAGGCCTTTGACAGTCTTTTGTGGGACTACTGGAGTCGACTGGAACTAAAATGAAAGATTAATAAGGTCAAATCAGTTGCTTTGATTTTAAATTTCAAGCCAGAACTAGTTAAGAGTTTAAGATAGATCTTTTGGTTCCAGTTGGCTTCCAAAGAATTAGAGTACCTAGGAATGAAACTAACTCCTGCTTTTGATGGGATTTACAATGCCAACTATCCACCTTTATATAAGAAACTACAGGACATCTTGAGACGGTGGGAAACAAATCCCCTGTCCTGGATGGGCAGAATTGCAGTATGTTGGATGGACAGCCTTCCTAAATTGCTATTTCTGTTTAGATACTTTTAGATTAAGTTGGAGGCCCTGAATAAAATGCAAAAAACAATTCTTAAACTTATCTGGTGAGGGAACAACAGACAAGTAAATAGCAGGAAATTACTGGCACCTAAAAAGAGGGGCGGGCTAGGGACCATGCATCTAGAGAAATATTATATGGCAGCTAGGACCTTCCAACTCTCCATGGTAATGCAGCAAAAGGGACAAGGCTGGGCTTTGATGGAGCAATCAGCAGTAGGCTGGTACCTAATAGCCTTATTACTGTGTATTTCCGATAACAAGAGACCATCACTTTTCTGTCCAACATTGAGGGAAGATCTAAGAGTTTGGGCAAAGGCCAATAGAATTAAACATCTGAGATCCAGGACTGCTGATGCCCAACCCTCATTTTTGGTGGGTTTGTTTGGAGACTTTGGTTGGTAAATGCAGAAAGGATTGTCTAGGGAACTTAATTTTGTGCCCAAAGAGGGATCCCTGGCAATTAAAGATTTGGCTTACCCCGGGAGGAGGTTTCCCAGGCCTACTAAATTTTTCATTTCTTACAGAAAAGAAACCATAGATCTTTGACACAGAAGGACCTGAACGACTTTGAAAAGTACTGCTTGAAGTCCCCGGCAGGTAAAGGGGGATACCGATATTTGTGTCTGTTGGATCTGTTGATCATCAGAAAACTCCCATATACAGAGGCATGGGACAGAGATTTGGAAGGGGATAGTTCCTTGCAGTCGTGGGGGAAGATGGGTGAGAGGGTGGAGTGCTTCTTGAATACAACCCTCATAGAATTAAGTGTGAAAGTACTATGCCTGGGGGTGTCACCAAATCGTTTTCGGGGGTGTGACAGATTAGGAGACATGTGGCACATTTGGTGGCTATGCTCAAAAGCATTATAAGTAGAGATGAGGGAACTTCTTGAAAGTTCGATTCGGGCGATTCGCCGAATTTCCCCAAGAAATTCGGATTCACCCGAATCGAACTTTCACAAATCGCTCATCTGAAAAAAAAATGCCGGCATTTTACGCCGCCCGCTTACGCCGCCCGCTGACAGCGTAGCCGGCCTGCCCGCTCCCACCATGCCGGCATTTTTGCTTAAAAAAAAATGCCGGCATGGTGGGAGCGGGCAGGCCGGCGGCCCGCTGAAAGCGTAGCCGGCCTGCCTGCTGCCACCATGCCGGCATTTTTGCTGGCATGGTGGGAGCGGGCAGGCCGGCTACGCTGTCAGCGGGCCGGCGGCGGCCCACTGACAGGCGTAGCCGGCCTGCCCGCTCCCACCATGCCGGCATTTTTTTTTCAGATGAGCGATTTGTGAAAGTTCGATTCGGGTGAATCCGAATTTCTTGGGGAAATTCGGCGAATCGCCCGAATCGAACTTTCAAGAAGTTCCCTCATCTCTACTTATAATGCTTCCTCTAGGATTCCCCTTACATTTAATCTCTAATCAAGCAAAATAAACACAGATGCAAACTCCGCTCTGCCTCACCTTCTCTTGTCCTACACCCTGGTCACCTCCTCTTAATTTTGCCTTCAGGGCTTTTTATGTGCCTTTCCATTTCTATGAAAAACCCCCACTCAATAAAAATTTCCATTAAAATTCACCCCTTCAGACAAGCATTTAGCCTAGTATCTCTTAAGTAACTCTTATAACTAATGACAGGATTTGGATCTAAAGCTAGATTAGGCCCGTATCTTGCCAGATCTTCGTCCACTCTATCCCAAATACTGGCGAGATCTGGATCAAATAATTTAAATGCCACCAGCTGCTACATGACAGCCACCACTGCATGTGGACTGCTAAAGGGGATCCACATGTAGTGGTCACTCAATGTTAAAAAAATAAAATATTCCTCTTCCTGTCCCCCACCAGGCAGCATCTTCTTGTTAGGTCGGAAGTCCGGGCCCCCCTCCTGGTCCGGTGGGTGCTGGTCTGCTGGGGTGGGGTGGGTGTGGTCACTTTGTCCAGTGTGGATATGTTATTAGAGATTCCCAATTCTCCCATCCATTATCAGGAAAACGAGACCCCAAACCAGACCCCAAATGAGACATTAAAGTCTGGGGAACTGGAGGTGATCAACCTGTCAGAGGTGAATTTAACAGAGACGCAAATATCAGTATTGAAGAGGGGTTTGAGCTTTGCTCCCACACATAGGTTAAACAAATGTACCACTATCAAGGATGTTTTTTTTGTTTTGCAGGCTTTTAGCCTTAAAAAGTTTTTCTCCAACCCAGACGCTACCACCCTCGACCCTAATTGGAGTGACAGGGCTGACCAAGCATTGGAAGATCTGATGCATCTATTACAAGAACAGGAATCCAATAGAGATAAGGAGAGAAAAGTTTCCTTAAGAAAACAGTCAACTTTTGTCCCCCCTTGGTGTAACAGTCCGGCCATCCAGATCTTTTTAAATTTGGTGAGTGAAGACATACAAGGTATTACACCAGGCACTCACAACAACAATTTGAATAGGGAGGAAATAGAGGTCCTTCGCTCCTTGGAAAAGGAGGACAGGATAATCATCAAGGAGTCAGACAAGGGGGGGGAACATAGTTGTGCTGTCCAGAGAGTACTACTGTGAAGAAATCTGGCGCCAACTAAGGGACCACCATACATACGAAAAACTATCATACAATCCCATCAAACAATACAAATTGGAATTTGATAGTCTTTTGAGACACGCCCTCAATGATGGTGTCATCACACGTACATTACATGATTTTTTGGAGGTGGAGTTCCCACGAACATCTACTTTCTACGTACTTCCAAAAGTACACAAAAACCCAAATAAACCCCCGGGTAGGCCTATTGTTTCAGGCATAGGTGGGTTAATGGAACATGCTTGTGTCTATCTGGACATGGTACTCCAACCACACGTAGTGGCATTAGACTCTTACATCAAAGACTCGACGGGCATTCTCAATCGTCTCAATGCAATACATGTGCCGAAAGGCAGTGTATTGATAACTTGCGACGTTGAGTCACTCTATACAAACATATTGCATGATATGGCCATTCACGTGGTGAAATACTTCCTGGAGACCGAATCAGTGGACAAAAAAGATGAACATACTTTCCAACTACAATTATTGAAGTTCATCTTATCCTATAATATGTTTACTTTTGACATGGCTTATTATCGTCAAATCAGGGGAGTCCCAGTGGGACAACTGCTAAGAGCAAGGAGAAAATGTTCCAGTGAAATGGAATTTAGGAAAGAAGCTATGGAGATGAGAAAACGCTTCAGAAAACGAGGATACCCGAGAGGGGTTGTTCAGAAAGCTGTAAACAGAGCATCACATACCACACGGGAGGAATTGCTACATTACAAGAAGAAAACCAGGAATAAAGAGGAGGTGAGGTTTTTTACTGAATTCAGTAATGATTGGCACTCTGTAAGAAGAATTTTAAAGTCACATTGGCGGGTCTTAAAAACTGATCCTGCTCTAAAGAAGTGGGTCAAGAAGGTGCCCAGGATGACAGCACGTCGTGCGCCAAACCTGCGAGATCGATTGTGCAGTAGTCACTACAGAAGAACCAAGACCTGGCTGAGACAAAAGGGAGTGATAAGTGGCAGTAGACCTTGTGGGCGGCGCAGTGTATGCCCACTAGTCAGGACGACGAATATTGTAAAGAGCACCAGCCTTGGTATAACATAGAAAATCAGGGATGCCCTAACATGCTAATCGGAGGGTGTCATATATACACATAAATGTAGCTGTCCAAAGCAGTACATTGAGGAGACTAAAAATAAAGTGAAAATAAGACTACAAGGGGCATTTGTCGAACATAAAACTGGCCAAGAGGGATCAAGAACTAGAAAAAACACTCTCCCCAGTAGCGGCTCACTTTCTTCAACATCACAACAGCTCTACCAGGGATTTAAAGGTCACCTACATTGACAAGGTAAATATGGGGGGTAGGGGAGGAAATGTAAAAAAGAAACTCCAACAGAAAGAGTTGGAGTGGATTTATAATCTGGGCACTTGAGCGCCAATAGGTATTAATGATGATTTTTCATTTGCACCATTTCTGGGACAGGATTAGGCTTACTAGGATATCGTATAAATTTGTATCATTGGTTGGGTGATTGTTATAATGGGGTCCACAATGGGCATGGCTAGAGATGAGCGAACTTTTGAAAAGTTCGATTCGACCAATTCGCCGAATTTTCCGTCAAAATTCGTTTCGACCAGAATTTATTCGCGACGAATCGCTATTAAAAACGGCTATTTCTGAGCCTCCTAGAGCCTCAATAGAGTTGTAAACCATTCTGCCTTGCTGTAACACGCATAGGATGCAAGCTGGGTTAGTCAAATAATACTTTAAATAATTAGGACATGCAGATCAGAGGCATCGCTAATAGTATCGCAGAGCGGCACAATTGCAGAGAGTTGAAGTGGCATCACTATGAGGGGCCCCTATAGTGCCTGAAAAACACACCCTGGAGCTGGCAGCAGCAGGAGCCCAAAAATTAGCTGAATCACACCCTGGAGTTGCAAGGAGCAGCAGCCCAAATCCCCTCGATTCAAAGAGCAAAAGTTAATTGATTTCGGATCGAGAATCGTAAGTTTGGGTGGGTGTTAGTCATTTTTTCCTGTTTTTTTGGCCATTTCCGACTCGCACGAGCCTACGTTCGAATGCGTATATGCTCTTACGATCATCGCAAGTTCGTTCCTAAATTTTAGGATCAAAACGTAAAACTTAGGATCAAATCCTAAAACTTAGGCTCAAAACGTAAAACTTAGGATAATCGGATGTGTTTAGGTGTGATTCAGAGAACAGTTTTCAAACCTCTAAAGACGTTTTAATAGAAAGCCACTGCCGACACCTTTTAGCAGTCGTATTGCTGTTCTTGATCAGGTTTTTTGGCTATGTGGAGGAGTCTGCGCGTCTTGAGCTCCAATGAACTGCATGTATCAGCATGGCCGATGCCATAAATTGTATGGCAATGCATACCTGATTCATGTATGCCTTATAAAAGCATTTTAATGTGGACTTTAATTAGTCCTTTGCATGTAAACCTTTATTTTGCAATATATTTGCGTTAATTAAAGAAACTTATGTCCTTTGGTATTTATTTTTAAATTGATGTACTAGAATAATATTTTTAGATTGCATTTATTGGTGTAGTTGTTTACCTTTGCTTTGTTTATTATTTAAGCACATCTTTGGTCAGATGCATCACACTTACTGAGGAGAGGAGAGCGGGATAAAGTGCAGGATGTGGGTTACTGCTGTATTTTGCACAGACACAGCAGAGCTGGGGGCACGGAAAGGTCAGAAATCAAAGAATGCAGAGCAACACAGTCACAAGGCCCTTTCTGTTTGCAGGCTGCCCAATAATACCTGAGCCGCCATCTTTGCTGTTTCTAGGCTCATAACATGCAGAAGTTGCTGGGTGTTTTTTTATATTTGAGAGCAATCTGTATGGAGAGGGTGTGGGTAACCACACACAAAATTTTAAGTTGTACCATTTGAAGCCAAAATATTAAAATTAAATCCACAAGTAAAAAATGCAAGTTAACTAAAAATTAAACAAAGTAAGATTTACTTATGCAAATGCATTCATTAATGGTTGGTTACTACAAATTGAATGAAATAAAGAAAAATAAAAGACCAAATATTTAGAATGCACTTTAATGAGGTAAGTTTGTAGTGCGCAGCCGCAAGATCAGAAGGATTTACGTCCAGACAAAAAAGGAAAAAGGGCAAAACCAATGTTGCAACCTGAGAAATGAAACGGAAAATTCAGGATGGAAACTGACATAGGTCTGATTCCCGAACTGCCATACGAACGGACGTAAATTTTAGGATAGAAACGTATTTGCTTATAGAATCACTCGCAAGTTCATACGAACGCACGAGCGTTCGGGAAAAATAGGATGATCGGCACCAAAATCAAAGCTGTTACATGTTTCTTTGAATCGACCCTAATGTGTCAGTAATCGCTTACCTGGGCCCCGTTCCAGCGCTGTCCCTGGGCGCCCGGTCACGCTTGCAGCTTCCTCTCGGCGGCCGCGCTGGGCGGCGGCTGCGACCGCGCCAGTTCCGTCTTCGGGCACGGCCGTCCTTCCTTCTCGCTCCCGCGCTCGCGCGCGCAAGCACGTTTTTTATATGCCCTCCGGCGGCGCGGCTGTCAGCACGCCCGCCGGAGGTAGTTTTGCAAAACATGCTAGCACAGATTAGGAGGGGAATCCCTCCCCCTCCACTGTCATTGGGCCTGGTGCCCTGGTGGTCATACCTTGGGCCAATGAGCCCAGTGGGACGTTGTAGCTCAGCCCTAGTGGGATGAGCTGCTTCTCCTTTCTTCTGCTCTGGCCAATCCTAGCAGGGTTCCCAGGATGCACCTATCACACACTGATTATGTCTGTCCCTATAAAAGGATTAGTCCGGCATTCACTCAGTGCCTGTTATAGCGCCTTGAACCTAGTCTGCTGCTAGTCTCTTGAGATTGATCTGAACTCCCGTTGCCGACCACCGCCTGTTTTTGACCATCCTTGATCTGAACTCCCAATGCCGACCACTGCCTGTTTTTGACCATCCTTGATCTGAACAACCGTTGCTGACCACCGCCTGTTTTTGACCATCCTTGATCTGAACTCCCGTTGCCCACCTCTGCTCCGAACCTAGACCACGATTTGCCCACTCCTTTGTACTGCTGCCATCTCGGATTCCCCGTTGCCAACCTCCTAGCCTGTTTCTGGACTTCCGTAAAACGCTCAGCTATTGGGCTACTCAATACCGCTTCCAGCCACGGGTTCTCCAGACCTCCGAACAGTAAGCCTTCAACCTTTGAGCCATTGAAGTCCTGGGGGCAACCGATCCCGGGCAGGCGTGTTCTGCGTCCCGGCAAGCGGGGGCTCCTACAGGTGAAGCTGGCTGCGGAGATTGGGGGTTGAGGGCTTACCTGGAGGGCTGGAGTTACTTAAGAGGATCATTGTAGTACCCAGAGTGTGACACATTGCTTGAAAGAGACACTGGAGTTGGCGGCAGGAGCCCAAAAATTGGATGGATCACTTCCTGGAGATGCAAGCAGCAGCAGCAGGAGCCCAAACATTGCTTGAAAGAGACACTGGAGTTGGCTGCAGGAGGCCAAATATTGGATGAATCACACCCTGTAGTTGCAAGCAGCAGCAGGAGCCCAAACATTGCTTTAAAGAGACACTGGAGTTGGCTGCAGGAGCCCAAAAATTGGATGAATCACACCCTGGAGTTGCAAGCAGCAGCAGGAGCCCAAACATTGCTGGAAAGAGACACTGCAGTTGGCAGCAGGTGCCCAACAATTGGATAATTCACACCCTGGAGGTGCAAGCAGCAGCAGCAGGAGCCCAAACATAGCTTGAAAGAGACACTGGAGTTGGCTGCAGGAGCCCAAAAATTGGCTGAATTACACCCTGGAGTTGCAAGCATCAGGAGCCCAAAAATTGGCTGGAAGGCACACCTTGAAGTTGGCATCAGCAGTAGGCCAAAAATTGTCTGGAAGGCACACCCTGAAGTTGGCATCAGCAGTAGGCCAAAAATTGGCTGGAAGGCACACCCTGAAGTTGGCATCAGCAGTAGGCCAAAAATTGGCTGGAAGGCACACCCTGAAGTTGGCATCAGCAGGAGCCCAAAAATTGACTGGAAGGGAAACCCTGGAGTTGGCAGCAGCAGTAGGCCAAAAATTGTCTGGAAGGCACACCCTGAAGTTGGCATCAGCAGCAGCAGGAACCCATAAATTGGCTGTAAGCCACACCCTGAAGTTGGCATCAGCAGGAGTCAAAAAATTGACTGGAAGGTACACCCCGGAGTTGGCAGCAGCAGCAGGAGGAACCCAGAAATTGGGTGGAAGGCACACCCTGAAGTTGGCATCAGCAGGAGCCCAAAAATTGACTGGAAGGGACACCCTGGAGTTGGCATCAGCAGTAGGCCAAAAATTGTCTGGAAGGCACACCCTGATGTTGGCATCAGCAGCAGCAGGAACCCAGAAATTGGCTGGAAGTCACACCCTGAAGTTTGCATCAGCAGGAGCCCAAAAATTGACTGGAAGGCACACCCCGGAGTTGGCAGCAGCAGCAGGAGGAACCCAGAAATTGGCTGGAAGGCACACCCTGAAGTTGGCAGCAGCAGGAGCACAAACATTAGCTGGAAGGCACAACCAGAAGTTGGCATCAGCAGTAGGCCAAACATTGGCTGGAAGGCACACCCTGAAGTTGGCATCAGCAGGAGCCCAAAAATTGACTGGAAGGGACACCCTGGAGTTGGCAGCAGCAGGAGCCCAAAAATTGACTGGAAGGGACACCCTGGAGTTGGCAGCAGCAGTAGGCCAAAAATTGTCTGGAAGGCACACCCTGAAGTTGGCAGTAGCAGGAACCCAGAAATTGGCTGTAAGCCACACCCTGAAGTTGGCATCAGCAGGAGCCCAAAAATTGACTGGAAGGCACACCCCGGAGTTGGCAGCAGCAGCAGGAGGAACCCAGAAATTGGCTGGAAGGCACACCCTGAAGTTGGCAGCAGCAGGAGCACAAACATTAGCTGGAAGGCACAACCAGAAGTTGGCATCAGCAGTAGGCCAAACATTGGCTGGAAGGCACACCCTGAAGTTGGCATCAGCAGTAGGCCAAAAATTGGCGGGAAGGCACACCCTGAGGTTGGCAGCAGCAGGAGCACAAACATTAGCTGGAAGGCACACCCAGAAGTTGGCATCAGCAGCAGGACCCCAGAAATTGGCTGAAAGGCACAACCTGAAGTTAGCAGCAGCAGGAACCCAGAAATTGGTCTAAAGACATAAATATGTTTTGCACCATTTAGAAAGTGTAAAACGTGGCACCATGCTGAATCTAGTCGCATGCATCAGCCATTGGTGGGTGGAAATCCTGGCTGATTCATCCCTGATTCATTTTGACAAAGGTGAGTCTCTCCACATTTTTAGTTGACAGACGAGTTCTCCTCGCCGTAACTACGGCCCCCGCCGCACTAAACACCCGCTCAGATGGCACGCTACTTGCCGGGCAGAACAGCTTTTCCAGGGCAAACTCTTCTAGTTGCGGCCACAAGCCAAGTTTGGCTACCCAGAAGTCCAGCGGATCCTCAAGGTGTGTTGGCATGGTCATGTCAAGGTATGACATGTCCTGCTGGTTGAGTTCCTGCTCCAGGTCTTCCTGCTGCCCATGAGTAGCCTCACTATGCGGGTGTAGAAATCTACTCATTAGTGACTGAAGACTGGGGCTGCTGCTGATGGAGCTGCTGCTCCTGCCAACCCCCCCAGCAGGCATGGCAGTGGAAGGTGAGCGCAGAGGTCCCCCCGAGTCAGGCCTGCGAGAGTATGGACCATGGCGCAGATAGGCATCGGCCAACTGACTACGCAGAATGTCTTTGTAGTAGTTCAGTTTCTCCTCCCTCTCGGCGGGTTTAAAAAATGCCCCCATTTTGTGCCGGAAGCGAGGGTCCAATAAGGTGGACAGCCAGAAGTCATCCCGCTGACAAATGGAAACAATTCTGGCGTCACTACGCAAGCACGTGAGCATGCTTCCTGCCATTTGCGAGTGACTCGGAGGGACTACCTGTCTCCATCTCCACTGCATACTGCCACGGTGTGTCCGGGTCCTCTGTCTCGCCTTCCTCAAAACCCTCTACCTCCTCTGGCTGCTCCTGCTCCTCCTCTCCTGTCAGCTGACTAGATAAACCAGCCATTTCGCCAAGCCTAAACTGTGCTTCACTGAGCCCCTCCTCCTCCTCCAGTTCTGCTCCAACGGGGTTCATGTGGCCGTAAGATGTAGAAGCCATGTCTCCAGTGCCCTGACCAGCCATGGTTTCCAACATGTGCTGTAGTACATGAAGCAGTGGAATCACGTCGTTCATCCCGTAATCCTGCCGACTGACAAATAAAGTGGCTTCCTCAAAGGGCCTGAGCAAACGGCAGGTGTCACATATGAGCTGCCACTGGTTGACATTGAAGTTGCACAGGGGAGTCCCCCTATCCGCTTGGAACATCAGGAAATCCGTGATGGCTTTTCTCTGTTCATATAATCGGTCCAACATGTGAAGAGTGGAATTCCAACGGGTGGAAACATCGCAAATCAGACTATGTTGGGGGATACCGTTCTGACGCTGTAGCTCAAGAAGGGTGTGTTTGGCGGTGTATGAGTGGCTGAAGTGCATGCAAAGTTTCCTTGAAGTTGTTAGGATGTCTTGCATATGGGGGGGAACACTTCAGAAACCGCTTGACAACCAGATTGAAGACGTGAGCCATGCAGGGGGCATGGGCCAGCCTTCCTTGGCGCAGTGCAGACAAAATGTTCTTGCCATTGTCAGTAACCATGATTCCCAGTTTAAGTTTTCTTGGAGTAGGCCATGTTTGGATTTCCTGATGAATAAATTTAAGCAGTTCCTCCCCTGTGTGACTCCGTTCGCCAAGACAAACCATGTGAAGCACTGCGTGACACCTCCGTGCCCTGCACACATGGTAGACTGGAGGGGAACCGAGACTAGAGCCTACAGCGGAGGGTGAGGAGATGGCGGAGGATGAGGAGGCCGAGTCGCACGTTGTCACGGGCCCAACGGACAGGGGGCGCGGAGGCCGAAGCGGCGTGACCTGTCCAAGTTGATGCTGCTGCTGCAAAGGGACCACAGTCACCCAGTGGGCCGTAAACGACATGTACTGTCCCTGACCGTAGTTACAGCTCCAGACGTCGGAGCTGCCATGCACTTTGCTACACACCGACAGGCTCAAGGACTGGCCCACCTTCTGTTCAACAAAAGTGTGCAGCGCTGGTACTGCCTTCTTGGCAAAGGAAAGGCGGCTTGGGACTCTCCACCTCGGCTCGGCATAAGCCACCAGTTCTCTGAAAGGTGCAGAGTCCACCACCTGAAAAGGGAGCGACTGCAGCACTAGCAACTTGGACAGAAGCACATTCAGCTTCTGCGCCGTGGGATGAGTGGGCGCATACTGCTGTCTTTTGGACATGGCTTCGCTGAGGGATTGCTGGCGGGATGCATGGCTTGGAGGAGGAGGAGCAGGAGCGACAGAGGATGGGTATGACGCACAGCTGCCTTCTGTTGAGGTGCTGGAGCCTTGGCTGTCAGAAATTGCGAGCGGCGTGCCACTTGGTGAGGAAGCAGGCTGGACCACCCCTTGGGAGCCTCGGTTCTCCCAGCTCGCTTTATGGTGACGCATCATATGTTGACGCAGGGCCGTGGTGCCAACATTTGGACCCTGGCCACGCTTCACCTTCTGCCAACATATCTTGCATGTGGCCATGTTACCCTCCTGCGGATGCTTCAGGAAAAACTGCCACACTGCCGAGTAGCTACTTTTCCCACCAACAGGCCTCACTGATTCACTGCTACTGTCGCCAACTCCAGGAACCCCTGCTCCACTACCTGCCGCACAGCTCTACCCCGATCCCGGCCCCGTTTGGCTCCAGCCTTTACAATTGTGCCCCCATGCTGACTGCCAACCATGCTGCTAACACCTTGCTGCCTCAGCTGCTGACTCCGGGGCAACCTGCGCCCCTCTTCTCCTGATGATGACGATGAAGCCCCTTCATCACCCGGCTCCCAAGTGCGATCGGCTTCATCATCATCATCATCATCATCACCGAGTTGTGGCTGTACCTCACTGATCTTCTCGGTTTCATCAACAGTGTCTGGCACAGGAGCTGGAAAGATCGCAACACCCACGACACTGTCCACATCACTATTTGTCTGCCGAGCTAAAGAAGCCACCTCCATTTCATGGCTGGGCAGTAGCTGCTGACTGTCCTCTATCTGATCGTCCTCCTCACTAAACAGTGGAGCTGAACCCAAAGCATAGGATACGTCGCTGGGGGAGGGAATGGCGTAGGACGGAGGCAATGGGAGGACAGGGACTGCTCTCGGGGCATGCCAACTCAGGGTTGTGCCAGAGGAACCTACCGACCCTAGACTGGGGGTCTCAGACGTAACTTGTGATGATGTTGATGAGTGCATTAACCCTTTCAGTGCCAAGCACGTAGATTCTACGTGCTCGCTTCCACTCCACTTAAGTGTCAAGCACGTAGAATCTACGATCTGGATCTGAATCTGGATTTTTAAGGGTTTTTAACCCTTAAAATTCCCCAAAAAATGGGGTCCGCCCCCCTGGGAGGGGGGACCCTATGTCATTTTTTTTTTTAATAAACCCTTTGTGTTCTGTCATCCAGCAGCTATAAAAGGCTTCCAGCAGGTGAGCAGAAGCCAGTGATCGCCGAGGGACACAGTGCTCCAGGATGGATGGGAGGTGAGTATAAAAAAAAAAAAAAAATAATAAAATATTTTTTCTCTTTTGTGTGTCTGTGTTTTTTTTACATTTAACCCCTTGTGAACTGGTAAGGGGTCCATGACCCCTATACCAGTTCACAAGGCTGGGGGAGGTGGCAAGTCACCTATGACTAGCGGGTGACTTGCCATTAACCCCTGGCACCCCCATTACCTGCCTCCCCAAAGCCCACGGGGGGGGCAGAAGAGCCCGGGCCCACGGGCTATGCGGGCTTGTAGCCTGCAGGGCCAGGGGCCACAAAAGCTGGCCCCTGTGCCCTGTTTCTACAAGCCCTGCATAGCTGGTCCCGGGCTGGTTACTTTGGGTAAGGGGGACCCCATGTCAATTTTTTTGGGGATTTTTAAGGGTTTTTAACCCTTAAAAATCCCGCCAAAAAATGGGGTCCCCCCGGGAAGGGGGACCCTATGTCATTTTTTTTCTCGATTTAACCCTTTGTAGTGTGGATGGTAGTTGTATTTTATTTGTAAATGTTATAAAGTACTTGTTTCAGTTAGGGGGGTCTCCTGGGCAGGAACGGGGGGCTACCGATAAATATGTGGTACCGTTCTAATCGGTAGAAATGGGGCTTTCACATGCAATATGCTTTTCCTTAATAAAATAATTTTTTTATTTAAAATAAAGGAGTCAATTTTCTAAAAATATTTTTTATTTATTTATTTAATTTTTACTTAATAATATTGTAAAAAATAAAATTTACAAACAAGACATTTCTTGTTAAAGCCTAAACTCTGCTGCAGAAAATATATATATAATTTTCCTGAAAATTCCAGCAAAAATGTTGCAAAACATGGGGCAAAACATGGCGCAAAATGGGGAAAAAATTACCTGTCAACAGAGGGTGACAAAATCTCAAGTAGGCTGGCAATTAAAATAGTTAAAGGTAGCTATGCATGTTGGGTATTGTTCTGTTCGGGGGACCTTGCGCTTTCAGATTTAGCTTGTTTTTTTCTGGTTTGCATATTTATATTTTAGGAAAAGGTGTTTTTTATTCAGCTTTTTTATACATTTTTTAGGGAAACCCTGCGCAACCAAAGAATTCTTTGAGGGATTAATTCCAGAAAGATGAGCCCACTACAACAAGTTGGGTACGCTTAGAAAGCTTAACATGTGTACTTTCAGGTAATATATGGTTTATGGGGGATATTCCAAATGTAAAGGGTTGTTTTGGTTGAAAAATCGCAAGGTGCGCACTTTGTCTGCAGAGCTGAAATTTTCAAGTAAAATCACTGTTACGCACATGCTTTACTTTGGGGTGTTTGGCAACTCTTCCCTTGACAGTAGCTATGCATGTTGGGTATCGTTCTGTTCGGGGGATGTTGCTTTTTCAGATTAAACTTGTTTTTTCTTGTTTGCACATAGATTTTTAGGAAAATGTGGCTTTGATTCTGCTTTTTTATCCTTTTTTTAGGGAAACTCTTTGCAACCAAAGAATACATTGAGGGATTACTTCCAGAAAACTATGGGCACATCAACAAGCCTGGTACGCCTAGAAAGCTTGAGGTGTGTACTTCAAGAGAATATATAGTTTGTAGGGGGTATTTCAAATGTAAAGGGTTGTTTTTCTGGAAAAACTGCAAGGTGCGCATATTGCATTGCATAGTTGTATTTTATCTGAAAATTCCCTAAAGCGCTATTTCAGTTTGGGGGAGTCTCCTGGGCAGAAAAGGGTGTCTACCTATACATATGTGGTACCGCTGTAACCGGGAGAAATTGGGATTTCACACGCAATAAGATTTTATTGAAAAACTTACATTTTTTATTACAAAAAAAACTACAAATTGTAAAAATGTATTTTTTTACATTTTTTTTTCACATATTTCACCCAAAAATATTGAGAATATACCTAATAAATTACAAACAATACATTTCATGTTAAAGCCCAGACTCTGCTGAAAAAAACAATATATCATTTTCCTGGGAAATCCCTGGAAATCCCTTCAAAAATCACATTGGAACATGGGGAGCGCAAAATAGTGCAAAATGGTTTGGCACCAAGGGTGACAAAAACTCCAGGTAGGCTGGCAGCGAAAGGGTTAACTAATCTACCACGGCAGATACGTTACTGGTGGAGACACGACCGCTAGCAGATACTGGCAGATCAGGTCTCTCACTGTGACTCCTGCTACTACTTGCCCCCAGTCTGCTGTGACCTCTGCCTGCAGAATCTTGGCCTCTGCCACTCCTCTTTATACTTCCAGGCACTTGTCTGCCTGACATTTTTATGTATTTGCTTATTTAGTCTAACTGGCGGGGTGGTAGGTGAGATTTTGGGATACCCCAGGCAGCGGTGGGTGTAATGCCAGCAGACAGAATTCAATGCACACCTAAAGCAATTAGTAAAACTCAGGCTGACACAGGCCTGTTTAGTATAACTGGCGGGGTGGGTAGCTGAGATTTTGGGATACCCCAGGCAGCGGTGGGTGTAATTTGAACAGACAGAAATCAATGCACACCTAAAGCAATTAGCAAAAAGCAGGTTGAAACAGGCCTGCTTAGTATAACTTGAGGGGTGGGTAGTTGAGATTTTGGGATACCCCAGGCAGCGGTGGGTGTAATTTGAACAGACAGAATTCAATGCACACCTAAAGCAATTAGTAAAACTCAGGCTGACACAGGCCTGTTTAGTATAACTGGCGGGGTGGGTAGCTGAGATTTTGGGATACCCCAGGCAGCGGTGGGTGTAATTTCAGCAGACAGAATTCAATGCACACCTAAAACAATTAGTAAAACTCAGGCTGACACAGGCCAGCTTAGTATAACTGGCAGGGTGGGTAGCTGACATTTTGGGATACCCCAGGCAGCGGTGGGTTTAATTTCAGCAGACAGAATTCGATGCACACCTAAAGCAATTATCAAAAAACAGGCTGAAACAGGCCTGCCTAGTATAACTTGCGGGTTGGGTAGTTGAGATTTTGGGATACCCCAGTCCCCAGTGTAATTTGAACAGACAGAATTCCATGCACACCTAAAGTAATTAGTAAAACTCAGACTGACACAGGCTTGTTTAGTATAACTTGCGGGGTGGGTAGTTGAGATTTTGGGATACCCCAGGCAGCGGTGGGTGTAATTTGAACAGACAGAATTCAATGCACACCTAAAGCAATTAGCAAAAAACAGGCTGAAACAGGCCTGCTTAGTATAACTTGCGGGGTGGGTAGTTGAGATTTTGGGATACCCCAGTCCCCAGTGTAATTTGAACAGACAGAATTCAATGCACACCTAAAGCAATTAGCAAAAAATAGGCTGAAACAGGCCTGCTTAGTATAACTGGCGGGGTGGGTAGTTGAGATTTTGGGATACCCCAGTCCCCAGTGTAATTTGAACAGACAGAATTCAATGCACACCTAAAGCAATTAGTGAAACTCAGGCTGGATGAAAAGAAAAAAAAAAACTTTCCCTGTCACTGCCTCTGATTTTTTCCTACCTTTCCCTGGCTCTCCCTGCCTCTCCCTGACTTGCTGAGTCTTTCTGCCTGTCTCCTGCCTGTCTAACTCTCTCTCCCTAGCTGCAGCAGCCACCTTTCTCTCACGAATGCAATTTTCAAATGCGCAAAAGGAAGATGGCCGCCGCTTTATATAGCACGGTGACGTCACCAGGCTTCCTGGCTGCTGATAGGCTGCATGTGACTTTCCCATGATACCTTGCCCCAAGGGACATGTCTGGACATTGTGCTTCCACCATCTTAGAATGCCTGTAATTGAAATAAATGGAGTTTAAAGGAAAACTTCGATCGATCAAATCGCGGGGAAATTTGGATTCGTTCAGAATCAAATTTTTAATGAAATTCGGAACGAATCCGGGTTCGTCCGGATCGATTCGCTCATCCCTAGGCATGGCACATGGGTTTATTTTATGATTTTTCACAGTGTTTGTTTGTTTTTTAGTGTTTGTTATACTTATACACCTTGTTTCGGAACGGCTGAGTGGAAGAGAGAAATGTCCCCCCTCCCCTCCGCGATGAATCTTTTACCTTTAGATAAATGTGGAAGAATGGAGAGCAGACCTGGAGGATCCCGTTGGTTACAGAATCATGTACCTGAGCATAGTAACCCCCAAAAAGAAGGTGGACTCTCGTCTTCTATACAGGTCATTTGGGATACCTATTGTCTTAATGGGCACCTGTATATTTTACTTTATAGGATAATGATACTCTGTATTTGGTTATTATCAGAGAATATAACATATCTATTAATGATAACATTTGGCTTGGTGCAAAGAAGTGGGTGTCTTCCCAACCCAGTATCCACCGACACTCGTGGCCTCCCACCCTTTTTTAGGGGTTATACCCCAATGGAGCCAGAGTAGCAATCTGGTTTGGGCTGTGGAAGACTCTAGAGGGCATGTATATATATATTTACAGACATAGACACCATGTACATACCCCTCACTTCTGGCAGTGCCTCATTTCTTTTCCCAATTTCTCCCAATCAAGAGATATATTCCAACTTAATTAGAATAGCGTGATCATTCACACTAACGTTATGATCTTGAATTTCATGTCCTTAATTAAATAGCATTTGGCCTTTTATATTATGTATAAATTTCATTAATTGTAGATATGTTTACTGAAATCAAATAACAACCTTGTGTAAATATATACTGTGTATTAACTTGATTTGTATATAGTATGTCATTTATAGGCAGCCACACAGTTTGATGGTTTTATTATTATAATGTGCATCTTGATTATCCTTCTGTCCATGGCTGTCCCTCCCTTCTCCCCCCCCCCCCCCCCCTGTCCACAGCTGCGGTCTGCGTGGGTGCACGCGGCCCGCTGCCTTCAGCGCAGGACATCTGTCACTCGTTCTTGAGTGCGCCTGCGCTCTTGGTGGGGGTCCGTGTGCGCCACCCAAATACAGCGTTTCTGTGCCCGAGACCATTGCGCATAGCGCACTGCGCATGCGCTGGCACCGCTGTATGTCTGCTGCCCTCACTTCCGCCCATCTCTGTGTCATTCCACCGACACCCGGAAGTGAAGTGGCGGACCGCCGCGCTGAGGATGGTGGGAGACACAGGGGGTATTTAAGCCATGGAGAGATTGGGGACCGGCCACATCCTGATGATGTGGCGTTAGGACAACCGCCACGCAACGCGTCAGTGGTGCCAGGGTGTGGACTGTTATGGTGGACCTAGACTTCTATATTTGGTAACGTTCATTGTTACTATTATCAGTGTCATTGTTCCTTACTGTAATTAGTATTTTGTTACATGCCTTGGAGTCTCGCTGCACCTATTTTTCTGTACTAGGACGGCACTTTCTGCAATAAACACTTTATTTGTGCACTGTTGCACACATTGGGACACTCTTGTCCCCCCATTATTCTCTTTTGCAGACTTTGCACGTAGTTTTGTCTTTGCACGACCATTTACCTTTTTAATTGCATTTTCTACTATTTGCACCAGCACTTTATGTATGGGAGACTTCGAGGTATTTAGCAGCAACATGTGGTATCATTATAATGTATTACGTACAGAGATCAGGGGATTATTAGTCTAGCAAGGTCCACTATACATCCGTATATCGGTTATAATTGTTTTTAATGTTCTCATTTGTGGTTTTGCCTATACAGATATATATTGGAATTATATATTTTTTGAATAAAGAATTGATTTATTATATTCACTGTAGTGCGGCTGTATTGTGTAGAGAGGAGCATTTGTGGTCTGTGCTGGCAGTCCGCTCATTTTTCTCAGTATCGTGGTACGCCCGGTTTGGGCGGCAGTTGCCCCTCTAGCCAGCATCCAGTTTGATATTTTCAGCTGTGCGGGATTTCATTTGTTTATATATAGGCTTAAAGTGGACCTTCACCCTGAATAAGAGCCTATCTTATATGTTTCCTACGCCCTGCACATACAGATTGCTCACATTAAAAATCATCCTACCTGCAACTAATGCATGTTATGAGCCTTTAAACATCTAAGATGGCGGCTCATGGAGCATCAGGCAGCCTCCAAACAGGAAGTGTCTTCTGACTCTCTGCTCTGCATTCTGGGATCACTGTCCTTTCCCTGACCATAGCTCTGCTCTGTCTTTGCAAATCACAGCTATGACCCTGAGCTTCTGAGTCAAGATGGCAGGTCCCGTATCCTAGAGTCCTGAAGAGTTGCAGCTTGGTGGGGGAAAGAATAAGTAAGTAAGTAAGTGACTAAAAACTTAAAATATATTAATTTTAGCTGCTGGGGAATTGTTTTATACAGCTTTGGGCTTTTCATTAAATCATGCTGAAGGTCCGATTTAATTCTTCTACATAAAAATATCACTTGAACTGCAATTTTGGTGTGTGGATTTATATATGTTTTAAGAGAGCGAATATAGCAGCCACCCTGCTGACATCTGTAACAAAGAAACATAGAAACATAGAAGGTTGACGGCAGAAGGAAAGCATACGCTCCATCTGCCCTTATGTGTATACTGTATGTTATCTTAGGATAGATGTGTGCTAATCCCAGAAATGTTTACAGGCCTCAATAAAGGTAGAAAAAATTCTCATAGTAGTAAAATATTTAATTCATGAGAAAAAAGCCTGAGAATGTCACTGTTACTGAATCACCAGATAAAAAGACAAGGAAAGTAAATGGCAACTTTTACTACATTGTAGAAAGGAATAAGCAGTTCTCTACTTTTCTTAGGAGTAAAAAAGTGCCATTGACTTTAATTGTTTTCTTAGCTGGTGATTCAGCAACAGTGAAATTATCAGGCTTTTTTTCTCATGAATTGAATATTTTACTACCATGAGAATTTTTTTCTACCTTTATTTAATCAAGGCCACTGACTGGCGATTTTCCAACTACCTCTGCTGGAAGTTTGTTCCAAGCATCTACTACTCTTTCTGTAGGCAGAGGGGGGACACAGGTCCTCCCTCTGCCTCCTTGGCATCCCACCAAGATAATGCTAGGATACTGGGGAGGAAAGCACTGTGGAATCCCCCAATGTGACTAATGATGTCACTGAAGGGGAAGAACATGCAGGGAGATACCCCACCCCCTGGCATCAGCAGACTAGTGCATGTCTGACCAGGAATAAGTCCACGACCTAGTGGACCTGAAAAGAGTATGCTGCCCAGCTGGGGACAGGAGGAGGGAGATGCAGCGAGGTGAGTTTTTTTTATTTACTATTTTTGTGTGTATTTATTTTAATAGTCTTTGAACTGGCAAGGAGTCCAAGTGACCCCTATACCAGTTCACATGCTGTGGTGGCCAGAGCTCTTGTATTGGGCATTTAGGGGTACGGAATGTCAGATGCTGGGTATTATCTGACATGAGGGCTTCCAAATTGGATTATCCCCACTCCGGCTCATCCCTACCAATAAACTCCACATGGCACATGATGCTAAACCCAATACCCAACACTTGTAATCCCTCCCCTTCTTATTGTATCCTACTTTCAAAACATTCACTTTGAATGTTTTAGCATCTTATTTATAATTATCTATAGCATGTATTGTATTTAATTACCACTTTGTACAGCACCATAGAAGAAAATTGTGCTATATAATTAAACAAAAAATAACAGTAATAAAGGACCCTTTATTATTTTAGCATTCACCAGATAAATCTTAAATCTGTGGCACACATTTTGTGACATTTTTGCCACATTTCATTCCATGCTTCTGACCAGGATATTATTTGACATCCTACCTAGGTCTATAGGGATTTCCTAGACTTCCTTGCTTCAAGCTGAATGGGATTTTTTGACACTTTTTCCCTTCACACTCCCTACTATTTACTTCTAATATGACTGTCTTATTGTATTGAGGTTTTTTACTCTTTCCCAAGCCTCTCCTGAGTATAGTTTTGGAAGATAGAAATAGCCTTTGGCATTTTTTTAACCTCAATGAATCTGTACTTTTTTGAACTGATGAAGAGAGCTTGTCATAAAAAAGGATTGTGCAGTTAACTGTTATTTTGTTATATTAAATTCATGTCAGTTTTCCAAGTCATGATATACTGTATATAGCTGCTATAAGTCAAAAGCAACCTACTATGGTATTGCACCACTCACCAAGTTTCTTGGCTCAGTTTTTTACTGAAGACTGTCCATGACATTTAGGGGTCAGCATAATCAATTTATTATTATTTATTAATCAGTAACATTAAGAAGCTTATAGAAAATGTAGGATGGATTTATATAATTCAAAATATTATTATAGATTCTTTATACCTAAAGTTGTCTAGTGGTACAGTACAAGTTGCACGTTTAATTGCTCTGATTTACTAAAGGTCAGCGTAGCCCAGCATAGCAGACAAAGAAGTATCACAAGAACGGTGCACTCACGCACTGAAGGGATTCTATGAACCGAAGATAGGTAACTGGCCGTTGCACTGCCACAAATAAACTGAATATAAAATATGTGTACAAGACTAAAGTGTTACTGTGTGCAACATACCTGCAGGGTTACATAAATAGAATTTCAAAGAACCAAGAAAGCGCAAACAGATATTGAACTACCATGAAAATGGATAAAACACTAAACAGCTGGGGTCAGAGCATGTTGTTGGTAGCCAATTATTTAATAAAAATGGGCCATGGAAATAAAAATTGCCTAAAAAATCTTCATCCCAATAGTAGGCTCATGAGTGCTTTAGAAAGTATTACAGATGAATACAATAGAAACAATTAAGTTAAATGAATTACTATTTGGCATAAAAAATGTAACATAATGGACCTCTCATCGGGAAGCTGTCAGGCTTTTTAGGCTCATCTTGATTGTTAAAGTCCTAGCAGGAGGGAGGGATAGACCATCCCAAGATTTTAACCTTACATCTCAATATATAGCTCTCTGAGCTCTGTCACCTCAGTACCTGTGAGGGTAGCTCAATAAGTTATCTACCCCAGTATATTCTGTCAGTGTTAGAGAGCAAAGCTTGCATAAGTTGAGACATGGTTGGACATGCAACACACACAGTAGATGTAAGTAAGTCAGGGCCACAAGACCAGCTGGTCCAGACTGAGCCCCAATCACGGAACAAAGTGAGACAGGCATCTGGAGGGGCAGGGTGCACAGAAACCAGGGGGTTGAGAGTCAGAACTTTACATTTCAGCAGAAAGGTACTAAAGGCCCGGCTGCTTGTTTCCACCCAGTGCCTAATAAAGGGAGTTGGGGGGGGGGGGGGAAGCCACCTGAAAGGGATGCCCCTATTGTGGTTTTCTGTTAGGTGTCTAAAGGGCCAGAATACTGTGGGTCCCCACTGTTAAATTGCATATGGAGTCCATTGTGCAGCTGCCAGGGGGGCTAGGCTGTTATGGGGCTCCATGTGCTGAAGACACAGGGCCAGGCTATTATAAGGACCCCTGGTAAGCAACCATGGAGCCTCACAGCAGCCTGGACTCATGACTGCTGCACGCGGGGGGTACATAACAGCCTAGCCCTATGACTACTACACAGGACAGGAGGGCCAATAACAGCCTTCACAGGAGACCCAATAACAGTCTTTGCCTGTGGCTGCATCACAGGGCCCCATAGCAGCTCTGGCCTTGTAGTTACATAATGATGTTGTCCACAGCAACCTGGTCCCAGAGACTCTTAACAGGGGAACCCCATAGCAGCTAGGGGGTCCTTTAGCAGCCAGATCCCACAGCCATCCGTTGTAGCCTGTCTCCAAACACGTTGCCCCCACTCATAGCAAGCTTACATGAGGGGGTGACAAAGTAGCCTTGTCACACAGCTAGCGAATGGAGCCCAAGAGTAGTCTGGATCCACAGTCAGCTAACAGGGTCCCAATGCACAACAAACCTGCCCTGCCATTAGAAAAACAAACAGCCAGAAAACAGGTTTCACCACCTCCCAGGATCAAGCAGCCCTGTTTGGTCTGCTGACACCAATCATGTCGAAGCTGCCAGCAACCAGGCCCCACTGCCAATTACAACGGCCAACTCAACAGAAGCCTGACACCGCTCAGGGCCAAACCACCAACAATCAGGCTCCATCACAATCCAGTACCAACCTATCAGCAACCAGGATACACAGCCAGTGACCAGGGGCAAGCCAAAATAAACTAGTGCCTTCTGACACCAAGCAACCAAAAACAAACTGTGCCACCAACCAAGCCCCACTGCCATCAACCAGGGCCAAGCCATCAGCAACAAGGACCCATTGCTGTCTAGGACCAAGCCACTGGCAACAAAGACCAACCGCTGTCCAGTGCCAGACAGCCAGCATTTAGAGACCTCTGATATCATCCACAGGCAAACTGCCGGCAATCAGGCTCTGCTGAAATCAACCAGGGCTGAGATGCCAGCAACTAGGGTCCACTGTTGACAATTACAGCCAATCCACAAGCAAACAGGGCCCAATGATGTGTCACCAGCAACTGAATCCCACTGTTGAAAACCATGACCAATTGGTCAGCAACCAGGGCCCACAGTTCAGAAGCAAGCTACCAGCAACATGGGCCCATCATAGACCCACTGTGGACAAGTGACCAACTGCCACCAACCACAGCCAAGCCACCATTAACCAGACTTGTCAAAGTCGCTGCCCACCAGGGCTTGCTGACACAAACCAGGGCCAAGCTGCCACCAACCAAGCCCCACTATAGAGACTATGGACAAATTGCCAGCAAACCTAGTGGCCAACAAGACCAATCCACCACCAACTAGAAGCAGTCACTGTTTACCTGTGCCAAGCTGCCAGAAACTAGAGCCCACTGACACTAACCAGGGCCTTGCAACCACTGAACTGGGACACACAGCTGCCTTGATGAACCTTCCTGAACAGATAATGCACTGGGGTGGTAAATAGTTAACAAGATTATTTACTGCTGAGAGGGAGGACATTTTTTAATGCTGGTATAAGAGTGATTTAATAAAAGTTAAAAAATGTTGGTCAGTATTAACCTGCCCTCTCCCTGCCTCGATAAACCATCAAATCGGTTTTGCCGATTTGATTCTGATGAACCACTGCAGCCCAGACCGGAAAGCAAACCTTGCAAAAGCCAAAATGGCCCAGTTGTGGCACCCTGGTCTATGGGTGGATTAATGCAGTGGAAGGGCGTTGTCCAAAAAAAAAAAAAAAAGATTGCCTCCAGTCTTTCCTAGCCTGCCTTCTCCAACCCTAGTTACATTTTAAAAGATACCTCACTGCATTCTTTCTCCGATCCCTGCAGCAGCTGTGATTGCCTGACATTAAGATCATGGCCTACTCCTGCTACTCATGGTCAATGTGCAGTGCAGCTTCTTTTCCCCACTCAGAACAACACTCATAAAGACCTTCTAAAAGCAGAATTTGTGTTGTTGATCCTGGCATGTCCCTGGTGGGAAAAACAAGGTACCAGTGTAGCAAAACTTTTATTTATTATTGCCATCCTAATAAACATCCAAACCTGCTGGTTGGTTTCTTCAACTGACAGGTGGTCAGAGCTGTGCTAGTCCATCACCACTTAGTGTGGGGGGGATGACTGAGTGAGACCAGGCAAGTTGCAGAGAACTTTAAGATAAGCAAAGAGGGGCCTCCCTTCCATCACACAGGTCCTTTAGGAAAACATAGAGCAAGCAAAATCCTCTTGTTTTAGAGATCCTCAGTGTAGAACCTACAGGTACATATCTATTATTTTCCATCAGTCATAGGACTTATAGGATGGGTATATAGTCATAGGTATATAGGATGGGGAATGTCCACCAATCTTTATTAAGTTTACATAATACTAAGAGGCCGATTCATCAATAGCGCCAGGTAGCGACAGATGAGCGACTGTAGCGTGATTTTTTCAGCGCCAGCCAGTATTCGCTGTGCTTGGCCGGCATTAGCTTGATGACAGCGACTCAGTCGGTGTGCGGTAATGTTGAATACGGGCTGGGGAGTCGCTGTTTCACAGGTCCAGCGTTGTATGTGAGCGCCTGACAACGAATGGCCAGAGCGAACGGCTAGCTTCATATTCATCAAAAAATCACGCTCCGAATGTGCTGTCGCTGTCCATTCCTTGTTTAAACCCCAGAGCGCTGGCGGCGATCTGTATTAACTAGTTTTTAACCCCTAAACAACCATATTTTTTGAATGTAACATTATACATGTTTTTAGAATCATTTTGTTATATGAATACATTAATCTCAGACCTGTTAGATCAATTCTGCACATATTTTTTTATTTTTTTTTTTTTACTTAAAAATAAATCCTAACATTGCAGAAGTGTTCTCCGATTTTTTGACATTAAAAAAAAAAAATAAAAAAAAAAAAACAATTAATTATGAATAATTATAGCTTGCTCCATTGAAATGCATTGGACATCGCCAGGGAGCGACAGCTCATACCTGGCGCTGTGAGGGAATTTGCAGCGGCGCTGTTCGGTCCAGGCGGCTTCATGATGAATGCCGCGCTAGCCGTCGCTCTCGCCGGCGCTAGCCTCATTTTGCTTGATAAATGCGTCATTGTGACCCCGCCGGGCGTACTTGAGTCGGTAGTCGCCGTTAGCTGCCGCTACCTGGCGCTCGTCAGACACTACCTGGCGCTATCGCTTGATGAATAAGGGCAATAGTGTATGCTGAGATGTTTATATATATATATATATATATATATATATATATATATATATATATCTCAGAATGTTGTTTGTAGTATACAATTACGTATACCACGCAGTTTGTCTCCTTTATGTTATGATTTTTAAATTACCCTGTATGATCACACTTTCAATATAATCCATCACTTTCAAGTATATAAAATGCTCATATTGTAAATATCTTTTAATCAGATACTTTTGTCAGATATGACAAAGTGGTTTTATTTATTTATTTTATTTATTTTCTGCAATCGGCTTTTTTTAACATTGAAAGTTCTCTAAACTTTCAAACAAGTTATCTGGAGCAATTTGAGAATATTGAGTTCATATGGTCTAGATAAACATCTGTCAGATCGATAGAAATAAAATCACCACATAAGGCAGTGAGCTCTCCCTTATGAGACAGAGAGCTTGCCACAATTTAATGAATAACCCCCTCAGACAGTAAATATTGAAAACCGTCAACAAGTAATTTTGTTTTTACCTAGAGTTCGATGGTACACACAGATAAAAAATAAAAAGATAATAAAATCTATGATCTGTCTGGCATTTTATTTTTTTTTAAAAAAAGAATGCAAGCATTTAGATTGGATTAGATTATAAGTGGTATGGATTGAAAATATTTGGCACTATGTTTTGCTAGTTTTGCATACTACATGCACTGTGGCACACAAAGCAAATGAGCAAGCTCCACTAGGATTTTAGAAACCTTGATAAAATAAATTGCTCTGGGTTAGTGGATAGCCCAGAGAGGGCAAGGAAAGTAATCTATTTCAGGAGCATTATACCACATATAAAAAGGAACTTACCTGTAGCTCTAATAACAAAAAAATAGTTTCTGTTGGTTGAATAGCACTCGATCAGCAGTGAGACAATGGTTGTATAGCTGTTGAATGTCTTGGTCTGATCATGCCACCCTCTGCATTGTAATTAAGTGCTCCCTGTGTACTCTGAATTTCCCCTACCATATCCAGGGTAGAGATGAGTGAACTTTGTAAAAGTTGGGTATGGGCAATTCGTTGATTTTCCCCAAGAAATTCAGGTTACTCTGCTCAGAAAATAAAGCAAATAAACTTACCTCCATCCCTGTTCCACTGCTGCATGATGTCCTCAACCTCCAGGACTGTCCTGCACCTGTCTCAGCAGAATCCAGTCCCCCCAGCTGGGCTTCTGACTGCTTGGCTCTCCGCCACAGGGAGCCGAGCTGTCAGAAGCCGGAGAGATTGGTTGATACAGTGATGAAGGCTGGTCTCCTTCTCTTCTCTCCTATTGGAGGAGGGTTGGGCCTGGTTCCTCCACTTACACTTTTATGGGTATATTTCAGCAATATTCAAACCAAAAAGCTTTTTTATGTTCTCATCCCTTCCAATGGTTTGTTGGTTAGATCACGGCACCTTAAGAATGGTGGGTTGTCTACCACTATTAGTTACAGCAATGCTGGCACTCTATTGACTGCAATGAAGGCAGCGTACCAACACTCTGTATGCTTCCTACAATGCAGTGATTAAAGTGGTCATGCAAGCATCACCGTGACTGATTGTGGTGGGGTGGTCCGCTGCTGTGAAGGCAGATAAGACTGAAGATTGGAACAATGGGGCCCTGGCCCAACCTTTACTACCTGTGTTGGGGCACTCTACCCAACACAGCCAGATCACAACCCAGAAGCCCGGGTGAGATATTGTGGGTTTTAGGGGCTGTGCAACAGTGGGTTCATTCCTACACATTTGATGGGACTGCTGGCTGGTTAAGAATTTCTGGGTTAGGGTTCACCAGGTTATATACACTGTGTTGAGCAGGTCGATAATCAAAAATCCAAGTGATGCACTACTGAACAAAACTTTCTGTGACTGCTACCAGGCTGAATGTAAACTGCTGTGGTTCATTTTAAATGCGGCAAAGCAGTAGTTGCCTAATCTTGGAGGTTGACTTCTCTCCCTATAACAGTTTTTAATAATAGAGTTACATTAACTTAATGATGCCACGAGAAAATGGTACTGATACTACCCGTCTAAGCCTCACAGGCTGATAGTGGACCTTCCATAGTTAAGAATGTCTAAAATATATACGCATAATTCTGTGATAAAATATGTAAACCCTTTTATAACCCTGTTATAATCACAACTGCAATTATCATGATCATCAATTTTACATTGTAAAAACATTCAATAAAAATATTTAAAAGAGACTGAAAATTTGGCCCGGGCAGCACATGACTCTGGTGATTGGGTACGATCCAGAGCAACGGACTAGAAGTGAGCATCTGTGGGGGATCAAAGTTGAGTGTAGTATTTATTTTAAAACAGGACCATCACTTTCAGTAGCAAACAAACATGTGTACCTGGCAGAAAAACTGAGATTTTTACTTGCATGATGCATGTGAATGCCACACTGACCAGACACCTCTGTGTAGTGTGGGCCCTACTCTAATGACTCCTAGCTGAATGACTCAGCTGACCCCCCCATCCGTAAACTTGGCTAATACAAATGAGAAAAAAAAGTTTCTTCACCACCTGCGCTTAGTCACAAACTGAATTTAAATCAAGCCTGGAAAGGGAATTTAAGGGCACACTAAAGACAGTGAATTCCATGGTTGCATCCATAATAACATTACATATTTGCAGTGTTAGGATTTACATGAATGGATTTCATATGCACAAATTATTATGGACATATGTAGGCAATAAACAGGATAATCACTTTTCCTCTCCCATGACAGATCCAGTTTGGCAGCATCAAAACTTCAAAATCAGTTTAGACACAGCAGAGAAAGTTACAGTGAATATTCATTTTTGTCCTCCATAGATAACTTTTAGGTAAGTCCTAACTAGTAATGATCAAAAATCACAAGATTTCTGTTCCAATTTGCCCACATTTGGTGGAAAGACTTGTTGCGGGCCAAATTTCGATGTTTATAATGTTCAATATGAATTGAAAATCAGTCCAAAGTTAAATTAAAGACCTCCTTTTGGGGACTATTAACAGATTTACAGTATTTGAAATGTGATAAAAAGAATTGCATTAGCTATTACAAATCTGCCAAATCGCCAAAGTTTAAAGTTTGGCACCGTTTCAAAGTTTAGTAGTTTCAAAATGTGCAAAATCAGTTTGCTTATATTTAGTCCTAGAAATACAGTAGCTGTTTATATTACAGCATGCATCTGCCTTTCTAGCCAATGCATAGTCTGCATTCATATTTTACTTTATTGGAAACTATTAGAGATGAGCGAACTTTTGAAAAATTTGATTCGGCTGATTCGCCAAATTTTTCGGGAAAATTCGTTTTGGTCCGAATTTTTTTGTGATGAATCGCTATTAAAAACGTCTATTTCTGGGCGAGAGCCTCCATAGGGTTGCAGAACGTTTTGCTTGGCTGTAACATGCATAGGATGCATGCTGGGTTAGTGAAATACTATTGTAAAGAAGTATGACATGCAGATCAGAGGTGTCGCTATTAGATTCGCAGAGTGCAGAGCGGCACAATTACAGAGCCTTGAGGTGGCATCAGCATGATGAGCCCATATATTGCCTGAAAGACACACAGTGGAGTTGGCAGCAGCATAGGGAGCCCATATATTGCCTAAAAACACACCCTGAAATTGGCAGCAGCATAGGGAGCCCAAATGTTGCCTGAAAGACACACTCTGGACTTGGCAGCAGTATAGGGAGCACATATATTGCCTGAAAAACACACCCAGGAGCTGGCAGCAGCATAGGGAGCTCATATATTGCCTGAAAGACACACTCTGGACTTTGCAGCAGCAGCAGCAACAGCACAGGGAGCTCATATATTGCCTGAAAGACACACCCAGGAGTTGGCAGCAGCATTAGGAGCCCATATATTGCCTGAAAAACACACCCAGGAGTTGGCAGCAGCATAGGGAGCTCATATATTGCCTGAAAGACGCACTCTGGACTTGGCAGCAGCATAGGGAGCTCATATATTGCCTGAAAAACACACCCAGGAGTTGGCAGCAGCATTAGGTGCCCATATATTGTCTGAAAAACACATTGGAGTTGGCAGCAGCATTAGGAGCCCATATATTGCCTGAAAGACACACCCAGGAGTTGGCAGCAGCATTGAGAGCCCATATATTGCCTGAAAGACAGCAGCCTAAAAATTGGCCTAAAGACACACCCTGGAGTTGGCAGCAGCAGTAGGAGCCCAAACATTGGCTGAAAGAGACACTGGAGTTGGCAGCAGCAGCCCAAAAATTGGCCTAAAAACACACCCTGGAGTTGGCAGCAGCAGCAGCAGGAGCCCAAACATTGGCTGAAAGAGACACTGGAGTTGGCAGCAGGAGCCCAAAAATTGGCCTAAAGACACACCCTGGAGTTGGCAGCAGCAGGAGCCCCAAACATTGCTTGAAAGAGACACTGGAGTTGGCAGCAGGAGCCCAAACATTGCTTGGAAGAGACACTGGAGTTGGCAGCAGAAGCCCAAAAATTGGCCTAAAGACACACTGGAGTTGGCAGCAGCAGCAGCAGCATGAGCCCAAACATTGCTTGAAAGAGACACTGGAGTTGGCAGCAGCAGCCCAAAAATTGTCCTAAAGACACACCCTGGAGTTGGCAGCAGCAGCAGGAGCCCAAACATTGCTTGAAAGAGACACTGGAGTTGGCAGCAGCAGCCCAAAAATTGGCCTAAAGACACACCCTGGAGTTGGCAGCAGCAGCAGGAGCCCAAACATTGCTTGAAAGAACCACTGGAGTTGGCAGCAGCAGCCCAAAAAATGGCCTAAAGACACACCCTGGAGTTGGCAGCAGCAGGAGCCCAAACAATGGCTGGAAGAGACACTGGAGTTGGCAGCAGGAACCCAAACATTGACTGATTGACACACCCTGGAGATGGCAGCAGCAGGAACACAAAAATTGTCTGAAAGGCATACCCTGAAGTTGGCATCAGCAGGAACCAAAAAATTGTCTGAAAGGCATACCCTGAAGATGGCATCAGCAGGAACCCAAAAATTGTCTGAAAGGCACACCCTGAAGTTGGCATCAGCAGGAACCCAAAAATTGTCTGAAAGGCATGCCCTGAAGTTGGCATCAGCAGGAGCCCAAAAATTGGCTGAAAGGCACACCCTGAAGTTGGCATCAGCAGGAGCCCAAAAATTGGCCTAAAGACATAAATATGTTTTGCACCATTTGGAAAGTGAAAAACGTGGCACCATGCTGAATCTACTCACACGCATCAGCCATTGGTGGGTGGAAATCCTGGCTGATCCATCCCTGATTCATTTTCACAAAGGTGAGTCTCTCCACATTTTTAGTTGACAGACGAGTTCTCCTCGGCGTTACTGTGGCCCCCGCCGCACTAAACACCCGCTCAGATGGCACGCTACTGGCCGGGCAGGACAGCTTTTCCAGGGCAAACTCTGCTAGTTGCGGCCACAAGTCAAGTTTGGCTGCCCAGAAGTCCAGCGGATCCTCAAGGTGTGTTTGCATGGTCATGTCAAGGTATGACACGACCTGTTGCTTCAGGTCCTGCTCCAGGTCTTCCTGCTGCTCATGAGTAGCCTCACTATGCGGATGAAGAAAGCTACTCATTAGCGACTGAAGACTGAGGCTGCTGCTGATGGAGCTGCTGCTGCTGCTCCTGCCCCCCCCCTAGCAGCCATAGCAGTGGAAGGTGAGCGCAGAGGTCCCCCCAAGTCAGACCTGCGAGAGTATGGACCATGGCGCAGATAGGCATCGGCCAACTGACTACGTAGAATGTCTTTGTAGTAGGTCAGTTTGTCCTCCCTCTCAGCGGGTTTAAAAAATGCCCCCATTTTGTACCGGAAGCGAGGGTCCAATAAGGTGGAGAGCCAGTAGTCATCCCGCAGAAAAATCGAAACAATTCTGTGGTCAATACGCAAGCACATGAGCATGCTTCGTGCCATTTGTGCAAGTGACTCGGAGGGACTACCTGTCTCCATCTCCACTGCATACTGCCACGGTGTGTCTGGGTCCTCTGTCTCGCCTTCCTCACAACCCTCTAGCTCCTCTGGCTGCTCCTGCTCCTCCTCTCCTGTCAGCTGACTAGATAAACCAGCCATTTCGCCAAGCCTAAACTGTGCTTCACTGTGCCCCTCCTCCTCCTCCTCCTCCAGTTCAGCTCCAATGGGGTTCATGTGGCCGTAAGATGTAGACGCCATGTCTCCAGTGCCCTGACCAGCCATGGTTTCCAACATGTGTTGTAGTACATGAAGCAGTGGAATTCCGTCGTTCATCCCGTAATCCTGCCGACTGACAAATAAAGTGGCTTCCTCAAAGGGCCTGAGCAAACGACAGGTGTCACGTATGAGCTGCCACTGGTTGACATTGAAGTTACACAGGGGAGTCCCCCTCTCTGCTTGGATCATCAAGAAATCCATGATGGCTTTTCTCTGTTCGTATAGTCGGTCCAACATATGTAGGGTGGAGTTCCAACGGGTGGAAACATCGCAAATGAGACTATGTTGGGGGCTACCGTTCTGACGCTGTAGTTCAAGAAGGGTGTGCTTGGCGGTGTAGGAGTGGCTGAAGTGCATGCAAAGTTTCCTTGCCGTTGTTAGGATGTCTTGCAGATGGGGGGAAGACTTCAGAAACCGCTTGACAACCAGATTGAAGACGTGAGCCATGCAGGGCGCATGGGTCAGAATACTGTGTGCAGTTCTGGAGACCTTACCTTCAAAAAGACATTTTTCAAATAGAACGTGTCCAAAGGCAGGCAACAAAAATGGTGGAAGGATTTAAATTTAAAAAAAAAACAATTAAAACTATGCTCTAGTTAGATTAAATCAGCTGAAAGACCTGCTTCTGTGTAACAGATAGGGTTAAATGTGCAAACATGGCATGCCCAGTGGCCAGGGGTATTTACAGCAGACACAAAAACAATTAAAACTGTGCTCTAGTTAGATGAAATCAGCTTTAAGACCTGCTTGTGTGTAACAGATAAAGTTAAATGTGCAAACATGGGATGCCCAGTGGCCAGGGGTTTTTACAGCAGACACAAAAACAATTAAAACTGTGCTCTAGTTAGATGAAATCAGCTTTAAGACCTGCTTGTGTGTAACAGATAGGGTTAAATGTGCAAACATGGGATGCCCAGTGGCCAGGGGTTTTTACAGCAGACACAAAAACAATAAAAACTGTGCTCTAGTTAGATGAAATCAGCTTTAAGACCTGCTTGTGTGTAACAGATAGGGTTAAATGTGCAAACATGGCATGCCCAGTGGCCAGGGGTTTTTACAGCAGAAACAAAAACAATTAAAATTGTGCCCTAGTTAGATGAAATCAGCTTTAAGACCTGCTTGTGTGTAACAGATAGGGTTAAATGTGCAAACATGGGATGCCCAGTGGCCAGGGGTTTTTACAGCAGACACAAAAACAATTAAAACTGTGCTCTAGTTAGATGAAATCAGCTTTAAGACCTGCTTGTGTGTAACAGATAGGGTTAAATGTGCAAACATGGGATGCCCAGTGGCCAGGGGTTTTTACAGCAGACACAAAAACAATTAAAACTGTGCTCTAGTTAGATGAAATCAGCTTTAAGACCTGCTTGTGTGTAACAGATAGGGTTAAATGTGCAAACATGGGATGCCCAGTGGCCAGGGGTTTTTACAGCAGACACAAAAACAATTAAAACGGTGCTCTAGTTAGATGAAATCAGCTTTAAGACCTGCTTGTGTGTAACAGATAGCGTTAAATGTGCAAACATGGGATGCCCAGTGGACAGGGGTTTTTACAGCAGAAACAAAAGCAATGTAAAACAGTGATCTGGCTATTAAATCAAATGAAAAAAAAAAAAAAGCTTTCCCTGTCGCTTTATCTGCTGTTCCTGCCTCGATCTTTCCCTGGCTCTCTGTGGCTCTCTGTCTTTCCCTGTCTTTCCCTGTCTCTACCCAGCTCCGTTCTTGCCGCAATACAACGCTGAAATGCGCACCAGCAAGATGGCCGCCGCTTATATACCGCTGTGACGTCACCGGGGTTCCTGGCTGCTGATAGGCTGCATGTGACCTTCCCATGATGCCTTGCCCCAGGGGATGTGTCCAGACACATCCCTCCACTATTTTACAATGCCTGTAATTGCAGTAAATGGAGTTGAAAGAAAAAATTCGATCGTTCGAATCGCAGGGAAATTCGGATTCGTTCAGAATCGAATATTTCATGAAATTCGGAATGAATTTGGGTTCGTCCGAATCGATTCGCTCATCTCTACAAACTATGTAAGAACTTACATTTTGATTATCATTAGTGTTGCTGCAGATTTGAATGAAGTGTTTTCCCTTTCTAGACTTAAAAGGTTTTCAGATTCAGGTGCTGCTGAGTATTCAAAATGATAAATCATTTTAACAAATGAGAACAGAGGCATCCAGCATAACTAGTTATCATCGTAACTCTAACTGTATCTGAAGTCTTCTAACTGTATTTGAATTTTTAACTACAGGCATTAAATTTTCACAGATTTATCTTCACAAGAGACACTTCATATTCCCAGGCCACGCCCATTCCAACCTTGGAATTATTAGAAATGGCCCAAGGAAGACAATTTCCTTTAAGTCGCTTGAGGATGAAAGGGCATGTTAATTTAAGAATGCTTGAAGATAACTGTGAATGATCACAGTCATTCTACAAATCTGATGATTTCAGTGATGGATTATTTAAAAGGTAAGTGGCAAATGTCTTCTCAATGCATAATTAATGAAATGACTCTTAGTGCACTTTCCAAGTACAAATGTATTTTAATTTAAACATTTCTATCTGAACAATAGTCATATTAAAGTAGGTCTAGCCTCAGATGGTTCTTGCTTGTATACATACTATAAATATATCTAATTCTGATTATCTTAAGTATGTAGGTGTAAAGGGCAAATTTTGTTCAGCCAAACAGAAGGCATTACTTTTGGTGTCTGCAAAGAACCCATATCTTGGTAAAATGACACTCTTCCACTAAAACAATGGCCCTCATTCAGTAAACTTGCAAGCTTAAACTGACCATTTTTTTCAAGTTCCTAAAAGTTGGACAGTTTAAACCTGCTTGTGAGTGATGGGCATGGTAGGGGTGTGGTTAAGTGTATAGCTTAATTATGGGTCACATGGTATAGGAATATTTGGTCTTAAAAGATTTTGGTAATAGAGACAATGCTCACAAGTGCATGCATCCCACTACCACCATTCAACCAAAGAGCCAAAGCAGTTGTAAACTGACCATACATTCAGCATTCTACCATTTGGTGGGACAGTCTTCCCGGTGTCAGCAAAGTGGGACATTTAAATGTTTCCAGAGTCAAAGTGGGACTGTAGCACCAAAAGTGCAACATCTGGTCAGTTTATGGGGGTGTAGCTGAAGAGATTGACCGTTCCTAACAGCATTGTCTGCTTGCACACACATAGGAATTATTCCTCTTCTTCAAATTCCATGGCTGTGAATCAAACCTGTCACCCTTCAGTCACAAGGCCACTTCCTTACCTCTAGGCCATGATTTCTCCTTCAATTGTACATAATAAACTATGAAATCTTCTATATATGTGTGTACAGTACATTTAGGGTGTATGCTGTTTTAGCAATAATTATCTTTTAAACTAACAAATGAAAAGGACTCAGAAGATTTTGACATTTTGAACACAAAAAGGTTGCTTTGATGGTATCCCTGCAAAGAACTGAATGAATTCATTAAGCTTTTGAAAAACTCTTTAGACCACAAGGAAGACACTTACATTTTTCATGTTACAGATTTTTTTCCACTACATAAATCATAGGAATACAGAGCTCCCTCTAGAACAGAGAGGAGAGAAGTCTAAGAAAAAATCATAATTAAAGTGTAGAAGGTTAAGCAATATAGTGCCTGACATGGTTAAGGCATATTATAGTTTTAGCTATTTCTTCTTTTAAGTTCACAGTATTTACAAGATTTTTTTTATTTGTAACTATGTTTTCACCAATACAATCTTCAAAGGAAAAACAAGGTCTCAATAGTTGACTCTCTGTTACCCTACATTTAGTGTTGCTTGTTGGTCCACATTATGTCTTTTAGAGGGAGGATTTGGCTCAATAATTTGTTTGCTTTTCCCTATTATGTATCAAGTAAAAGAAAGAAAATACATTATGGTGTCCTTTCCTTCTAGGCTACTAGTCTGGTTCACTGTTAACATTGAGTGGCCAAATGGCTAGCCTTTGTCCATGCAAGTGTACCAGCCTCCATGTAGGTCTTCCCTGTATAGGGGCTGGAAACAACGACCCTTATACCAGTGACATTGTTCCCTTTCCAATTACCTGTGCCCAGTCATACAGAATACAGAATACTGAAGCCTACTATTTAGAGGTCGGATGGCTTTTGGGAAGAAGCTTTTTTGGTGTCAAGATGTTCTAGCAGGAAGGACTTTTTACCTCCTTCTCAATGGAAGTCGGTCGAAAGGGTAGTGGCCTGTGTGAGATGGGTCCCCTCTTTATCGCTCTACTCTTGAGATCCTGGAGTGGAGGGTGAGGGGGTCCTATTATTCCCTCAGATGATTTAACTTACCAATCTAGACTCCTGATTTCTTTGTTGGTAGCACCCGCGAACCATACTATATACAATGAGTACAGAGTATGGCCAATGACCACATTTCCTCAGCTGTCAGAGATAGAGCAGTTTCTTCTGCCCCGTCTTGAGGATAGCAAGGGTAATTGCTCTCTAGGTCTACATTTTTTTAAATTGATTCTTTGGACCTCTGACACCGGCTGTCAGAAGATGAAACTTGGAGAATGGGGAGGGGGACCTTTCCTGAAATCTATAATTAATTCTACTGTCTTAGAGGTATTTACTTTTAGATCATTAACCCTGCACCACTGCCCCAACTTGGCAACCCAAGAGTGGTATGCTACCTCATCATTGTTCTTGATCAGACCTAGCATGTTGGCATCATCCGCAAATTTATTAATTTAATTATCTTCACAGCTGAGACAATCACCAGTATATATTGAGAACAGCAAAGGGGAGAGGACTCATACTTGAGGAGAGCCTTTGTTGATGGACCTAACTCCAGACCACAGGGAACCCAATTTTACTTGTTGAGACCTTACAGAGAGAAAATCAATACAAGTGACAGCCCAAATGAGTGATCCAGTGTGGATATGACCCAAGCCAGACTGTTGTAGAAACACTTTAGCAACAAGCATTATGTGTACGTAATAAAATAATAGTTCAGATAAATTGTAAATTGTAGTAAAAACCACTAGATTACAGCAGCACTATCCCTGCCTCATAGTTGGAAGGGGGGGCAAACAGCCAGGGACACATCTCCTCTGCTCAGCCTCAGGGGACCTAGATCTGCTGGCCTCAGGGTTTCCTCTGGTTATAGCTCTTATACCTGTGATTACGCTATTCCTGACCCTGCAGCCAGCTGTGATTCTGTCCCCACTGCCAGCTGACCACCAATACAACACACATCCAGGTCACTGATCCTTTCTCTAAAATACCTGTTGCATCAGGAACAAGAAAAGATGGGTAACACCCCAATTGGTTACCAGGCAAATTAAAAAAAAATGCCCTAACTTAGGGATTTATTCATCAAAGGATAGCACCAGGCAGTGCCTCGTAGTGGCAGGCAGCGTCTGGTGAATACCGGCTGCTGTACGCAATACCACATCTATGAAGCCAATTCTGGTGAGCGACTCTAACAGCACCATGTAGTGTATGATTCATCATTACAGGCGGCTCAGCGTATAGCTCCGGGGCTCTAGCTTCCAGAGCGCCAGTTATTACCTGTTGCTACCTGTCGCTCTTCCATACATTTCAATGGACGTTCCTTTTCTTCTGTTTAAACAGGGTTTTTTGTTTTTAGTATTTTTTTTCTCTCAAAAAATTGTGTGACCTCTCCTGGCCTAGAAAAAGTCATTTTTGAAAACTTTTTTGATTTTTTATATTTATATGTAGACTTGTCATTACAGGTCTGGCATTAAAGTATTAATGTCACAATGTTACAACAATGTCATTCCATGTGTTTTCGCTTTGTTACTGGTGGATATGTGTTCAAAAACAGACTTTAAACACACAGCGTCTGCTGCTCTATGCTATAGCGTGCTTAATTATAGGAACTGGGGGTGGACCCCCCTTGCACCCTTGGTCCCATTGACCCTGGTATAAATTAAATTACCGGTATAAATTAAATTACAAGGATTGCATTATCTTTTAGCAAAGTTTACTATTTTTACTGCCTTCTAGGTTGTACAAAAAGGTTATCTGTAGTACAGCATAGCAACAATAATTTTTTTTTTTACAGTACAAAAAAACACTTTGTCACCATCCAATAAAAAACACTTTTAAACAGCTAAACAGCTAATACAAGCTGTTGTGCTGTGTTATTATTTAAGAGTGCCGGACTGCCCCATGCTGTGGTAGACTTGTACAAGTTTTTAGTAGTCTTCCTCAGTACCAGAGCTCAGGAGCTTCAATTCTGTAGTCATTTGATGCCAAAGTTCCCATGATTTTGAAAAAGGTGTGGCTGTTTTGGGTCCGCACTTGGGCCCTTATTTAACAAGGGATAGCGACAAGTAGCGACTGGTGAGCTGCCGGTAATGATGGGCCCCACCACGAGAAGCCGGCTCCCCACCACAATCACACATTTATCAAGCCAATCCTGCTTAGCGACTGAGATAGCGCCATATAGCCACTCACTCATCATTATTCCAGCGTCCGACCTTGAACAGCGACAGGTATGACCTCTCGCTACCTGGCGCTCTCCAATGCATTTCAATGGAACAATCTTTAAATATTCATAATTAATTGTTATTAATGTTTTATTTTTTATTTTTTTAAATGTGAAAAATTCTGTGACCACTTCTGCCATTTTAAATAATTTTTTAAGGTAAAAAAAAAAAAAAAATGTACAGAATTGATATTACAGGTCTGATATTAATGTATTCATATTACTAAATTATTTAAAAAACTTGTTTTTTTTGGTTTCCAAAAATATGGTTGTTTGGGGGTTAAAAAACTACTTTTAGCCCATCGCCGCCAGCGCTCTGGGGTTTAAACATGCATTTTACAGTGCAAGAATTTTGAGCGTGATTTGTTAATGAATATGGTGGAAGCCGGTCGCCCTGACCAGTCGCTATCATGCGCTCCCATACAGCGCGGAACCTGTCAAATAGCGACTCCTCACCCAATATTCAACATTACAGCAAACCGACTGAGTCGCTATCAACTACCGAACAACGGCCAAGCACAGCGACTACTAGCGGGCGCTCTGAAAATGCCGCTACAGTCGCTCAACTGTCGCTACCTGCCACTGTTAATGAATCGGCCTCCCCGTATGCAAGCTAAATTTCTGTGCTTGTGAGTATTGCTTCAGAAGGGAGGTTGGGGCATGCGCGTCACCCGAGGTATCTAGCGCATATGCCTTCTGTGTATGGCGTGTTTCCCTGTATTTAGGTGTGTTGCTCGGCCGCCGCATCCCTAGTCGATGCAGGGAAAACACCGGCGTCTCGATGCTATGCTATAGCGACCAGATCCAGAGCGTCTACGTTCTGTGAGTCTGTTTTTTTTTGTTGAATATGGTGTGAGTTGCCGAGAGTTGGTCGCACTGAGCTGGCGCTACCTTTCGCTCCCTGCAATGCTGTACTGGTGTTAGAACGCCCAACATACATCTCATTCATCAATGCCAGCCAGGTTACTACAGCAAATGAAATGCTCTGTTACGGCGCCCAATAGCCTATCACAGCGTATACTAGCGGTCGCTCTTAGCGCCTCTGTACAGACGCTCATCTGCTGATAGCTGGCGCTAGTAATGAATCAGCCTGTCCATCAAGGCTATAATATATATTTTACTTTGAACTCAAATTTAACTGTACATTTTCACGTGCAAGCTAGATAAGAACTTCTCTAGCTTCTACAATCTGATTACAGGGGGTTTTTAATTAAAAAATTTGGTTGGCTAAATTACTATGAATAGTTCAAATAGGTCAATTAGTTTGCATCTCAAGTAGAAGTCTCTACCTGTAAGGTTTGTCTAGTTTGAACCCATACTGCAAATACATGCTTCAATAAAGAGTTCAACAAAGTTGTGTTTCATTTACCCATTGGAAAGTGATCATATGATTTTCTGAGCTACAAGGTTGCTTTTGATCCCCCCCCATGTGCTTTACTTGAGGTATAGGACAACCTCAGGTAAGCTGCCACCAAGAGACAGTTGTGTCCTAATAGTAAGGAAGTGATGGTTACAAGTAGAGATGAGCGAACTTCTTGAAAGTTCGATTCGGGCGATTCGGCGAATTTCCCCAAGAAATTTGCTTTTTAAAAAAATGGCTTCCGCCGCCCGCTGACAGCGTAGCCGGCCTGCCCGCTCCCACCATGCCGGCATTTTTTTTTTTATTTCAGGGAAAATTCGATCGGTACAAACCAAAAAAAATTCGGGTTCGTGCCGAATCGAATTTTCCCTGAAATTCGGAGCGAATTCCGGTTCATCCGAACCGGTTCGCTCATCCCTAGTTACAAGTTTGATTCCTGGATATGACAGATGGGCTCTTGAGCAAGGCACACCCAACCCCCAATGGCTTCTGGTATGCCATGGTTACGGCAGCCCACAGCTCTGTACATGTATACACGCATTGCTTGTGCTTGTCTCACTGCACAGGTGGGTTAAAGAAAAATCTCTATGTGTGCGCTAGCATACAATGGCCACATATGCATACACATTCCATTGCATTATATGTCCTAAAGGTTGCTCTTTAGGATGTATAATTGTGGCTATTATGCTTGCCCTGCTTATGTGCACCTCCCAAGATAGTTATAAATGTATAAATAAAGGTCTAAGTGGCTGCCATCTCTCTTTGTATTTTTTGATTTTGTGAGGGCAAATGGGGAGGCATTTGACCCCCTCCCTCCATGTGCTGTACTGGAGGAATAGGGCAACCTGAGATAAGCTGCTCCCAATTTACCCATTGCATTGCATGTCTCAGAGGGATCTCTAATAGATTACAGTGGTGTTTAGTGGTGCATCTGCTGATGTGTGCCAACCGAGACCTCTCTTTTTTTTACTAGAGACAGTTTATAGGATTGGTAACAGGATTGTGTGCTGCTGTTCCTTTAAATTTTGTCTACAAAATTGCTGTAAATATAATTCAATGAAAAATCTGAAATAATGATAAAAGCTGCAACAAGCAGGAAGAGTTGTTGGAGGAACCGCGTGGCAGTTTATCAAAACTTGAATATCAATAACGTGATGATGCTCCCCACAGACTCAGTACAGTGTGATTAATGTGTTAGCAAGCAAAGTCCATTTTACTTTAATACAAGACTGCCAGCATTTCCAGATAAAATAAATCTTTTAATAATGAAAATGGCTGCAACCTCAACAGAGCTCTGATGCTGCTCAACAATATTCATCCCATAACAGTAGGACAGAATCAGTGCATTTAATTGCCGATTTCTTCTTCACTCCCACGCTAAATAATGTGGACATGGTGTTTTTATTTGGCGGATAACATGCAATTAGGCTACTAAAATGCCTCTCAAAGACAGGATAGGATATATTTTCGTACTCAGCTCATCAGAATATTGACCATCATAATGTAAGGAGAACACCTGTGTGCCAAGTTTTTCTTTTACTACTAATTATGGACTCCAGATACGTACAATACTTATGACAGTTTTAACTTTTGAAATATATCAATTCATGGTTACGCTTAGATTTTAAAATTGAAGTTGGCCGTGGGTAGGTGGTGAGGAGGACAGAAGTGTGATGATATCATTGTTTTTCATTCCTCAGTATCACAGGATTTAGTTTGCTTGAAAGAAAATTGCTTTTTCATCGGTGGTGCACCTGTAATGAGGTCATGTGAGGCAGCTGCATCAGGTGGCACTGAATAGAGGGGCAATTACTCGACCCTTAATTGTTTTTTACTCATACTTTGATATATTTAGTTGTTTAGTGCAGATTGGGGGGCAGAGCTGCATGCTGTCATGTTTTATCATTGGTGGCATAGTGGCTGCAACCCTTCTTCCTACTCCTCACAGTGAGCCAGTGCTGCTATTATTGCAGGGCACCCCCAAGCTGGAGCCATGCTCACCAATGCACCCACAGCACCCACATCCCCAGCACCTGTCCCCAGCCTATCTGAATAGCTGAGGGCGGTACTGTGTGCACCGCCCAAAGCAGCTGCTTTGTTTATATAGATTTTTAATATAACACAATTTCGCAATACATCTCCATTAAGACTGATTTTGATAATCAGGCTTCCCCTTTACATACTCAGCTGGAAGGGGACAAGACTTAAAGTGGACCTTCACTCTGAATAAGAGTCTATCTTATATGTTTCCCACACCCTGTACATACAGATTGGCCACATTAAAAATCATCCTACCTGCATCTACTGCATGTTATGAGCCTTTAAACATCCAAGATGGCGGCTCATGGAAGCAGCCATCTTATCAGGCAGCCTGCAAACTGGAAGTGCCTCCTGACTGTGCTGCTCTGCATTCTGGGACTGCTGACCTTTACCTGACCCCAGCTCTGCTCTGTCTGAGCAAAGCACAGCTATAACCCTCCCCCCTGTACCTTATCCCACTCTCCTCTCCTCAGTAAGTGTGATGCTTCTGAGTCAAGATGGCGGCGACCGTATCCTAAATTCCTGAACAGAGTTGCAGCCCAGTGGGGGAAAGAATAATAAGTTTGTGACTAAAAACGTAAAATATATTAATTTTAGATGCTGGGGAACAGTTTTTTAAGAGTTTGGGCTTTTCATTAAATCACGCTGAAGGTCCGGTTTAAAGTCTCCCGACAGGGGTGACATGCATTATTTTTTTTAGATCAACTACTGAACCCTAAACAAAGGTAAGTTTGTCCTGGTTATGTTGGTGGGTTTCATGTAGCAGCCATACCAATATCAAGATGAGAAAAAGATTCTTGGTGCTGGCACAGCCAAATCCCTGGGATCCACGCTTTGTTCATCTTAAGGAATATAAGCATGTCCACGTTGCATGTAGATAGGCAAATCCTCAGGTCGGTGATGTAGTGCTGAACACATGTTCTGATAGGACACCTGCTGCAGGGCAGTCCAGCACCTCCAAGGCATAGAGGGCAAGCTCTGGCCATATGTCTAATTTAGTAACCCAGAAATTGTCCATCACTCAGTACCAGGAGACGCATTGACAGGTAGTCATCCATCATGAGAGTCAAAGTTGCCTCCTGGTACTACGGGCCATATCCGAGGGTGGGGTGGATGTGGTGGACAATGAAATAAGATGTTCCACATTGTGGCCATGCTCACTCACCCCTATGAGGTGGTGCCGTTGCCCCTGCTGCATTGACGATTTGCTGCTCCTCCTCCTTCTCCTCCTCCTCCTTGGCCTTGTGCTGCCACTGAGCCCTCAAATTCAGTTGGAAACTCAGCCAATAGGTGAATATGCTGACAACTCTGAGGTTGTTGTGCAGACACTGCAGTATGTAGTGGCTAATGTGAGCCAGGCTGCCCTGAGTCAAGGGGAAGCTGTTCTCGGTGTCAGTTGTCTCCTCCTCCTGTTCCTCTATCCTGCCAGCTCCATCAACACCCATGAGCTGTGCTGGGTCCCACTGTGCTGTGAGAGAAAGTCCTTCTCCCCCTCCTCCTTCTCTGAATCATCCAAAACTCTGCTAGCTGGACTATGGTTTACCTGGTGCCTGTCTACCCAGTAACCCACCCAGCAAGCCATGTGTGCACCCCCCAATGCACATCCTTCATCATGGCCTGAAGGTTTTTTTTCCAGCAGGCAATAAATGGGGATGGTAGTGCTGACGATAGCTTCATCAGTGCTGATGATATTGGTGGCATACTGGAAGCATTGGCACATTGCGCAGATTTCCCTCATTGAGGCTCACTCATTGGTGGTGAAGTTCTTTTGGTTCTTTTGGTCTGCACTTCTACTCACCCAGGCATTTTGGAGCTGTAGCTCCACTAATGCCTGCTGCTGCTCACAAACCCTTTCCAGCATACACAATGTGGAATTCCACCCTGTGGGCAAGTCACATAGAAGGCGGTGGCTGGGTCCAAAGTTTTTCTGCAGTGCAGTCAGGCGAGCAGCAGCAGGATGGGACCACCAAAAAGTGTGTGCACATGCTACGCACTTTATGCAGCAGCTCTAGCATCTCTGAATAATGGGCCAGGAAGCTCTGTAACAAGTTGAGCACATACACCAGACAAGGGGGAATGCTTTACCCCAACTTGTCCCAGGGCTGCTACAAGGTTACGCCCATTGTTGCACACCACCTTTCCAGGCTTTAGGTGCAACGGTGTCAGCCACTCATCTGTCTGCTCCTGGTCTTACGCCCAGATAGATGAGTTTTAGAATACCACATGCTGCCATTTCACCCTGGCAGTGCTCAAATTGGTGGTGCAGGGGCTGCGCTGACTGCTTGAGGAGGAAGCAGAGTAGAAGGAGGAGGCAGAAGGAGGCACCAACTGATTTACAGCAATCCTGGGTGGTTGAAGGATAGATGCCACAGTGCTTTCTGCCTCAGTCTCAGCCACCACTACGGTGACCGAGTGGGCATTTAAAGAGATGTAACGTCCCTACCCATGCTTACTTGTCCACTTGTCAGTGGTGAGGCAGACACTGCAGTTGATGGCATTGCCCAGTGCACATCTTATTTTTTTGACAACCTGTTGGTGCAGGGCAGGAATGGCCTGGCAAGAAAAGTAGTGGCAGCTGGGAACAGTGTATTGTGGGACAGCCACCACCATGAAAACTGTCCATCTTCACCAGGAGGAATGGGAGCATTTCAAAGGTCAGAAATTTGGAAATGTTTGCATTCATGGTCAGGGCTTGTGGGTGTGACTCTCCCCAAAGTTGTGAGATGGAAAGCTAAATGCTTCCCTGGGATGGTGTGGACAGGCTTGGTGGTGATGGAGGTGGTGGCACTGCTGCTGCTGGAGGTGGTGGTGGTCCCACATACTAACTTTGGCGAGAAACAGGTGGCCTTGCTGTTGGGAAGGTGGTGGTAGCGGATTAGTCAACCGAAGCAGCAGATGAAGCCTCAGGTGTTTCTATGGTTTTTAGGTGTTTCTGTCACTGTAGCTCATGTTTGGCTTGCAGGTGCCTGATCATGGACCTGGTGCTGAGAGTCTTAAGAATTTTACCTCGTTTCAGGCACCAATGGCACAGCTTGCAAATGACCTCTGTCTTGTCTGCTGTAGACCACCTGAAAAAAAAGCCAAGCTGGTGAGTTTATGTGAGTCTGCCTTGGTGCGCTCAGTCACTGGGCATGGTAGACAGTGGCAGCAATGGGCTGGCTGCTGACCACTGGCACCTTTTTCCCTCTTCTGCTGGCTGCCTGGGGCTGTTTGACCACCATCTCTTTATCCAAACTCTGATGACCTTCAGTGCACATTGAGTCTAGGACCTAGTCACCCTCCACCCACTCCTCCCTGCTAGCCTCCCTCCCAGCCTCAACATTGCAGAAAGCTGCAGCAGTCGGCACTAGTGTTTCATCATTATTAAGGGTGTCCTGTGATGGTCCATTGGCCACGTTCTCATCCTCCAACATAAGCTGTTGGACATCTGGGAACTCTAGGTGGGCAACTGGGACAGGGGCAGGTGGATGTCCATTGTATGCCAGCTAGAACTGTCATCCTAGAGCATTATTGACTCCATGACTTGTGGCTGGGGCGGCCTTGCTGATTTTACTGGGGGGGGGAGGTGGAGGGCTAAGCATTCTTGGCGGAAGTGGAGTAGGGGAAAGACAATCCCCTGGAAGTGGTATCACTGCATGTCATCTAATCTATGGCTGCCTCAAATTGTTCTGGCCTCACCACTCTGGCAACAGTATTGGGACCTACAAAAATGCACTCCAAACCATGGCATCTGCTTGCATCAAACAAAAGTGTACCAGGCAAGGATGCAACATGTCCTCTCCCCGCACTACCAGCTCTATTACCTGCAGCAGCATCAGCAGCAGCACCACGACCACTTCCCTGTTCCTTTTTTGCTGCTGTCTGCATTGTTAGACACCTGCAGTTAGAGTGGTCCGAAATGGACAAATAAAAAAATGCAGGAAAATGCCCCTTAAGTGCACTGAACCAGTGGATACTCTACTAATAGTTGGTATCATTTATCACTAACAAAGAGGTGCCTTCATCTATTACTGTAAATAGGCACTAACACAGAGTTCCCTAACTGTTACTATAATTAGGCATTAACACACAGTTGCCTTGAACTGTTACTGCAAATGGGCACTAACACAGAGTTGCTTTGAACTGTTACCGCAAAATATTCGGCTCTAACAGCTATCTATCCCTGACTAAATGCTTTCCCTAAATAAATGTCCTAAAAAGTACAGCTGTTTTTAAAATAAAATAGCCCTGTCTCTCCATCAGCAGCAGCACCTCTCCTTATCTAAGTTGCAGAGCGGACAGCGGCATTGTGCAGAGTGACGGGGACCCCACCTTTTATATGGTGGGGTCACATGTCCCACTGGGCAATGCAGGGAGGAGAAGGAAGAAGACAGATTGGCTTATGTGCAGCCAATCAGCCTTCTTCCTGGTTTGGGGTGAGTGCCAAATGCGCACACGTATTTCTAGCTGGAATCCAAGTCAAGTTCGGCACAAATCAGTTGGAATCGGGTTCTTCCAACTCTACCCAATACTAGACATAATACAACCTACTATTCCTTAGTACTCCTCTATAATCTAGCTCCTTATTATACATTTTTTCAACCTCTTCCTCTTGCTTGACTGGATTTTCTCCAAGTGGCACCCTGGAATGGCTTTCTGGATTGGAGCTCAGGTATTTAACCCTTTCAGTACCAAGCCTGTAGTTTCTATGTGCTTGCTTCCACTCCTTTTAAACCGGACCGACAGCCTGGCACAGTTGGAAAAGAAAGGTAGCGGCCATTTTAGAGCTTCCTCTCCCAACTGAAATAACTGAAATGCACAGTAACAGGAAGCCCAGCAGAACTTCCTGTTTCTAGGCGGCCTGCAAGCCCATGAACGTCCATCTTGTTTTAAAATTGACCCCAGGAGGAATTAGAAAAAGGTAAATTAATGTTTATGTGCAGCAATCTGAATTGCCCTGGAAAAGGATGCATATGAGCACTGTTTGTTGTTTTGGTCTGGTTTAATTCATTTTTGACTGCTGGTCCGCTTTAAGTGCCAAGCACATAGAATCTATGGACCTGGCTTACTTTCTGCTACTAAAAATAATAAATTACATTTACTCACCTGCGGCTGAGATCCCTTCCACCGGGTCTACTCTTCACTGAGGGGGACTCTGATCGCCCCGGGCTCTACCACAGTGAGGAGAGGCCCCAAACTGCCCCCCTCAATGCTGCTCACGCCGTCTATTGTGGGCGGGGTAGAAAATATCACATGTGACATGGTGATCACTGAAGGGAGGTTGGAGGGTCAGGGGGTTGTGATCCCCTGCCTCCCCAACCCCTCTCCAGTGATCTCCCAGGGGACACAGGATTGGAGATGAGTATTGGATGTGTGTGTGTCTCTTTTACACATAACCCTTATACCAGTTCACAGGGCTTGTGAGCTGGGAAATCACCTGCGCTAGCTTTGTTCTACAACCCCCTATAGCTGGTCTCCAGGCTGGTTATGCGCCCTGTTCTACAAGCACCCACAGCTGCTCCCCCAGCTGATTATGCTGGGTAGGGGGGGGCCTGATGTCCTTTTTCTTTTTGTTTAACCCTTTATGTCCTGTCCCTCAGCAGTTTTTCTCTTTGCCTCAGTGTGTTTTTTTACACTTAATCCTTTGTGATCTGGTCCATGAGACCCCTATGCCAGTTCACATGCCTTGGGGGCTAGCAATTCACCTGTGGCTAGCAGAGGGCCATCAAAGCTGGCCTCCGTACCCTTTTCTACAGGCCCCAATAGCTGGTCCCTGGGCTCGTTATGCTGGGTATGGGGCCCTTGTTTGGGGAGATTTTTAAGGGTTTTTAACCTTTAAAAAATACCACTCCACGCTATTTTTTTTAAAGTACCCTTTATAGTGTGAATAGTAGTTGTATTTTATTTTTAAATGTTTTAGCGCTCTTTTCAGTTGGGGGGGTCTCCTGGGCTACCGATACATATGTGGTAACGTCGTAATCAAGATAAATGGGACTTTCACAAGCAATATGCTTTTCTTGAATATATGGTAAATAAATGTTAATTATTAATTAATTAATTTAAAATAAACAAGACAATTTTTTCTTGTTTCATGTTAAAGCCTAAACTTTGGCAAAAACAAAATATAGCCAAATGGTGAAAAATGACCAGTCAACAGAGAGTGATGAAATCTCCAGTAGGCTGGAAGTTAAAAAGGTTAAAAGTAGCTATGCATATTGGGTATTGTTCTGTTCGGGTTAGAGGTTGGGGGTGTCCACAGTTCAGCAGCAGTCAGGTAGGCCAATAGTGAATTTAGTGAATTGCAATACACTACAAATACACATCTCATGCTGCAAAGAAACCCAAAGGACATGTTTGCCTTGTGCTGGTGTCTTGTTCTTCTCTGTCTCTACACAACCATCCTAGGGGGAGTACACAGCAATGGGGCCACCCGAGACAGGCGCCCAACTCAAGTGGGTGTTAACCCATTGAAGCACACCACAACACAAGCAGAACATAAACAACACATGCGCAGACTGATAACCTCGGGTTCTTTTTCCATACAGACCCCGAAGAAGGGATGGCGCCGCAGAGGAGGATGGCTGCTAAAAGGATGTCGAAATATGTTGTGGTAAGTATGTCTATAAACAAATGTTAACATGTTTTTCATTTCTATTTACAGGTGCAATGTTGGTCCCCAAAACAATGTTATTCTAAACTTTTTCTTTAATGTGAGTTTACCAGCAAAAACTGTAAATTCTCGGCTAAACTGCATAAGCCAAGCAAATATGGCCATGTACGCCTGACCAAAATATTCATAGAACGCCTCTCTGAATAATACGGGCATTCACAAATTCCCCAGTTTTTTTCTGGAAAAAAATGAGCATTCAATGAATAGTTAGGCTCTGAACCAAGCTTTATATATATACAATTGCCTGCACACAATGGTTTCAGATAATGCAGGTATTGTGGCATTGGGCTGTTTAGCATGAGCACAATCACAAATATAAAGAGCTCCTTCATTTAGCCTTTTGCTCATCCTATGTTGATTTTTACTCCTTTTGGTCTGTTTTCACATGCCTAACCAGCTGAAACTCTTTGCTCCCATCCAAAAGCATCTTTGTTGTGTAACTCAACAGATTATTTTCTTTAATCCATGAAGGCTACATTAAGTAAATTTACAACTAGGCTTTGCAGTTTATGCTTGCTCCAACTCTACTGCCCCAGGCCCCTTGCATCATTAATTCTGGTCCCCCCACAAACAAAACCTTGGAAACTGAAACTAGGTAGAATTTTTTATGGGACTTTGCACCCACACCACTTCATTGCCTTATAAGACAACCGGTAACAGTTGGCAGTAGTTGGCCCCATACACTACATGTGCATGCCCACCTGGTGATCCTGATAGAACAATGACAGATATGGAGTCATATAGGATGTGGCTTCCATAGCCCTGTAATTTGTTGTTAAAGCAAGCGTTATAGCCCAATTTCAAGCTCCCAAGGCCTAAATAACTACAGGGCCATCCCAAATTGAGATTTTCTGGGGGTTTCCTTGGACCTTCAATCATTTTTTACATTAAGGTTCAGTCAAAATTGACAAGGAGTCAAGGGACACCCAGGAAACTTTACCCGGGCCTTAAATAAATAAAATAACTGGTCTGGGAAGATCCCAAACCCACAGGAAAAACTGATTTGGGATTCCCCTCCAGTTATTTATGCCTCTATATGAACTTAACACCTGACAGGAAATGCAAATTCAAGATGGCCCTTTACACCTTTTCAACTTCAAGCAGGCCAACAGTCAACAACAACTAACATCATAAACCCCCAGTCTCACTTTGTTTGCTTGAAATGTATTAATATTTATATATGCTTATTGCAGTATGTGTCATGGGCATCTTCCAGCAATAACTAGCAGTCTTTGTCTTGTGATAGATACTGTTCCCCAAGGTGCAGCATTTTCCATATGGAGAAAAAAAACTTTTGAAGTGCTTTGCTCATTGTGCAGCAAGCATATAGAATCCAATGCTCATTGATTCAACCAGAACAATCGCATGAAAAGGTTGTGTTCTACTGTATGTGTACAGCCATGTGATAGAAAAACACTTATGCCAAGCACATGGGCGAAATCTCCCTTTATGTGACTATAAAAGAGATAGTCATTTGTGAACATTATTTCACTTGATTTAGTAGACATAGGTATTCTCTTTTCTTTAACCCCTTTACTTCCGGAGATGTGTGTAACATGGCTTATGGTGTTTCTGGAGGGGTTTCTTATACTTCACACAAATTTAAAGGGTCGCCACTTTCTATCTGTCTATGTCTGACAGCAAATGCCAGTCAGTTATGTGACCACCAGCAACTATTCAATAATGTAAATGTTTGATGTGCAAGCCCACTGAGAAAACCCCATTGGTTGCCAGTGGTCACAAGACTGGCAGCCATAAATGAGAACGTTGGCTGAATGATGAATTATGGCCGCTTCAGGTGGTGTAGTACTATTACCTTAATAAACTGACATAAATTCTTATCTGAAAAATTACAGCTTTCACCGCAGACACACAAAACAATCCAACATTTACAGTCAGGCTATACAATAAAATCGTATATGTTCTGACAAAGAGGATTTGGACAATAACTTAATGGATCTTAGGACTAAATTTGTACAGCTGGGATATAAACCAAAAATGACAAAAAAGGAAATAAAGAAAGCAGCAGCTATCAACAGGGACGTCTTGCTAAGCTACAAAGAAACCATAGACAAGTCACCTACAACCCACAGATGGAGGTTCTACACAGAATTACAAGGGCACTCCAACCTGTTCTACACAACCTGGTTGGCTAAAGGAAATATTCTTAACCAGGGCCGGATTAAGTGTGGTGGAGGACCCTGGGCATAAAATCTAGTAGAGGCAGCAGGTACAGTATTTTTTCCTTTAAATTATTAATCCAGTCAAGTAACTGATCTAGCACCCTCCTTCTTACTGAAACGTCAGATTGAGTCTCTTGTGCCACCCTTGTGCGGGTGCGTGCTGCTCGGGAACTCCTGCTTTGCCATTCTGGTCGGGGGGGTAGTCACTCAGCTGATCCAGCAGAAAACAGTTCCCTGCATTGAGCTGCCAGTGGCTGTGCTTGGTGGCTTATGTGCAGTGAGCGGCAGCTGATTGACAGCTCTGCACCCTCCCATCACTGTAGCGTTACTGATGCTGGTTTTGGTTCTCTACACTCTCTGTTCGCGCGTCACTCTTGGTGTGCGCGCGCCCGCGCCGGCCATTCACAGACGACCGGCGCGGGCGCGCGCACGTCTAGAGGGGCGCGCGGGAAGCAGCGGCGGCGGAAGCGGCGGCGGATCAGGTAAGGAGTTTGGGGATTTTTTGGGGGGTTTCACCCCGCGGGACATCCCGATCTCGGATGTCCCCCGGTGGGTGAGGTGATCGGCCCGGGAATCTTATAGATTCCCGGGCCGATCACCCCTGGGTGCTGGTCCACTTTAAGTCATCTACCTCCCTTGCATCATGTTGAGGAGTGGAGTGGCATCTTTCTACAGTTCGTCTCAGGCATCAGAAAGGCTAGGTTCACCCCAGGTCAAAAGCACCTCCTACTTTGTATCAGGGGCTTGTTGCCCAATGGCTTTAGACCAGTGCATTTTCAGGGGTTCCCTGGGAACCGGACCAGGCTTAAAGTGAAAGGGGGCCGTACACCTGCAAGGACAAAGTATGGCCACTCAGTCTCTGAGTCCTAGGTTACCAACCAGGAGCCTCTGGGTGAGTGGGGGCATAATTCATTTTATCAAAAATAAACAAAGGGAAATATTCTATAGCAGGGCATTAAAAGGAGCAACTGATTGAGGAATGTCCTCCTCTGTATCCAGGCTGGATTAAAGAAGGGGCAAGCCAGGCCAACCCCTCCTCCTGCTCTTGCTGACAAGGGCAGCAACTGATTCACTATGGCCTCCACTAGACCTTTTGCCCAGGGGCCTTCATCCACCCTTTACATGGTCCTGCTATATATACTTGCACTGGGAGTTCGATTGCTGGCCTACATTAGCACCCCTTGAGCTTCACTGGTGCTATGTAAAAGGGAGCCAGTATTAAGACTTTGGTGTGGGTATGCAGTGTGGGGCATCTTTTAATTGGATGCTCTACCATCTGCACTGTTCAACGACCCTCCTGTCTCATTTAACCAGAGGGTGTAAAAAAATATTTTTGCAACCTTTGGTCAAATTGCCTTCTAGATGAATAGCTTCAACTGTAACACTGTGGCACTTCTGTGTTCATTTATTGTTTGTTAACGGTAGAGTATTAAATGTTTCAGTAAATAATGTTTATACTATGTAGCCAGCAATGTAACACTCAGATGTTTAGGCATTTATTGCCTGGTAGAAATGTTGGCTATTCATCCACTTGCCAATTGCTTCAAGACGTCATAAATCAGTCCAATTATATTGAGTCAAATACTTTACTTGTCATTTCCTGAATTTTCAACCACATTCTAAATTAAATGTATATGATTAAGCATTTCCTTTTTCATTTAATAAAGCCAGAGGAACAAGGACCCCAGTCATCAATCACAGAGGTAAGATCAATAGCAAATGTATATTTCAACTATACAGGCAACCAGAAGAATGCGGCAAACACAGCCCATTTACCTGGAGACATATACACACAATGATGTTGTCTTTCATATCAATAGAGTGGAACTGTTATTTCTTCAACATGGCTATGATAAGCATCGCCCCCCCCCCCCCCCAAGAAAATCTCCATGTTTTATTGTCCTTGAACATGTTTTTAGGGTCAATTTAGCACCGTGGACCCTGTATTTGCACACAGTTCTTCATGAGTAAAATACGTTTACTCAATTTTTCCAATTATTCTCGATTCAGTAGATCTTTTTTTCTGTGCACCATTTTTTGAGTAAATGTGCACATGGAGCCAGGTTTTACATGTACATTTAACTGAAAAATCTAGTTGTGTGTGATTCAAGGAATGTTTTGCATGGGGAAATTTTTGGAGTAAAATGCCGACTTCACTAACCGACATGCTCTTTTCATTGACAAAAAGCCGCGCTGAAATTGCCAGCATGTTTTTTTTTTCAATGAAAATGACAGCGGTATATTTTTCATTACTATATTACTAAAATAAAAAAATGTGACCCCCCCGGAGCTAATTAGCCCAGGCACCGGGCTTAAGGGGTTGGTAACCCAGGACTCAGAGACCACCTGGCCGGCCCCTTGTCCTGTGGGTATACCAGCCCTTTTGCACTTCACTATGGGTTTGGGGTTCCTACAGGGGTGCCCACCATATCGCTGGGCACTGGGCTCTTCCGCGCCCCAATTGAGCATGCGGGTAATACCTGCCAATACTGGCCAGTGACATAGTGTCCCACTACCCTGTGAACTGGTATAGGGGTCTGGACTACTTACTACTTACTGGTCTTCTTTCTTCTGTCCCTGCAAGATGCTGTTATCCTCCGGTCCATGTCCCACCCCAGTTAATCCTCCAATCTTCAAGGCTATTTGGTGCCCCATCCCCATCTTCTTTAAGCGGAAGGATTGTGTCAAATGCTGAAAATCATATAAAAAATCATGGCGTCCCTGCGGCACGTCAATCAGTCTTTGGCTGGGAGCCAGGATGGAGGGAGGGGGACCTATGTCTCCCTGTTCTCCAACTGGGGGCCAGGCATCAGCATTTGACACCCATCACCACGTCAAGAAGACAGCAGATGAGCCTTCAATATTGGTGAATGACCAGGCGTGGGACATGGACCACCCTAGGTGGCACTAGGTGGGGGAAAAAAGAAAGAAGAAAGAGACCAATGAGTTGTGAAATTTAGATGTATAAATGTATTTTGTGTGGTGTTTTTTGTTACACTGTAAGGGATCCAGGGGACCCCTATGCCAGCTTACAGGCTAGGGGATCGCCATGTTACCTGCTGGCACTGACGGGTGACACAGCGGTACCCCGCCCAATTACCCACACCCCCATTTGGAATGGCAGGGGTGTGTAAGAGTCTGTTGTTCATTGGTATGGCGTGGGGATTATTCAAGAGTGCCCATGGCACCCCTAGAAGAGCCCTAGTCACATACTGAAGGACATACAGACTGGTATACCCGCAGGAACAAGAGCTGGCTGGGGGGGGGGGGTTGAGTCCTGGGTTATAGTAAAAGTATATACTGTAGGGGGGCATGTGTCCCTGAATCATGCGCCTTGGATTACACACAGGTTAAAGGTGCTAAATTGACACTAATGTGTTATGCAGCAGGGAGCTGGCTGGCATTTACAATGTAAGAGCATGACTCATCTCTTCTTTATACATTGCACAGCAGACGGGAGAGATGTTTCAATGCGTGTTAAAAGCATCCAAGTCCCAGATTCATTGCATTAAGTGATGCTGCCTCTGTAGGTATTATTATTTACCAGGTAGATTCAGTACATTAAAGAATTGAGTCTGCGCGCATATCTGGGTGGTATGATTTTCAAAAAATCGTCTTACTCTGTGAAGTTGTATGGTGGTAGCAAATGAACTTTTTCAGTCCTACAAAATCTCTTTTGGGTTGATATGTGGACATTTGCCACTTAAGAATATCAACAGTTAATTTGTAAGCCATTCCAATGTAGCTATGATTTTATTCTTCTAAAGATTTTTTTAGGTTTTCCTTCATGTTTTTTTTGTATGTTTTACTTAAAAACATAGAAACATAGAAGGTTGACGGCAGAAGGAGACCATACGGTCCATCTAGTCTGCCATTATGTGTATACTGTATGTACTCTTTATCTTAGGATAGATGTGTGCTTATCCCAGGCACGTTTAAATTCTGTGACTGTTGATTTTTCAACTACCTCTGCTGGAAGTTTGTTCCAAGCATCTACTACTCTTTCTGTAAAATAATATTTTCTAACATTGCTCCTGATCTTCCCCCCGACTTGCTTCAGGTTGTGCCCCCTTGTTCTATCATTGAGCTTCTTCTTAAAAACACTTCCCTCCTGAACCTTATTCAATCCTTTCACATTTTTAAAGGTCTCAATCATGTCCCCCCTCTCCCTTCTTTCCTCCACACTGTAAAAATTAAGTTCTTTAAGTCTCTCCTGATAAGTTTTAAGTTTAAGTCCTTCCACCATTTTCGTTGCCCGCCTTTGGACACGTTCTATTTGAATAATGTCTTTTTGCAGTTAAGGTCTCCAGAACTGCACACAGTATTCTAGCTGTGGCCTCACCAGGGCTCTATACAACGGCATCACAACCTCCCTCTTCCTACTGGTGATGCCTCGAGCTATGCAGCCGAGCATCCTGCTTGCTTTTCCCACTGCCTGGCTACACTGTCCACTCATCTTGCAGCTATCAACTCATCCTGCAGCTATCACTGCTACTTCATAGCTACTACTATCACAGCTACTTCACCCCTCTGTCCTTTAATTTCAATCAATTTTTATTACAAATGAAAGTACTCAGCATAATGAAAAATACAGCTGCAAACATGTCCATCGGGTGCGTGCACAATAATATACCATAGCATTAAACGCCTACTGCGTGCATTATACACAGAAGCTGATAGGTTAGGGAAGAATCATAAAAGATACTTTATGTCACATAGGCCTGGGGGCCACATGTTGCCCTTGGATCCATCTGATGTGGCCCCTGACCTGCTGTGGGGAAATTGGGGGGGGGGATAAATAGAATTAGCGTGTAAAGCTAGTAAAATAGAGGTTTAATAAGGATCATTTCAAGGAGTGTGGTAAAAGAGGGACACATTGCCAAATGGAGGTGACAGCTGTGGCTTTAGAACCATGCAAAATAAAGTATACAATGCAGGTGGTATGCTGCAATTACTTTGGACGCTGGTCCCACTTGTTTATTGTGCCAGGTTACAAAGGACAAAGACAAGCTTACAGGCAAACCCCTTCCTCAGGTAATAGGTGGTGACACTGAAAATGCATCAAACCCCCTGGGTGAAATCTCTCGCACTATAACAACAATATAATAGTGTTTTCTATATTTAATTGAATGTTTAGCATTGTTTGGTGTTTAGATGGGCTGAGTATTCAAAATACAGTTGCGATTTGGGATTGATGGGGGAATGGGCTATAAATATAGGAACCATATATTTGAAGAGGTAAGAAAATTAGCAAGCCTACAAGTAGCATGTGGCGGTTGTTAGATTTATGGTAATGAGGTGGTATGGTGGCAGGTGATACGAGTGTATACAATCAATCTAATGTAGAGTTTGTGGAGACAGTCTGGGTCTTGATTGTTGTAGAAAATCTTTGTTATGCTATTTAAAATGAAAAATGTGAAATTCTTAACCTTTTCTTTGTGGCCCGCAACCAAATTTCCAAATCCAAATCACTTAAGTGGCCCTCAGACTTCAAATGGTTGAGGACCCCTGCTTTATATTATACCTGCTCAACCTCATCCTGAAACTGAAATCTGCAATATTTCTAGATAAATTCCATCACTAATCTCTGAAATGATGTTGTATGACATATTTCTTCTAAAAGAGAAGTGAGAGGAAGAAGTAAAGAGGAAAAAAAGAGGGGGATATTGAGAACCAAAAAGGTGAGGGGGAAATGAGAATAAAGAAGAGTGAGTTAAAGAAAGATTAGAGAAGAAGAGGATAGAAAGAGTTCTACAAAAAAAGATCAGCCCGCCATTTCACCAACCCTTTAACCAGTTTCCACAAAGTAGTCAAAGGTTACTCCATAACCAATTTATAGACTGCAGAGTCCTTAAATAATATCCAGGTGTACCACCACTCACAGTACCTAACTATTCTGTCCTGCTTGGCCCCTCCACCATGAACAGAAAGAGTTGTGTTCTGGGAGAATTCACACATCAACGCACCCAAATTCAGGATGCCCTGGGGCATGGAATCGGGTTTTGTTCTACTACGAAATAATAAGCTCGTAAAGGCAAGGCTCCAATTTCTGCCGCGTCACAGCATCAATGTGATGTATTCAGTATGTGTATTTGTTATTTTGCTTGTTATTTGTTAAACCCAGTGTGTAATTATCATCTTGCACAGCATCATGGCACTGGACAAGCAACAGCCCAAATGGCATACATCTCTTCCAGGGGTGCCCTGGCCCATACCAATGGGCACTGAGCTCCTTCACAAGAGCGCTTAGACTCTGGCAGTTTGTCTAACTGAAAAGGTGGTGAAATGCTGCTCATCCATGCCTGAGTGAGGCCCCATCTTATTCAAGATATGAAAATGACAGAAAGTTTAATTGAGCACTGTTTTTTTTCTGTATTATTTAAAGAGGAACATCAGAGACTCTAGGGCCATCCGACGCCATACTCCCTTGGACATCCCAAATTTGGATGCCCGCTCTGTGAAACCCAACTGGATCGCCTTATTTTCTTACCTTTTCTTACCTTTTCCCAGCGTCCACAAGCACCACATCGGCATCCTCATCATACCGCTATCTAGGGCATGTACTCAGGACTTTCTGAATGGTTGACGCGGGCATGGCCACAGCTAGAGGTGAGTGGAGATGAGATGGGGCCAGCGGCGCATTCAGCTCCATTAATTTCACTAGACACTGTAACGTCACAGCAATTTCCAGAGTCTATCAGAATTGAGCGAAACCATGCGTGCTGATTGGCTGAGCGGCCCATGTCTGCTCCCTTTTCTTGGCGATCCATAGAGAAGTTCTCAGGTGGTGTTTCTCTTTAAGATTCCACTGTTGTGTATATAGTATTGCCAGATGAAATACTTTGTATGTAAGTAAGGAATAAGTGGAGAGGTGGATCAGACAAACAGAAGGCTATAGTATAGATTGATTGTGGGGGGGGGGGGATCTCATTCTTTTTAACGGTAGCCACAACAATGGCTTTTAAAATATTCAAGAAATGTCTTTATCTGATGTACAGACACTTTCTCTTTCCTAAACCCGGCTGCCTATACCATCTTCCCTTCTGCACATTCTTAGCTGCTCATTTAATTTGTTATCTTACCATTATCTTCACTTTACGAGTCAATACATTCAATTTCAAATTGAAATTCTGACCTACTGCACAATGTTCTCTCCAAATTGGCTCATCCAAGCATTTTCTTATTCATTTGTAGATACCATCCTGTATGTAACCCTTGACCTCCTCTTTATCCATAGCACAGATACATGCATCCAGTTACTAATACATTAGCAAGGGTTTAATAAATGTATTTTTACTCATTAGTGTCGGTCTTATTTACAGTTTATTATCATGTAAAATGATGAACAGTAGATTAAGTTAAGTACTGTGTTAACCCTTTGCTGTTCCACTGCCCCACAGCAACTCTGGGGGTGCTTAAATGTCTCATTTTGATGACACTATTGAGAAGACTGTTCCACTGAATCCAGGACTTTTGGTCAATTTACAACTGGAGCCCAGCTCTTGCCCATTGGCTGAACAGCCGTAGTACAATGTATGGATTGGCTGAGCAACTGGTCCAGAAAGAATGTTTAAAATTGACCTAAGATATCCAAGTCGTAGTTTATTTGTATGTCTGGCGGCACTGCTAAACATTTTTACACAGATGAGTAGCGTAGAATGCTGCGGATATTAATTCCTCAAAATACTCTAGTTAAGCCACACCCCAAACCACACCCCATCACACCCATTACCCTGTAAATTGGTCAGTTTAATGTGGAGGCCATTTTATCACTAGCACCTCGTAGCAACACTTGAGCGCCTGTAGAGAGATGCTATTAGTGCCTCAGCTGCAATGCTAGCCACAGGCAGATGGCGCTGTTAGTGTTCTGTGCTGTAGGCTACCCTTGGCGCTGTGGGCTATCCTTGGAGCTGTGTCTTATTTGTTTTTTTCCAATGGAGATAGCTACAAGTAGCACCGGTAGGGAGGGCCAGAAACCATTTGTATTTAACATGTAAATAAACAGCACCAGCGCGGGTGCTGTGAAACGATGATACTCAGGTATACAGCATAATGTGCACTAAAAAAAGACTTTAACTGGGGATGACTGCACAGTGGCCAAGCGGAAACACATGGAATGACATTGGGGACATACAAATGACTTGACACATCATTGGTAGGCATAAAAATGCAAGTTAGAAACGGGTAACCTAAGTACAATAATGAAGGAAAAAAACATTCTGAAAAGGCCAGGGATCCTGCGTCACTTCACTGAGCAAAAAAAAATAAATAAATAAAAGACGCTAACCAGAATTCTTAATTGAAGTCTATGGGACAACAACAATAAACGCTCTAGGGAGCACAGCGCTGGCACTAACAAAGAATCCTGTGCTCTTGATACATAGAAAGCAACATGGTGTGAGAAGAGGCGCTAAACATTCTTTTACATCATAAATATGACTTGTTAGTGTAGCTCATGAAAAAAAACCTGCTGCTACGCGGCATTAAAATTTCTTAAACAAACTCCTAAGTGTCCCACTTTAAGGCCTCTACAAAAATGGTCTGACTATCAATACGACCCAGTATGTTAATCAGGTCAGAAAATACACAATATCCAACAGAAAGAATGGTAGGTATCCAAACTAGCTATAACCCACCCCTGCCCAATTTCCTACACCACAGTCTGATGCACATGGGCATCCCTGAAAGAGCACAGGACCTATGCTATGGGACATTGGGACTGGTATATCCGCAGGGATGAAACTTGGCTGCTCAGAATCCAAGCCTTAGATTATCAAGCTCCTGACTTGAGAGAACAGGTGCAACATTTTTTGTAAAATAGCTTAATTTAATTATTGTCTCTAGGGTTTGCCAAATGGGAAACATCCTGGTTGATTGCAACAATGACCCAAGGCTAAAGTTTATGATAACTATCATTACTACTAAAAATGTCTAGAAAACTGAAAATGTTTTCCCGAAAGAGAAAACACAAATCAAGACAGTTAATAGGTGTTCATAAATGTTAAAATGGAGTAGAGCTTCAGCTTTAAAAACAGATTGTGACCCGGGTCTTTGCAACTCTCTAGTGATGGGAAGGGTTGAACATAAAAGTCAAACATTTATAAATGTAACACTTCATTGAATAACATATTCAAATCTTTCACTCTACTGTGTTATAAAAGTAAAATAAAATGCTTCATTAAGCCATTCTAGGGCATTCTAATCAAATGGTTATGGGGTGATCTGTAGCAGAGCTTATGGAACCCATGTCAGATGGTCGTTGATTTTTTTTAACGCCATTATGAAAATGTTTTCAAATAACAATATTATTGTGCGCTGCATACCGATCATAAAATTCATAAATGTGCTAAAGTTCGCTGTTGAAGGGTAATGCATCTTGCAAATAGCATTTGGTCGAGCTGTCAGCTCGAACTTTCACAGATGCGGCAATCCATTGGATTGTCCTTTGAATTGTACCCTCCCGATGATAAAGTGTTATGTATAATCTGGTCTATAATAGGACATTTTTTCCTTGCTCCTGTTACGGTCCCAGATTGATCGTAAAATAACTGACCATGACTTTAGGCCATTGAAATCCTTTTTCGAAATATAATTATTCTTCAGTGAAATATATACATTATTTATACTCCTTGCGCCAATAAATGTAAATTTTAATTTCTAATTCCGAATAGAATAATGGAGGAAATTGTCTCATGACCTCAGTGCAATGTTTAATGGAACATGACCACTCAACTTTTATTTAGAAACTTTATTATTTCACCGATTTTATCCAGCTCAAGATAATAACATTACAATGGCTTTCAAATGCCCTGGAAATTGTTGAACGTCTGTATAGCCATTCTGATATCGAGCAATAACAGCCTGCAGTTTGTTTTCTAAATGACTATTAGAAGTGTGAGATAAATGGAAAAAGCTAAATGTTTATTTAACCCTAATGACTAGAGCAATCTTAACACTGTAGTCAGTACATCAATTATTTAACTGTATATCTTGAGACGAAAGCTGGATACATTTATTCATGCTCTTAATTTGTTGCATTTTTGTCCCACATGGACAAATCAGACTAGAAAAGGTGTTTTCAAGCCAAAAGTGGTAAAATGACTTTAGCAAACAGTCCAGGCAACAGAAATAATAAGGCAGCAAGGAGCTCACCTGGTGCCTGTCCCATATACCTCTCCTCCATTTTTTGCAGTGCTGGGAAGCTACAGGTTTCCAAATGTTGCCCTCCTTTCAGTGACTTTAACATCCTTTTAATCAAACATCATTGGATCATCCTGATTTGAGATGCTCCTCCGGTTATAGATCTTCAGGAAGACCAAAATAAGACATGGTGTTTTGTATAAATTTCCACCAGAGCCCCTGATAGTGGGGATGGGCTGGGTTGCAAGAGAACCTCAGGTCAACCACCCAGGAAAACACATGTCTGGGTTTAGGGCAAAATCTCACAGGAGCCACTGCTGGGAGCAGAGAAATATTCAGGATGGGCAGCTCCTGTACTTGGGTGAAGGAATAGACCAAAGTCATAGGCAGATAGCTAAGGTTTCTAGACAAGCAGACAAGCCAATGTCATGGTCTCAGGTTAAGAGTCAAGCCAGGATCAAATTGTTAGATCGCAGAATCATCAAAGGACATGGTCATAACAAGAAATTGCTTTTGTTGGACATTACCAGCTGACAGCTGGGGGGGGGGGGGTTCTCTTAACACAAGCTTACTGATATAACATACCTTCCTGTAGCTTCCACTGCCTTAGCAACTTAGCAACTTAGCAACTTCTGACTCTGCTTGTGCCAAGACTATTTCTCCAGTTGATTGGGTGCATGGACAGTACACAGAGCTTTCCTGTTCTGCTGACAGGTCAAACTTCCTCTCCTGAGATGCTATCGGGGTGGTTAACTGACTCCCAATCTGTGTGCAACACTGTTGCCTCATTTAATGTGCTTGTTTAATCCAGCAAACTTTTGATAAGCTGAAAAAGGAGATGTCTTACCTGTACAGTGTTTCAGTTTTTGCAGAATAGCCACACTTCCTAAACAAGATCACTGCTAGATCTGAGCAGCCCATCTGTGAGGATGAGAGCAAATATTATATTTTTATTTCTGATGCCCGGCTTCCCCCTTTAACATTCTCTGTTCTTAGCAAATGTCACCCTTTATTTCCCCCTGTAGCATTAAGGCTTTCTAGCCATAAACACGCACCGAACCTAATCTCTCCAGGAAGGCGAATTAGCATCTGTGAGTTGAGCTCTGGCTCAGATCACAGACTCCTTGCTGATTCTCTCACACCTCTGCACTGAGAAGGCCCAGATGAGTCTGAATCAGTTGTGATCCCTGGAGAGAGCTCCCTCGCATCAAACACCAGTGCCTCAGACATCCGGCACCAACACAAATCAGACTACTGTGTGTCCCTGCACCATGCCAGATACAGATCCAGAACTGGCCCACAAAACCGCACATAGACGTACAATTCTTAAGGCCATGTGACCATGGAAACCTAAAGGAATGGAGATCTTGGGTTCTGACCCATCTAGGGAAAACTTTGGGTGCATTGGATGCCTGGCATCCAGCCAAATCGTTTGGTGACATATCCAGAGCCGTATGAACCCCCTGCTCAAAATTACAACCCCTAAAGGGTTTTAGGCTCAAAAGCAAGTTCCACAACGGGGGAGGGAATAGTCCACCCCACAGAAGGGAGGGGGTAAAAGGGTCCCAAGGCATAAAGGGGGATGACCCTGGGCCAGCGGTTCTCACTCTCTGTTTGGAGGTCACATTGCATGTGTGCTGGAGGTGCCCATCAATAAGCTTGGCCCTCATCTCCATGTGGGAGCTCATCATCACTACTCCGCATCAGCACTTTAAAGTAACTCTGAGTGTTGTATTTCTGCTTGTAGCTCACTGTAACCTGTAACCCACTAATGCCAGAATGGCGTTTGTATTAATTCATATTCCATCATAGCCAAATGTTTGTAATCACACCTAGTGTGATCATTGCATTAAAACCTATATTTAACTTGAGCGATCTGGGTGTCTGGGGAATTGCTAGGCCTGGTAGTCTTGCTAGGCCGGAGATCAGAGTCTCTGTGTCTTTTCATCTCACACAATGTCGATGGTCGGGGCTACAATAAGATGGCTATCCTCATGAGTAAGTTCACTGGCAGCAGCCAGCTTCTCAGGTAAGTGTACAGTCACTTCCTCTCTGCTGCAAACTCTGCATTATGTTAAAGTGTACCACTCGTCTCTCGCTGCCACCATAAATCCACCTGCCTGCTTCTGCTATTTGTTTTTACACACCCACACCTTACCTACCCGCCAGATGCAGCCATGGTGATGTCCTCAGACCATAGATGCTCCTGAAAGTAGAAACAAGGTAAAGAGCAGTGGTACACCCTCTGAATTCCTTTGCCTGTGAGAGAGGCAGAAAAGCCAGGGTGATCAGAATTCCTGTCTTACAGACCCCGTCCATTATTATGTGATTATGTTGCATCACAGAGCCAAGGCCCACATCCAAATATTTCAAAAGATTATCAAAAGGTGAAACTGGATGTACACATCTCACGCCTGGTGGTGGCTGGACACCCACTCCCAAACCTTCCCCTTTCCCTTTCTTTGCCCCCCTATCTCCTTCATTCTAGCCCCCTACTCTTAACCTTCCATTCTCCTTCCTCAGGTACGTGGTCTTTCGTTACGTGCACCTCATATCCTGTTCTTGGGATAATGTTTTCAATGTTTCTATGTGTCGACACCCATTTGGGTGTAATTATACGCTCCACAAAATGTATTGTATGTTGCAATGTACAATATTTCCTCTTTATTCTTAATAAACATATTGATGAAAAAAAAAGGTGAAACTGTAAACTGTGATATCTCGGCCGTGCCTTCTTCAATTTAAAAATGGAAAACAGTTTAAGACAGTGCCAAACACAGCCCAATGAAATGATCTAACAATTGCCTTTGTTATTCGTATCCCTTTAAAGCGGACCAACAGTCAAATATGAATTAAACCAGACCAACATGACAAACAGTCCTCATATGCATCCCTCCCCAGGGCAAATTAGATTGCGGCACATAAACAATAATTTACCTTTTTGTAATGCCTACTGGGATACATTGTAAAAACAAGATGGCCGCACATGGACTTGCAGGCCACCTGCAAACAGGAAGTGATGCTGGGCTTCCTGTTACTCTACATTTCAGTTATATCAGTTGGGAGATGAAGTTCCAAAATGGTGCTACCTTTCTTTCCCAACTGTGCCAGGCTGTTGGTCCAGTTTAAGTTTTCTTAAAAACAATTTACACCTCTGAAAATCTTGATTACTGGCTGTTGATAAACCCTGGACCAATTTACTAACAACAGAAAAAATATTTATCAAAGTTAAAAGGGAATCACTGATACTATCTCCAATTATAAATTTGCAGAGAACACAGTGTTCTGTATTATCTGGAAAACATCAATGTAGGTTAAATTGAAAAAATATAATATATGCAAATCCTTAGCATTAGTAATTGTGGTGTACTCCGTTACAATTTGTGATTATTTACAAGCTAATTGAGTTATTAAAATAAAATGAGAAAATAATTTATGTTGTTTAGCCATAGATATAATTAAGCTATTGCTTCATTTGGAAGCTGGGGATAATAATCGGAATCATTTTGCTTTTTTGCTTTCAACTGTTTTGAAAGAATATTTCTTTTAAATCTTTCTACTTGATGATATAAAATTAGTCATTCGTTAAGAAAGTATCCAAACTAAATTTCTCCTTTCTCTCAATCTCACATCAGCAAGACATGTGCTTTGCAATGTGTGTGTGATTTGCAACCTGCACCTCAGAGAGCTTTTAAAGGGATATGGCAGGCAAAAGCAAATTGATGAAGAAATGGTCGAGATCTCAAGGTTTACAGTTTTACCTTATGATTTGTTTCTTGAAAAAAGGGGCAGGGCCCTTGGAGCTGTGATGCTGCAAAATAATCAACATAATAGACAGGGTCTGTAAGAGCCTAATGTTATGCTTCATACACAGTGGCTGTGCTCCTCCCACTCTCCCTGCTGCTAGTCTTCTTATAAACTTCTTATAAATCAGTTTATACACACCAGTAGAGTCATTTCTGATCCACAGTGTCCACAGTCTGATGATCAATAGTGAAGGGATTGAATGCAGGCTCTATTGTCTTATTCCAAAGCTCTGATTGTGCCACCTACCACAAGTACATAGGAAGCCACGGGCGATTCAAATGCTTATTAGACTCAGTGGTGATTGAAACGCTAATTAGGCACAGAATAAGGTACAGCATCCATATGCTAATTGGGTAGAGGAGGGAAAGGCTGAATGAAATTGCTCATTCTTGCTGAGCTGACGAATGGGGGTGAAGCTATAGACCACCAGGAGATAGCTATCATTGGTGGTCTATGGCAAAGGAATTCAGGGAGTGTGCCACTACTCTTTGTCTTGTTTCTACTTCTAGGAGCAGCTCAATTCTGACAGGAAGCTGCTGAATGAACTTTGCCTACGGAGTTTCTTTAAACTTTGACATCGCTTCCTTGAGAAAAGGGCCTACAACCCTGAAACGTTGGCACTTAGATAGCGATCCGCTCACTGCGACATGGGTACATTGCTTTGTCTTGTATATCATGTTCATGCTGTTCAACTGTCATCCTTGGTACTGATACTTTGTTATCTTGCATTGTATAGTCGACTGACTTTGACTCTGTTACCATTGTTTAAATTGTATACATATGACTTCCAGCATCACTGTAGTTTCCTTAAATCTTGAGTTAACAGTCAGCCACTATCTATAACTCTCAGGAGGACCCTAACTAGCACCTCTTTGATATCTTATCATTCCTGGTAATTATTTATTACCTTACTATAGCAGTATATATCTGGTTACTGGATATATCTTTCCTTTTTCCCATGAGGTGCACTAGTCTCCTAAGGATTATGGACCATAATTACATCTATGGACTTGGCCGTTTTGTATCCTTTTTTATGTTGATTGATTGATTATTGTTTGTACTTATTGTAAATAATACACTTTATTTGAGCGCAAGCATAACTTTTTTGTGTGGTGTGCATCCTTTCAACTTGTATATCCTTTAAACTTTGACATACAAAAAGATATTTGTTGTAATGTTTTCTGATATTTTACATCTACTTGTGATAGGCCATTTCTTATATGTGAAGTATATAGGTTTTCCAATAAAGTAAGGATATATTTTTAAAGTTTGAAAGCAATAGCGCTCAATGAGATGCAGACAAATGTGGTGGGTTGTGAAGAACTTGCCATTCCTCCTAATGATGTATCTTGTCTGTATAAGTGTCTAATAGCAGTTACTGTACAGGTCATTTTTGAAAAAAAAACAATTAACAATAAAGTCAGAAGAAAAAATAAAGGATTCATTTCACGTCCAGAAGTGCAACTAAATGTAAACTGAATATACAACATATTTAGCATGACTCTCATTGATTAGAGAGCATGACATAGCATGACGCAAATTCAACATTTTCTAAGCTGGAATGGCTGGTCTACACTTCTTATGCAACACTTTCCTCTGTGGTCTACCGGCTAACAGACAAATAGCCCTCCAATCTATTCTTGAAGAGAAACAGCATCTTGAAATATATTCGGATGCCCCCTATGTGTATTCCAAAAGTTAGCCCAGGAAACCCACCTTTCGCACAAAGTGCAGGCGTGGCCAAAATCGAGCGTGCTGATTGGCTGAGCCAGTCCCACTTGCCCTCTCCCTTCCCTGGCACTTATCGGGGTGGCCTACAAAAAAAACCCTTAGGCACAGGCTGCAGAGATAATGCTCAAAGCAACATCTCCAGCTCCGTGCATGCTCACAGGGAGTGGGGTGTCACTCAGATTGTGCATCAGATTCAAGATGGCCTTTTCCAGGACCTGACTTGAAGGGAGAACCTCTCTGGGTTCAGGAAGAGGTAAGGTGCTTTTTTGTGAACCCCTCTCATGCCCTGCCTCAGGACCAGGGAAGGAGGCAGGTTCGGGGGGGTGGGGTAATTTTACTGGACTTCCCCTTTAAGCAGTCTACTTCATAATCTTCTCCTGACACCATGCTTAGTACATCCTACCCCCTTATAATTTTAGATCGTAACCCTCACTTCTAATGTACTCCTAAGTCAATGTGTATTTGCTGTTACATCTGACAATAAACACTTGCTATTACATCTGACCGATTATACCTTGTATGTTATATGTATAATATTTGTTTTTACACTGTCTGTACTGTATACCATGTTTAGCGCCACAAAAGCTGATGGGGCTTTATTAATAAACAATAATAATTATAGCTCTGATTGTGAAACTGAAAGAAACCACTGAACCATGAAGTTCCCTGGCGTATATTGGGTGCTGAGGCTACCTTGTAAACCAGAGTACCCTGGGTAAAAGGACACAGGCTTAGACTAAACTCAGGCCCACTGGAGGATTCCGGTTTCCCCGTTGGCCAGTCCAAGCCTGCTTCCTTCACACCATGTCCTCTGCTTTTGTATCCCTGACTAGTGATAGGCTTCAGATCTGGGGGGAAGCTAGACTTGACCCGGATCTTGCCAATTTGCTCTGGTTTGCCCTATTGCGGATGTCGTCAGGATCTAGGTCAGATTATCCGGCATGCCATCCGACGATGCTGACAGGTGACATGTCAGCAATCGCTACCCTGTGAACTGGTATAAGGTTCCCTTGAACCTCCTACAATTTCACAAATAGTTACAAAAGGAAACAAAAAGAAAATACACTGTTGCTATTTTTCCTTCATCTGTTCCCTACATGATTAGACACATAGGCAGATTCCACAGGAATCCCTCCTCTGTGATTTAAATGTTTCCCTGCCCCGGCGTGCTGGGACCAGCTTGGCGGCTGCAGTAGCAGCTCTACGGCATCAAGATGATCGCAGCACACTGAACTAAGAGGAAGCGCCCGCCCCAGCGGATCTGCAGAGAGGACCCCATCCAGGAGGGGACTGAGGAAAGAAAAAGAAGCAATGGTGAGTTTTTTTTAACTGTATTTTTTTTAACTGTTTGTTAATTGGAAAGAGGTCCAAGAGAGCCCTATACCAGTTTACAGGATATTGATGGCCAGGGCTATAGTATCAGGCATTAGGGAGTACCAAATGTCAGATACTGGGGTCTATCTGGCCGGAGGGCCTCCAAACCAGATTGTCTTTGCTCCGGCTCATCTCTATATCTAACCTAGCACAGCAAGACTAAAGGGTTTATTCATGAAGCTCTAGTGCCAGGTAGCGCCTCGTAGTGGCAGGCAGCGTCTGGTGAACGCTGGGCGCTGTACGCAATACCACATGTATGAAATTGAATCTGGTGAGCGACTGGAACAGCGCCATGTAGCATCCGATTTATCATTACGGGCGGCTCAGCGTATAGCGCCGGAGCTCTAGCTTCCAGAGCACCAGGTATTACCTGACGCTACCTGTCGCTCTACCATACATTTCAATGGACGTTCCTTTTATTCTCTTTAAACAGGGTTTTTTTGTTTAATCATTTTTTTTCCTCTCAAATAATTGTGTCACCTCTCCTGGCCTAGAAAAAGTCATTTTTGAAAACATTTTAGATTTTTTAGATTTATATGCAGAATTGTCATTACAGGTCTGGCATTAAAGTATTAATGTTACAATGTTACAACAATGTAATTCCATGTGTTTTTGCTTTGTTACTGGTGGATATGTGTTGTGTTCAAAAACAGACTTTAATCACACAGTGTCTGGCGGTCTATGTTATAGCGAACCAATTTTGAGCACCGATGCTGTGTGTTTTTTTGATGAATATGGTGTGAGTCGCTGAGAGTCGATCGCTCTAAGCAGTCGCTACCTTTCGCTCCCTGCAGCATAATTCTGTTGGTACAGCGACCAACATACATCACATTCATCAATGACAACCAGGTTACTAGAGTGACTGAGGGGTTTATTCATGAAGCTCTAGTGCCAGGTAGTGCTTCGTAGTGTCAGGCAGTGTCTGCTGAACGCTGGGTGCTGTACGCAATACCACATGTATGAAAGTGATTCTGTAGAGCGTCTGGAACAGCGCCATGTAGCGTACGATTCATCATTACAGCTCAGCGTAGAGCGCCGGCGCTCTAGCTTCCAGAGCGACAGGTAAGACCTGTCGCTACTATTTGCTCTCCCATACATTTCAATGGACGTTCCTTCTAATCCCTTTCCTGATCCCATTTTTTAATTTTTTTTACTCTCAAATAATTATTACATCTCTCTGTGTGAGCCTGATTTTTGTTAAATATGGTGTCAGTCGCTGAGAGTCGGTCGCAATGAGCTGACGCTACCTTTCGCTCCCTGCAACACTGTACTGGTGTTAGAATGCCCAACATACATCTCATTCATCAATGCCAGCCAGGTTACTAGAGTGACTGAGGCGCCTGATAGCCGATCACAGTATCTACTAGCGCTTGCCTCTGTACAGAAGCTCATCTGCCAATAGCTGGTGCTAGTAATGAATCAGCCTGGGAGGCGCTCTGTTACAGCGCACGATAGCCGCTTACAGCAACTACTACCGGTCTCTCTAAGCACCGCTGTAAATTCGCTTATCTGCCAATACCTGGCGTTATTAATGAATCAGCCTGCCCCTTTATATTGAAAACTGAGACACATTTAAGGAAAACCAAAGTATTCTAAGGCAAATACAATCTGATTAATAAGTAAAGTAAAAGATGATCATTTATATTTGCCCCAAGTTTAATAACACACAAAACAATGCCTATAAAGCTGTTTTGGAATCATTTGTGTTAATTAAAATTTAATATATTTAGCATTGTAATCGTGTTGTTTATCTTTTATCTGGTGAATACATTAAAACAGTTTTGTGCAAATATTTTGTTGATCAACTTTTTTAGAGTCTTTTTTAAATAAACATGAATTCAACAGTTTATCCATATGTAAATTATAAGGCGAAGATATGTTCCTTTATAATAATTGATATTTATTATTGTAATAATAATTTCTAAATAAAAGCATATTAAATAAATAGATTTGCATTACATGACTCTGACGCATTTGCAGGAAGGATTCATGTTTTTTCACAATAATAAAATCTGAAAAACTACTGTAGTAATCAAACTCTTGGAATGACCATGAGAGAACAGACCAACCAGTGGCAGCACATTCCTTCAAAGCAAATCACTGAATTGATTATTTGAAAATCCTAATTCTCATGGTGATTTCAAAACGGAGGTAAGTAAAGGAATGGGAATATAAACTAATGCAATTTCAGACCTTACAAAGGTGTCTTAATATTAATGCAAGTTTATGTCCTAATAACTTTATCTTGTACCCTTTAATAGTGGATCTTTTAGTCCTTTATTCCCCACTATTATAATCCTAAAATGAGTCTTTCCCTAAGGTGTCCTGTCTCTCTTTTATGGAATGCTCAAATTATCACCCTTTTTACATCTCGCATTTCAACCTTCTGCCTTTGAGGGCCAAATACCTGAACTGCATGTACACAAGACGGGCGATGAGATATAACGGAGAGGAACATTTATTTCACAAATATTAAGCCGCACTAAAATCAGGGACATTTAGCCACACTATCAGGGGGGTCCTTTTTTGGTAATAGCATAATGATATTCCGGGTACGATTTCCCGGGCTTGGGTGGGTCATTAAATACAACTTTTTGTAGGGATGGAAAGGTGTTCGGTCTTGCACCTTTGTTTCCCTTTATATAGGTTATAGAATAGGTTTTTATAATAATGTCCACAGGGTAGGTCAAGTGAAGCAAGTTTTCCCATTAAATATCTAGATTTGGCCATAACAGAACTGAGCTATTTCACCTCATGCTGATGGAGGTTAGTTACTCCTTGATAGAGTGCATAGGGCACTCACAGCAACTAAGCAAGATGGAGCACTGAGAGATATAATAGTAAAACTACTACTGCATTCAAATTCAGGAACAATTTATGGTGGCTGTAAGAGGACACCCAAATATAATGTTAAAAGATAATCCGATCCAAATTTTTACTGATCTTGCTCAATTAACAATCCAAAAAAGAAGATAAATGAAACCACTCTTGACTAAGTTGATTCAGAAGAACATCAAATACAGATGGGCTTTCCCCTTTTGTTTGAACTACTTTACTTGAACTACTCTACTTTGAAAGGCAAAAATTATTCTTTTGCTACTTTTTCTGAGGGAGAAGATTTACTCCCTGATATAGTCTATAAGGAAGAAGAATACATTTGGGATATCTCCTAAGCCTTCCAGTCTTCTTCAAGTTGACGAAGATTTTATCACTTTCTACTTGTTTTTTCAACATTTAGTTTCAACATCTAGGTTGATGTTCTTTAACACTTTGATCCTAATAGAAGGATTATGAGGAAAAAATGGAGAAATACTGATAGATAAACTAAGTTACATTCATGAATCCTTTTGTATTGTTAATGCTAATATAGGTACTTATACCTGGATTTCAGGGTTAGAGATGTTTTGAAAATATAGCTGTTTACTATGTTTATACAGTTCTGACATTTTTGGGTTGATTTGGGCTCTGTTCGCACCTTCGCACTCTCACTCTCTCTTGCTGCACAGCTGTGCATTATTCTATATAAGATAGATCACACATCTGCGCTGCATTGCGCATGCATTAAAAAAAATTACAGACATTGCTTGTTTGGAATGTTCTATGCTTGTTTTCCAGCAAAATTGAGCATTGCTAAGTCATGGAAATCTCATACTTTGAAACTTCAGATGTTTATTGATAAACTAAATAACTGGATAATGGTCAACGAGAAGCTGAGTACTATTTATTTTGGTGGTTATAAGTTATGGTCTCTATTTTGATTTAAATAGCTTATATCTAGATATGTTTTGTTTTACGATTAATACTATGCCAATATTATTAATATCCTATTTAGGTGATTAATAGCCAGAAAAGCTTATATTTCCATTTATTTATGTTACCTTTTCTGAAATTCATACAATGCATATTATAATAGTATATTCATAATTATGTTTTGCTTTATTGAAAACTCAATAAAATCATTGAAATATAAAATAAGAGTCCTTACGAGTTGCAACATTCATTTAGAAATTTTGGCCCATGCAGGTGGAGAAAACTCAGCATATCCCAAGTGGGATAGGATTTTTAGATAGATGAAAGAAGGCAGAGTGGACTCTGGACCAGCATCTAGTTACAGATGGTTACAAATGATCACAAAGATCCTACTCTACTTAGATGGATGGTTGGGTCCCTATATTTTTGGTGAGAGTCCTGTAAGATTGCAGTCAGTTTTTCATTGACCATAAATCCATCGACTTAGGCTTGAAATTCAGAAAAGTTGATTCAATTGTTTTCCAAGTGCCAGCTGTTGAGCTGCTAGTATAATGAATGTAGCAAGTTTTTGCTGGTTTTTGGTGAGCTTACCAATTTTTTGAACAAAAGTTGCCCAAGGTCTTTGGGAATATTTTGCTCAAAAAGGATAAAAAACAAGCCAGTCACCCAAGCCCAGAAGTGGTCCACCCATGGACAGCACCACCAAATCTGGAGTACTGTTCCCTCTGCACCACAGCCTTGAAAGGACCTATCTGAATATGACAGGATATGGCAAGGGGTTGAGTGGATGGCTGCAGCAACACCCTGTCTGCAGGTAGGGACCTAGAGTCGGCTGTCATTTTGAGCTTGGACTCCCCCCTTATAACCTCACCCATTATGGAGAGGTCTGCTACACCAGCAAGGATTGTGAGTGAAATGTAAACATGCACTTCCTGTACTGTTCTTAATACTGTCCGGTGCAAAAGTAGTTGGATTAAAGCATGATTAAGCCTTGCTAATGGCATTACGAGCATGTTTATAGGCAGATAATGGAGGAAACTGATGCTGGTGACTAGAGGTGAATGAATTACTTTAAAATTTGCTTCTTGCGATTTGCTGAATTTTTCTGAGAAATCTAATTTTAAGAAATCACTGTTTTAAAAACAAAAAATAAGCTCCACTTCATCCACATTTCAGTGCAGGGTGATGCCCTTAGTCTCCCATATGCCACCAGTGTTTTCAGCATATTCTCTGTCCTGTGCTTGGCTCCCAGCACAGGGTCTCCCTGATGCACAAGAGGGGCTATTCCTCTCATATCAATAGCCACTTCCTGAGGCGGGAGTGAGCAGCAGATGCTGGGTGCAAGACCGAAGAGTAGTGTCCTGTTTCACACTGAAGACAGCAGAAAATATCATGTAGCATGATAATGTAGCATTGCTACCTCTGAGCCACAACCCCCTGGCCATTGGATGTGCCAGTTATCTGGGGGGGGGGAGGGGGTTGCACGGCGGTGTGAATTGCAACTTGCACCTGAGGAAGTTTTTACATTTTAACACAGAAGAAAGTGCAAAAAAATCCAACACAGTCTCCCCCAAGTAATCACATATACATTTGATGCTATATTTTTACAGGTTAGGTTATTTTTCCAATGGGGTAAGGATATTTACTTTAAAGTATGGGAACACTAGCACCTTATGAGCAACACAAAAAAACACAGTGATTTTATTCTGCATACCCAACAGGGTGATGTTATTTTTAGAATATTAAAAAAATGACTAGGTTAAAGGGTGGCAATGGGGAAAAAGATCTTCTTGTCCGGGTTCCACCTGGTCAGGCACCCATTCCATATCTACTTACGAAATTCGAGTATAGCCAACTTGTTCATGGCCTTTTGGAAATTAAAGGACTTAGGACAAATCAGGCCAAAGGATCTTATTTATAATAAACGATACATAGATGACTGTTTCTTCCAGTGGGAAGGTTTAGAATCCGATCTAAAAACATTCCTTGAAGCAATAAACAACAACTCCTGGAATATCTGTGTCACGCACAGACTAAGTAGTGAAAAAATAAGCTTCCTAGACATTATGGTCTATAAAGAAGAAAATAACATCAAGACCTGTACTTCAAAGAAACTTATTGGAATAGCTATGGGCAGTTGTCACCATCCACTGTGGAATAAAAACATCCCAAAAAGACAGTTCAAGAGGATCAAGAGAACGGTACTGATGATACAAAGTTTTACAAACAAGCAAACATAATAAAATATTGTTTTCTATGAAAAGGATACCAGAGAGCTACTTTGGAGAAAACAATTAAAAAAGTGGAGATAAGACCTAGACAGGGGGGTCTAATGTAAGGTAACCCTAAAATATCCTCCCTTCATCCAAAAGGTAAAATCATTTTGGAATTCAGTTACAAATAAAGAATATAGGATTAAGGGAGACACCACTTTCAAAGAGTGATCTATTGTCCATGTAACTTATTGTACGTTGGGAGGACCAAAAGACATTTTATGTCCGGATTATCAGAACATATTCGGAACATAGAATATGGCCTGAGAACTCATAGTGTGTCAACCGACCTTTTTGGAGTAAAGTAAAGTTTTAGAGTTTTCTAAACAGCCACATTTGTAACAGCCTCCAGTTTAATCTCGATATTTAAATACTTTCACCGGCTTCATTTTAATTATGAGTAACATATACGAGATGAATGTTACTTTTCCTTTTAAAATGTATCAATATGACAATCATAAGAAAGTTGATACAAAGTTTAAACTCTTGTATTCTCTGTATTCTCTTCAAGTGCACCATGATGAACCGCTTCAATTGAAAGTAATTTTCTACAATAATGTAAATGTAAGGGTACACAATGTCATATGCCGCTGTGGGAAAGTCGCCCCTGCACCCTAGTGTACTTCAACCTACACTACAACTCCCAGAATCCTCTGAGCATGATTTCAGCATTTAAAAGGAAGGGAGAATCAGCAGACCAATCAGAACCAAGATGCCTGATCAGCATAACCCGATACCGCAGAAGCAGCAACCACACACACATCCTTCGGGACCCTGGATGTTTTTTTGCTTCAAATTGACCACAGTATTAGTGGTCTTTTATAAGCTGCAAAGACCACGGCTACAAACTATTTCCCGTCTGGAACTTGCAAGTTACAAAAACCTGGACTATTTTACCGCACCGATGGCTGCAGGGAAAAAAAAAGTTTTAAATGATTTAGATTTTTTTTTTAAGTTTGGCAATAACTGCAGCCTACTGGAATTCATCAGCTTTTTTTTTTTTATTTTTAAAAACCTAAAATAACATTGCATTAAAAAAATGCCTATTACATTTGCAAGGGATACTGGATTTTTAAATAGAAGGAAATAAATTATTCTTTTATTCCCTGACTGCCTCTCCAAATTAAGCCTCTAAAATTCTCCAAATGTATTTAGCCAACTATACCATTCTAATAATAACATTCTGTGACATTGTGCCATCATTTTTTCATAAACACATTGGAGTGATAATCAGGAGAAAAAATACATTTTTGACAATTTGTAAAAGAATAGAAGCTGGCAACATCTAAGTCATGTGTTGGCATTTTGTACATGTACACAAACCAATTTCTGGCATACACATTGGTGCTTTCGTGTGCTTCTTAAATGAGGCATAAAGTTACACTGTGGTAAAACCATTGGTGCTAAATAGCTTTTAATGGTGCAGACACTACATAAATCTGCCTCCCTGTATTTTATAATTCAGTTTTTTAATAATTGATGCAGTATAAATCGTGGCTACAATTAAATATGTATCAATAAAACAGTAATGGTAGTATCTAGTACACAATTTTTGCAATTAATTAAGTGGCTTTGGCATTTACTACCCAGTTTTTTATGTTTTTAGACATTTATCAGTCAGCAGTTCTGCGCAGCATGACTGTTTTTAATGTATCATCTTAGATAATTTGCTTTATCTAACGTTAACCCTTGCTTAAAGAGGACTTGAAAAGAAACCACTACGATAAAAAAACATCTTATGATTACTTGGAAGTTTCTCTGTAGTGGCTATTGAAGCGTGAACACTAGAGAAAAATGCATTAGGATTCGGAGAAGTCAAATCCCTCCGGCAGTTTGTGATCACAGTCAAGATGGTCTTCTTGCATGCTTTTGCAGAAAATTACACATAAAAGGAAAATGGCTGGTTGGCTCGTAGAACATGTCCACCTGATATCAGGGCATACCAGAGGCTGAATCATCCCTTTGGAGGTAAGATATCCATGACTGCATAAATGAGCCCATCACAATCCATTGCATCCACCTAATCTAGTTCACAGCAGAATTTTCAGCATGGATGCTTTTAAGGCGCAGAAAGCAGTAGCAATGTTTGGTTTAGGGAATTACTCTATTTTTAAAAGAAGACTAATGTCAGCATAAGCTAAAATGGAAGAGAAGGGCATCTCTACAGCTATTTGGGTATTTAACATTTCCAACCTTTATAGAATTGGCTGGTAGCTAATAGAATCAAAAAATAGTTCAAGGCCATCTGTGGCCTAAAAATGTTTAACACTCCTTTCTTATTTTGAATACTTCCCCAAATGTCACGCTTCTTTAACAGCCTGCAGAATTTAGAGTCAAGTAATTCTGAGTCCAACAAGCAGCAGCAGGTAAGAAACAAGGCAGATGCATCCACCACAAGGGCAGCCCAGCTGGTACAATACATTAGAAAATAAAATAAATAAATTACAAAATCATTGAAAAGTTGATGTATTTCATTAATTTAATTCAAAATGTGAAACTTGTATATTTCGTTATTTACAGATTGATCTATTTCATGTGTTTATTTCTTTGAATGTTGTTTTTTATGGCTTACAGATAATACCTAAAATATTCTATAATATTTTTATTTTCTGAGAAATAACAAGAATATTTAAAAAAAATATATTTTTGTATTACGCAATGCTAGTGAAAAGGAACTGTCTCAAGACTTTGAGATCCCTAGTCTGTTCTGTTCCTCAATTGATTTTGCAGATTTCCCCCTTCCACACCTCTCTTGTGGCCACATTTGAGAAACTGAAAAAAAAACACACTCACCTGCTCACCACAGCTCACCATTTCATCAGAATCCACTGTGGAAGCTGTTGTCCATATCATGATTCACAGTCAGCCAATCACCGCACAGCAGCACCAATAGTTTTGCACTGATTTATTAACTAAGCAGTGAATTGAAGTTGAGACAGCAGCCCCCCAACACTGCTTCAAAGCCTTGATCATTGTGGGTGAAACATTAGGCATATGCAAATAGTGTGTGTGTGTGTGTGTGTGTGTGTGTGTGTGTGTGTGTGTGTTTTGTGCTTTTTTTCACAGATCAAATCTTAGTGCTGGGGAGGGGTGAAGCAAGGGGGGGGGGTGGGACTTTTTTATACAGCAGTCCAGGTCATACTGCCTCTAAAATAGGAAAGGGTCCGGGGCGCCAATACTTGGAGCCCTGCACGGTGGTGTCCACCAAGTATAGGACAAGACATTAAATGTAACCCCACAAAGATAAGCTTCAACACCCTTATAAAGCTAACCTTGCCACTGCTAAGGACCACAAATACAATTTTTGTCCTCTGTTGCCTTGTAAGATAACATCAGAAAAGACAATATTATCCATATGATGTATGCCAGTTTTACTTCCGCTAGTTTGTAACTCACATTCTACTACTAAGGCAAGATGAAGAGAAAATTATACCATAATACGCAGGGCAGGGAAATGTCAAACACACTTATCCAAATGCATCTAAATTTATATCATCAAGATGAAGCGTTTAACGTGTAATCAAGCAGATTATGCCGATCTTATTTATAATACGTTAATGGATTTCTTCCCTAATAAAATAAAGTACAATTCTACCAGCAAATCAGGAAAAAAGCCACAAGATTAGATAAACTCCCGCTGGTCAAATTCACTTAACAAACAGCAGGGAGAGCTCCCCGTAATGAACATTTTGGTCCTTGGAATGCCGGATGACTGTGTTATCACAGCTGGCAAGCTGCTATGGAAACAGACTACAAAGTCTTTTCTGGAGAAACAATACTGTTATCTTTATCCTGTTAAAGTTTGATGAGTTGCCACAGCATTTCAGTGGCTACATTTTTACGAGTTTCTTGTTAATTACACTAAAAGCTTGGTGCATACTCAAAGATTGGCAGAATTCAATCAGTTTGGAACTTTTTTTCCATTACTCTAAAATGTACAATCATGCAGCAAAATACACTAGCCATGGTCTCCAATGTCCTTTCAGGTACCTCTACCTTATGGTCCTTGGAGGCATCTGATGTGGCTTTCGACTTACTGTGGGGAAAGTGGGAATGGGTAAACATAACTGGCATGTAAATGTAGTTAAAAAAGAGATTACTAAGGATGAGAAATTGTATTGTATTTTATTGTATTGTATATAGAAGGGAAGCATTGGAAAGTAGAGGGGGCAGGGGAAGCCTGGAGGAATGTGGCAATACTGATAGTACCACAGCCCTGGAGCCCCTGGATAAAATCTCTGGCACAATAATAAGTTAACAGTTTTTCTATATAACTTCTATGGTTCCCAATGGCAGGAGTTTAGATGAGTTAGGAATTGGGACTGATAAGTAGTGTTGAGCAACATGTTCGGGTTTCCGGCAAGTTCGGCCAAACTTTAAACAAAAGTTTGGTTCGGGTACTGAACTCGATCCCGAACCCAAACCTGGTCCCCATTGAAATGAATGGGGACCGAAATATGACAGGAGACACCCCTCCCCCCTTCACCTATGCCTCACCCACAGACGGAATTTATTTCAAATTACCAGCAGGTTAGGGGCAAAGAAGCCCAGGGGCCTGGGAGAGAAGTGGGAGGATGCGCAATAAGAAGCAGCTGCACCCAGCGATTTGTTTGTCCGGTCAGCGCTCCGCTGTCAAAATGTCCACAGCCAGGGCAGAAAAATGGCCGCCTTCATGAATGAGGACACTTTACATTGTGCGCTGCTGCAAGTGTCCTCACTCATGGGGGTGGCTAGCTTTCTGAAGCCCCAGCCGTGGCCTATTTGAGAGCAGAAAGCTCACTGCTGATGGGAAGGGGAATGGGGGGCTTAAGTAAGTTGTACAGCAGCTTTCTGCTTCTGGGCACTTTTGGTGAAGCTGGTTGATGGGCTGTTCAACAGCTAATCAACCAGCTTTTCTTTGTTCGGGCCGAACTCAAACATGGACTTCTGTATGGGTACCTGAACTAGTTCGGTACGAATCCGAACTTTACGTTTCGGGTTTGCCCAACATTACCGGTGAGGGAAGGGCTGTACATATGGGACCTATATATTTGGAGAACTAAGGAAATCATCCTGTTTATTGGTATCATGTGGGAAATGTTACATATGATTATGGTATGGTGGAAGGAATAATGGAGTATTAAAATGGAGTTTGTACAGACAACAAATATACCAGATTGTAGTAAATTTTAGCAGATTAAGCAGATGTGTTCACTGTTGGTGGCACAATGGTGTTTGTTCTCACTGCATGGATGGGTTAAATGTGGAGGCCACATTCCATTAAGTCCACAAGCTCTCAATGGGCACTTTAAATCCTTCTTTTGTACATGTCCTTGCGAATACATGTGGTCTAGCTAAAGAGGGGGTCTCTAATCTCTTCTGGTCATGCCTAGGACCATCCCAAGTAGTGAAGAAGGAGTACAAGGCAGGCCAACATCTGGCAAAAAAATAAGAAAGAAACACAGCAAACCACCACAGCATGTAGAAATCGTAGTAAAGCTCCCTATACCTCAGCCATGCCAAATCTACAAACTAACAGTCTAAAGTAGTCAAGAAGGACCAATCTGAAGGGAGAAAGAGCATGATGGGTCAGTGTTTTTGTTTAGCCCTCTACAGGCCACATGTAAATAATGAATGCATATTTTAGAACAACATTGTTCCTAATACACTTGGTAGTGCACTTAGCTGCATTCATTGTTCAGAGAAATGTTACTTTCTGCCCCCACAACCTAAAAGGAAAGATATCAGACCCCAGTCTATTGTCTTTCGGAAACTTTCTCTGTTGCCTTTTTTGCCATCACCCACTGTTTTCTCCTTGGCATAAAAGACATTTTGTTGATGTGTTTTAATTATTTAGTGAAGCAATGTGCACTTGGGTGTGCCTTGTGGTGTGAATTGCAACCTGCATTTCAGTGTGCTTTTTTTATTTTAACACAAAAGAAAGTGCAACAACAAATGTTCTTCCCAAAAATATTATATGTGCATGAGATAACGCATTTGTAAAGATGGGGTCCATGATTTTTCCAATGAGGTAAGAATATATATTTTTAAGAATTTGGAAAAAGAACACCCTATGGGTTATACAGACATTAATCTACACATTTTCCTGCCTTTTCTTTGCTTTAGAAAATAATATAATAATAATAATAATATATTTCTCATCCAGGGCCCAGGTAACATGGTCTTTTCATGCAATCACAGCCTCTAGCATTTTCAGAGAGGATCAAGGACCATTTATACCTATCCGCCGACATCTCTAATGCTTAGTTATTGTGATTGAGAGTCTTTAGAGTGGGTTACACAGCCCCCTGTGATCCATGACTTATATTATTTTATGAACGTTTATGGACATTTTCAGTCTCACAAGTGTCATTGCCACCAGTAATCTTGATTGTGAAGTCCCGTCTTCATCATTTTTAAAATAATAGCCCCACAGGAGTCAGGGCAATGCTTAGTGATGGGAGTTTTAATGGATGAACTTGACTAGTATTGCAAATTTCTTGACATATAGTATTGTTTTGCCAAAAGTGGTGGCAATGGTGGAGAGAAAGGAAAGTATATTGCTATAATATAATTGCAGATTGGATAAAGCGAGAGATAAAGAGCTCTGGTGAGTGGGTAAAATACAAAGTGGGAAAATACCAAGTGGACTTAACAAAAAAGGAAAAGGCAATTGTATTTGTTGAATGTTTATTTTTGTATGTTTTTTGTTAAGTTTTACAAGTTTAACACATTTGGTACTGATAACTAGCAGCACTGCACTGTGCTAGGAGCCTTTAAATTCACCTGTATACACCCTGCTGACTGTTTGGCCAGAACGCATGTGGACATTGGAGGAGAGAAAGGAAATTATATTGCTATGAAAAAGATTACATAAAGTGAGTTTTAAGAGCTCTGGCAAGTGGGTAAAATACAAAGTGGGTAAATACTAAGCGGACTTAATATAAATGGACTTTACATAGGGGAATTTTGATGATTGTGAGGTGCCTTGCATTGTTTTTCTGAACTGCTTTCTGACTGTATATTTAACTGCTTTTATAGCTTATAGAGGTATTAGTGTTCGTCAAAATCTGCTTCATGCCTAGAAATGTTTTCCAGTGCACTTTCTGTGCTATGTATGCACTACTTAAACAGATGTTTGATAATGAATATCATCGTGCAAGATGTGAGCACATTGCACATTCGGAAGCCCAGATTCTGTATCTAAATGAGTGTCATAGAACCAGGACTATTCCTCTTGTTCCCCAGCAGAGGCCGCCAAGGTTTCCCATGCACTCACATTTGTGCACTAGACATAGTATGGCCAGTAAGCATGTGCGCATGTGCTGTCGACTCTAGCAGCATAGTCTGTTGTTGCGGCACGATTATGTGCACGCATTTGTGTAGCGTGCAAGTATGCACGCATGCGCATTGCTAACGTGCGAAAATGTGCTCAATTATGCGCATGTGCAGGAGACTTTAAATACTGATGAGCCCTGACCAGCATTGACAGTTGGTCTTTTCTCTTGCCTGTTCCTGTGTTCCAGTCCTCCATTCCTGTGTACCGACCTGGCTTGATTTTGACTACGCTTTAGTTCTCCTGACGACCTTGGCTTGTTTATGACCTCGATCCAGTTCTGCCTGCCTACGACCTCGGCTTGTTTATGACTTTGGTCTAGTTCTGCCTGCCCATGACCTTGGCTTGTTCACATCTTTGATCCAGTTCTGCCAGCCACGACTTCAGCTTGCCCTACGTCTCCAGTCCAACTCTGGTCTGTCCTCTACCCAGAACTCGGCAATACCCACTCCTAGGTTGCCTGACCTGGGGCCTTCCTGCAACCCAGCCTATCCTCACGTTTAGAGTCTTTAGTGAAATCCAGGTTGATCCTTAGATTCCAGGCTTCCCGGTCGAGAGTTGAGCCAGTGTCAGGGTCCACTCACCCGTTCCTCGGTCCAGCGGTGTCCCCATGGTGCGGCCGCCCGCTGCGCGGCTTCCCGCCCGGCAGCCTCAGTGAGCGGCGGCTTCTGCGGCCGTGCGCGCGCCTCCCCATCCTCAAGCTGGCGGCCCCGGCTTCCTCACACATGCTCGCGCGCGCGCGAGCACGTTCCGTTTATGCCCTCCGCCGGCGCTGCTCCCAGAAGAATTAATTAAAGGGCCAGGTGGGGTGGAGGGAGTGTTGTGCTGTTTAAGGGCCAATGAGCCCTAGGTTCAGTGGGGCTTATGCCCCCCTCCTGTCTGGGCCAATGTGTCCATATTGGGCACTCCCTGTTCTCCCAATCAATTACCAGTTCCTAGTTGCACCAATCACACACTCACCTCCCATCATATCTGTCCCTATAAAGGTTTTACTCTGTCAGTTGCTCAGTGCCTGTGATAGCGCCTTGTACCCTGTATAGTCTAGATTTACCTTGTTTGATCTCCGTTGCCGACCTCTGCCTGAACCGACCATTCTGATCTCCGTTGCCGACCCTTGCCTGAACCAACTATTCTTGATCTGATCTCCGTTGCCGACCCCTGCCTGAACCGACCATTCTCGATCTGATCTCTGTTGCCGACCTCTGCCTTGTACCTTGACCTCGAGCTGTCTCTCTCCTCTGTACCGCTGAGAACTCTGACTTCCCCGTGTCAACCTCTGGCCTGTCTCTGGACTTCCGCTACACTCGCTCTTAGCCATTGGTTCTTCAGACCTCTAAACCAGTAAGCTCTCATCCTTTGAGCCATTGAAGTCCTGGGGGCAACCGATCCCGGGCAGGCGTATTCTGCGTCCCAGCAAGCGGGGGCTCCTACATGTGAAGCTGGCTGTGGAGATTGGGGGTTGAGGGCTTACCTAGAGGGCTGGAGTTACCAGAGCGTGACAGCCAGTTTTTAGTCTCCGCAACCAAGGTTCACACCTGGTAATCTGACAATGAGCAACTGGCAACACTAAGACACATTGATATGCTGAAAAGGAACCTGGTGCTCGCTGAGCAGGCACTCTCTGGGTTAGGGGATGAGAAGGGTGGTAGCATAGTGGGACAGGGAAAACAGGATGATGAGGCAGGAAGTTGGATAACAATTAGGAGGGGTAGGGGTAAATGTTACAGGGAGGCTAGCTCTGAGCTGGCACCCCCAACAAGTTTGCCCATTTGGTAGATGAGGAGGATGTTAGATTGGGGTGGCACAGCTGCAGTTAGGAAGCACCACTGCCTGCTCCAGCAAGGAAGGGGAAGGGAAATGGGAGTACAGGGCAGGCTAGACTGGTGCTAGTAGTGGGTGACTTCATTATTAGGGGAACAGAGCAATCTGTCACAAAGAACAGTGTGTTGCCTTCCTGGGGCAAAAGTTTGGCATGTTGCAGAGTGGGCTTATAGATTATTGAGACGGAGTGCTAAAAACTCAGCGGTTATAGTGCATATTGGCACCAATGACATAGGAAGAAGTAGGTGGAAGGTCCTTAAAAATTATTTCAGGGACTTAGTCCATAGGCTTACGGCAAGGACCTCAACTGTAGTATCCTCAGAAATACTACCAGTACCAAGGGCGACACCAGAGAGGCAGTGGAAGATTAGGGGAGTAAACAAGTGGTTAGAAAATCAGTGTAAAAAGGAGGATTTGGGTTCCTAGAGAACTGAGCCGACTTCTCAGTGGGCTACAGGTTCTATGGCAGAGATGGGCTGCACCTATTTGGGGAGGGTGCATCTTTTCTGGGGGAGAGGATGGCTAAAAGGTTGGAGGAGTCTATAAACTAAGCCTTGGGGGGGTATATACATTTATAGAGGGGAAGGCACAAAAGAAAGAGACAGTGGGGTAGAAATGGAACTGGGGGTGAAGAAGGGGGAAGGGGAACTATTATGAGCAGACAAATGGACATAAAAAATCGACAAAATCATATGAAATGCATGTTTATTAATGCTAGAAGCATACCAAATACAATGGATAAACTAGAACGAGGAACAGTATGACATAGTGGGTGTAACTGAGACATGGCTGTATGAAAGCTATGACTGTCCAATATCCGCAAGGGGGGTGGAGTCTGCTTATTTTAAATGCAAAAGATATATACCATACATGAATAAAAAGGGTAGAAACAAGAGTAAACCTAGGTGGCTAAACAAAATATTTAAGGGGGCAATAATTAACAAAAACATGGCATTTAAACATTTAAGAGAAGAAGGCACTGTGGAAGCATTACTAAGTAATAAAGAAATAAATAAACAATGTAAACAACCGATGAGAGCGACAAAGTTGGATATGAAAAGACTGACCGTCAAAGAGTAAAACTAACCACAAAATGCTCTACAGCTATGTAAACAGTAAAAGATAAAAACCTGAAAGTGTGCCCCCCCCCCGCAAAGCAAGGAGGGGGCAACTATAGAGTGGAATGTGGAAAAAACCAATGTATTAAACCTCTTCTTTGCTTCCATATTCACAGAGGAACATGATATGATATGTGAAATGTGGATCAATAACCCAGGCTCCCCATTAAATGTCACTTGTCTGACCAAGGAAGAAGTACGGCACCGCAATAAACAGATTCAAATAGTCAAATCCCCGGGACCAGGTGTCATTCATCCCCGTGTGTTGAGGGAATTATATACAGTAATAGACAAGTCACTATTCTTAATATTTCAAGATTCCCTAATGCCAGTGACGGTTCCACAGGATTGGCGCATAGCAAATTTGGTTTGAAAAAGAGATATAACTATGAATTAATATATCGGGGGTCAATCCAAAGATCTGTCCAGCAATCTATTTAAAGCCAGGACTGTAGCCAGGAGTAAAACTTAGAGGCATCCACTAAGGTTAGAAGAAAGATGCTTCTTGCATCATCATAGTAGAGGATTCTTTACAATAAGAACAGTGAGACTATGGAACTCCCTGCCAGAGGAGGTAGTAATGAAGAAAACTCTAAATGAGTTCAGAAGTGGTAGGGATGCCTTCCTTGCATGTAATAACATTACCAGCTATGGCTACAAGATCACTAATAAACAGGATGAACTGGATGGACTAAAGTCTTTTTCTAGTTTTACATACTATGCTACTATGTTACTGTCGAAACCAGGTGACGAACACTGTGGACAGGGAGGCCCAGCTACCACTGCTGAGGCTGGCAAACACCCAGAGCCCAAGCTTGATCCTGCAGCACCGGAATCTAAGGACCACCCAGTCTTCCCTAGAGCCCCCCCCCCCCCCGCAATGAAAGGATAGATTTGCTGCTTGGGCGTTCCCAGGTCATTTCCCGGGGGGGCAAGGGTCTGGGTGAACAGCAGTGGTTACTGGAGAGGAAGAGGAAGACAATATGAGAGAGCCGGGCCATACAAGTAGAGGGTTAATCCAAAGCAAAAATCCAAGAAGCAAGCTGGGTCATGCACTTGGAAGCAGCTCAAAGGTAGATTCAAAGCAAAAGTCCAAGAGGCAAGCAGGGTCATATACGATAATCCAAAGGTAACTCAGGAGCTCACAGACAAAGTATGACACAGTAGAGAAGCCTAGGAATCTTCTGTCACCGCCAGTAGCTTCTTTAAATTGGACCTCTAAAAGATCCTATTGGCTCCCCCAAAGACAGCTGACCAGAAGCATCTGAAAACAATGCACACTACAGGTCACTGCCGTCTGCTCATGCCCGAGCCCTGCTGTGCCAGCACCAAGGGCCATGCAACCTGTGCACACACCGTGCACACTGCTACCTGCTCCTGCTCAGAGGAGGTCATGGCATGCATCGACCCGGAAGTGACCAAGCTCGCCAGGAGAGATGCTATCGCCACAGCAAGGGGAGGACCCAGGGGATCCGGAGACGCTGGTAGCATTCGAGGGACAGCATATGGGCTGGTGTGTCTTGCAAGAGGCCAAGTAAGGATAGTGGGGTCAAGGGGAGACAAGGGGGCTTGAAATGGAGGGGGTTAAATTAGCAATGAGCAAATTCTGTCACAAGTATGGATGAGCGAACCCCCCAAAGTTGATTAAAAGTTGGGGTTCAGGTCCCCATTTAAATCAGTGGGGTCCCAAACTTTAGGAAGTGGCTGTGGTGGTGGGGGGAGCTGTGTGTGCAGCAGAAGGTTGCTGCTGTAACTTACCACAGCCCTGTGATTCCCTTCCTGAAATCAGCTGCAGCTGGGGCTACAGAAAGATTGCTGCTGGCTCCCATGAGTGAGGATACTTCTAGTCCCAGCTGGCAGTGCCCTTTGGACTCACCCTTTGGAGCCAACTCCCATCTGTCTGTAGCACCTGCTGAGGCAGATTTCAAATGTCTCCGCTATTGCTGGCCCGGAAGAGGACTGTGGGATTGAGGTTACAGCAGAGCTTCCTGCTGCTTCACCCTTAGGTGAAGCTCCTCAGCAGACCCCCAACCATCTTTTTCGCGTTTGGGGCAGATGCCAAACTCAAACATGGACTTCTGACTGAAATCCCTGTTCGGATTTGGGAATCCAAACTCACAAAATTCGGTACAAACCCATCACTAGTCACAAGCTCTGGGTAAGTTGGGCCACATGCTTGAGACTGTCAGCTCAGTCGGCTCTAAAGTGGAGCAGACCACCAGGTATTATCCCTATGCTACCTATGGCCAGTCTGCTCTGTTTTTCCAGTGAAAATATGCAGATGTACAGTAGTATTAAATTGACATAGGGTCAAAATATCTGAGTTTCAGGGCAGATGTATGGATAGCCTCTCCTTTGCTCTAATAAAGTAGACCAACTATGGTATCCTATTACAGTTTAAACCGGACCTTCACCCTGATTTAATGAAAAGCTCAAACTCTTAAAAAACAATTCCTCAGCATCTAAAATTAATATATTTTACATGTTTAGTCACTAATTTATTATACTTTCCCCCACTGGGCTGCAACTCTGTTCGGGAATTTAGGATACGGGCGCCGCCATCTTGACTCAGAAGCATCACACTTACTGAGGAGAGGAGAGTGGGATAAGGTACAGGGGGGCGGGTTATAGCTGTGCTTTGCTCAGAAAGAGCAGACCTGGGGTCAGGGAAAGGTCAGCAGTCCCAGAATGCAGAGCAGCACAGTCACTTCCTGTTTGCAGGCACTTCCTGTTTGCAGGCTGCCTGCAAAAATGGCAGCTTCCATAAGCCGCCATCTTGGATGTTTAAAGGCTTATAAAATGCAGTAGATGCAGGTAGGATGATTTTTAATGTGAGCAATCTGTATGTACAGGGTGTGGGAAACATATAAGATAGACTCTTATTTAGAGTGAAGGTCCGCTTTAATTGCTTTTTCTGCATAGATTGTGCTCAAGTTTCCTTTGAATGAACATTTTACTGCAGGTTATATTTTAAATATACAAAAGCTACAATTTTCAAACCTCACTATTATGTCTAATATATAACACTGCTTTTTTCAGCCTTCTCTTATTACATTTTTATGACTATTACATTTTGTTCTGTTTTCATTACAGTACTGCGTGTAATATTGAAATTTTATTAGTTTAGCATACATTGTAAAGATCATAAGATGCATTAATTACACTAAAAATAATAAACCCCACCATGTTATAGTAAAAAGAGAATAAAACACTGCAAACAGGTATGTATGGTAGTTATTACAGAGAAAATGGACATTTTGACAGCAAAGGTTTGTATTCACGACTGAGATAAAATATTCATTTGTGCTTCTTGGTTGTCTCTCATAGGAAACTTGTCATTGGAGAAAAATTTGTAAACTTTGTTCAGACTGAAATTGCTATTATGACAGCTTCAAATGCAAAGCAGACTTACGGATGACATTTTACCCAAGCAAGACATTATCGGTGTGTATAGCACTTTCGAATTAAACCACAGAAGGGTGCGTGTTAAAGTTTATCTGATTATGATACAGCTGATATAATTGTTGTGCACACCATATACAGCAGGGTGTACAAAGCCCTGACGGGACCCCATAGCAGGGCCCCCATAGTTCATTGAGTGAACACTCACCGGCTAGGTTCCTCATTGTGGGAGGCGTGTGGTGTGTGCACCGAGGTGGTAAAGGCACATGCATGGAAGGGTCCTCTGTCCTAATGTATTCCTGTGACTACAGTATGTGTTTAGTTAAACTTCTGTACTATCTTACTCATTAAAATGTGTGTTTATATGCATCATAGTCATTGTTGTAACAATAGTGTTTTGCTTGTCTTGCACCTTTTTTTGTCTTGTACAGTGTCACAAAATTGATCGTTCAACATCAGTTTGATCGAGCGATCTGCGACGTGGCTGTGGGCTGCTTCCAGCACAGAGAGCAATCACACCAGAAACACCCACACACCAATTACAACAAGCTACAATCTACACACCCCTCTGATCAGTTCTGCTGTCGAATGGTCAGATACAAACAGCTTGCCATCTGCTGGTTCACACAGGGAGGCCGATTCATTAATAGCGCCAGGTAGCGACAGATGAGCGACAGTAGCGTTATTTTCACAGCGCACGCTAGTATTCGCTGTGCTTGGCCGTTGTTCGGCTGTTGACAGCGACCCCGTCGGTGTGCGGTAATGTTGAATACGGGGTTAGGAGTCGCTGTTTGACAGGTTCCGCGCTGTATGGGAGCGCATGACAGCAAATGGCCATAGCGAACGGCTCCCAGCATATTCATTAACAAATCACGCTCAAAAAATTCTCGCGCTGTGAAATGCTTGTTTAAACCCCAGAGCGCTGGCGGCGATGGGTTAAAAGTAGTTTTTTAACCCCCAAACAACCATATTTTTAATATGAATACATTAATATTAGACCTGTAATATCAATTCTGCACACATTTTTTTTTTACCTTAAAAAAAATATCTAACATTGCAGAAGTGGTCACAGAATTTTTGACAATTAAAAAAAACAAAACAAAAAAAAACATTAATAGCAATTAATTAAGAATATTTAAAGATTGCTCCATTGAAATGCATTGGAGAGCGACAGGTAGCGAGAGGTCATACCTGTCGCTGTTCAAGGTCGCTCGCTGGCACTGTGGGGTGAGGCTGGAATAATGATGAATGATTCGCTATCTGGCGCTCTGTCAGTCGCTAAGCAGGATCGGCTTGATAAATGTGTGAGGGCAGCCGGCGTTCTCGTGGCGGTGAGCGTCATTACCGTTCGCTCACCATTCGCTACCTGGCGCTATCCCTTGTTAAATAAGGGCCACAGTCACCATGCAGCACTCCAAGTTAATTGTGAGTCATTCACCCTTGTTACACTATATGATTAGATACACTTTCCCAATCATACAGTGAATTAGTTACAATCGATCTTACAATCTACTTTGAGTTGTAATATAACCGCGCTAGTTATTTTTAATAAAAAAGATTTCAATGGGTTACTAGTTGCTCAACGTGTGTTAATCCTTTTACCCCTATGGATCCTACATACAATCACTCATCTAAAAACACAGAGCAATCAATGGCATAACATCACAATTTAGGTCAGCTTATACTGCTAAAATATATTCACAAATATAAATATCCTCCAAAGTTAAATAGTTTAGTGTCCTTTTATCATAGGGATGCTTGCGCTCTTGGACTTGATTTTACAGTGCGATAATTTCAAAATATCCACCACATGTGTATGACATCATTTTGCTAGTTGCACCTTGTGCCTACCACCTTCTTCAAATTGCTCTTACCAGATAACGGTGTACTTTAATGCCTTATTAAAATTCCTCTTAGTTAATCCGTTCCTCTCCAATCAAAAGGAGAGCTCGCGGGGAGGCCGATTCATTAATAGCGCCAGGTAGCGACAGATGAGCGACTGTAGCGTGATTTTTTCAGCGCCAGCCAGTATTCGCTGTGCTTGGCCGGCATCAGCTTGATGACAGCGACTCAGTCGGTGTGCGGTAATGTTGAATACGGGCTGGGGGGTCGCTGTTTCACAGGTCCAGCGTTGTATGTGAGCGCCTGACAACGAATGGCCAGAGCGAACGGCTAGCTTCATATTCATCAAAAAATCACGCTCCGAATGTGCTGTCGCTGTCCATTCCTTGTTTAAACCCCAGAGCGCTGGCGGCGATCTGTATTAACTAGTTTTTAACCCCTAAACAACCATATTTTTTTAATCTAACATTATACATGTTTTTAGAACCATTTTGTTATATGAATACATTAATCTCAGACCTGTTAGATCAATTCTGCACATATTTTTTTTTTTTTTTTTTTGACTTAAAAATAAATCCTAACATTGCAGAAGTGTTCTCCGATTTTTTGACATTAAAAAAAAAAAATAAATAAATAATACCAATTAATTATGAATAATTATAGCTTGCTCCATTGAAATGCATTGGACATCGCCAGGGAGCGACAGCTCATACCTGGCGCTGTGAGGGAATTTGCAGCGGCGCTGTTCGGTCCAGGCGGCTTCATGATGAATGCCGCACTAGCCGTCGCTCTCGCCGACGCTAGCCTCATTTTGCTTGATAAATGCGTCATTGTGACCGCCGCGGGCGTACTTGAGTCGGTAGTCGCCGTTAGCTGCCGCTACCTGGCGCTCGTCAGACACTACCTGGCGCTATCGCTTGATGAATAAGGGCATTGATGTTCTTATCTCAGCTCTGACTTTTAAAATTGTCCCATGGTGGACAGGGCATGTAAACAAAAAAACAATAAAAAGATCTAACGTAATAACGTTTGAGCTAACGTGCACTATTTGAGCTAAAAATGCACTCACATAAAATCAATGAATTACAGCTTTGGAATACGCCAGGCGAGACTCTCACCAGTCCCTCAATGCACCTCGGTCAGTCGATGCCTCGAAGGGGGGGAGGTATATGATGTACCTGGGATAGTACCTCTCAATAAGCTGCCAAGGATCCGCCCGCCGCCGTCAACGTGTTTTGTTGGTAACCAACTTTCTCAAGACTGGCAGCGCGGCGGTATGCGCTGCCTTTTAAAGGTTCTAGTTGAGGCGGGGCGGAAGGTTGAGAGGAGATGTCAATACTCGTCATCATGACGCCAGCCAATCATTAACGGTGTGGTAATGCGCGTCAGACGATTCATTCGCTATATATTAGTTTTACCGCAGCTTGCAGCAGCTGAAAAAAAAAGACAATATACAAACATGTGCAAAAAAACTGAAAATAAAAGGGGACAAAACACTGAAAATCTTATATCTCATAAAGGGATACAAAGTCTTCAGCTTCCGAGGGTTGGGGGAGCAGTTGGGTCGGACACACCACGATCACGGATCGGACCTTCTGTATGTGACCCAGAAAACAGTTTCTCCCCTGGATTTATCCTAGATTCCATGGGGCAGTAAGACAGATGCTGTCCCCACTGGGTGGGTGCTCGGGGCAGGCTAATATTTGGGAGCAAATTATTTGTAGTCCCCCTTGTAGTAAATTTGTACTCCAAGTTGCTCCCCCCCACCTTTCCTTATCAGTGGTGGTTTCTGTTTCTGTATACAGAATTTAATGCCCCTGTGCCCAGAAAGTCTTTGAGGTACTGCCGGGGATGAGGCAGAAGGGGAAGCATGACATAAATTAGAACATTGGATGTCACATACAGCACCACAGAAAATGATGGCAGTTTATAAATAACAATAATAATAATAATACAGGTGCAATTAACATGACCCCTCTCTCCCTCTTGTATCTGCCTTCATATGGAGATGAAAAGCAGCGATGACTTATCCCCAAGATAAAGCTAGGCTTTGATTGGTGGTCAGGTTTGGGGGGGGGGGGGGGGGCACCAGAGGCAGGGGATAATAATTGCAATTTTCTTTTCTGGCACCACACTGCCTCAAACAAATGACAGGGGCTGATGCACCTCAAGGTAAGATGCATCAGCTCGCTTTATGTGTGTAAGGCTGGCCAATCACTTTATGCCTATTACTAAAGGACAACAGTTAATAAACACCCCTAACAATTTAATGAAATGTTATTTTTTGACATTAGAAAAATAAACAAATTGATAAAATGCTTTATTATGTTCTTTACTTGCAAATGAAGGGAGGGGGGGCAGCTTGTGGTTTTAAGGTATAGTGCAGGGTCCTTATACACCCAGAAATTTCAAGTCCTAACCCATACAAAGATTCAATGTATTGCTTGTCATTTCCTAAAAACCTGTCACAGATAAAGATGCAGCAGTTCTGAGATTCATACAACCTGCAATGCTGTTGCGCTATGCAATGCAACAAGTGGGGCAGTGTCCTGATGTTACATTGTAAAAAGTCATCCTGCATCCCCTTGTGTTACATTGTAACACTGCCTAGCCCCTTGTGCTGTTACATTTTCAAAGGAGACACATGCCCTCCTGTTGCAATGTAATCAGTTCACAGCTGACTGTAATACAATGTGCTAGTGATCTCTACAGCATGCTGCCACGTGATAACTCTTAACCCTTTTACTGCCAGCCTACCTAGAGATTTTCTCACCCTCTGTTGTCAGCCCATTTCTAACTATTCTCCTTTATACATGCTTAACTTTGGATTTTGAATGGATTTTCAGGAATTTCCCAGGGAAATGATATATTGTTTTTGTCAGCAGAGTCTGGGCTTTAACATGAAATGTATTGTTTGTCACTTTTTTAGGGTATTCTGAATATTTTTGGGTGAAATATGTGCAAAAAAATAAATTGTATTTTTTATAAATTGTAGCTTTTTTGCAATAAAAAAATAAGGTTTTCAATACAATCATATTGCATGTAAAAGCCCAATTTCTCACAGTTACAACAGTACCACAAATGTATTGGTAGATATCCTTTCCTGCCCAGGAGACTCCCCCAAAGTGAAACAGCGCTTTAGGAGATTTTCATCTAGAAATACAATTGCTATGCGCACCTTGCAGCATTTCAAGAAAAACAACCCCCCACAAACTATATTTTCTCTGTAAGTACACACCTCAGGCTTTCTAGGTATACCAGGCTTGTTGACATGGGTGCAGTTTTCTTGAAGTAATCCCTTGATTAATTATTTGGTTGCACAGGGCTAAAAAAGAATAAAAAAGCAGAATCAAAGCCACATTTTCCTAAAAAAATCTATATGCAAACAAGTAAAAGCAAGGTAAATCTTAAAAAGCAAGGTCCCCCGAACAGAACAATACCCAACAAGCACAGGTAGTGAAGGGAAGAGTTGCCAAACACCCCAAAGTAAAGCATGGTTGTATGGGTAATTTTACTTGAAAATGACAGCTCTACAGATGGGAAGTGTATACTTTAAGCATTTTCAACCAAAACAAACTTATACATTTGAAATACCGCAGACAACCCATATATTGCCTGGAAATACATACGTTAAGCTTTCTAGGTGTACCCTGCTTGTAGTGGGCACATCTTTCTGGACGTAATCCCTTAAAGAATTATTTGGCAGCACACATTTTCCTAAAATATCAATATGTAAACAAGAAAAAACAAATTAAATCTGAAAACACAAGGTCCCTTGAACATAACAATACTCAACAAGCATAGGTACATTTAACACTTTTTACTGCCAGCCTACTTAAGATTTGATAAAAATCGTGTGTAAAATTGTAAATAAAAAAAAAATACATAATATATTTAATGTTGTGTATAAAAATTCAAACAGCCTGTATGGGCCGCAGGCTCTTCTGACCCCCTGGGCTTTGGGGTGGCAGGTAATGGGGGCTGGGGCTTAATGGAAAGTGACCCGAAAATGTTAGGGGATGGAAGACATCACCCCCCTTGCTTTCACAATCCGATCAATAGGCGACCTCTGGCGCCTTCTGGCACCCACACAAGACCTCGGAGGGGGGAATGGAACCCCCCTGGGAGAAGAGGAGACCCATGCCGCTGGATCGCAGCCCCAGGTGAGAGGCTTTATTTCCTGCTAGCAGGGGGAGGAACACCAGGCAGGAAAAATGTAAGTGGCTGGCATTTAGCGGCAGGAGAGGCAGCCATGTATTTTTGTGTTAAAGCAGCCCTTCACCCTGAATAAGAGCCTATCTTATATGTTACCCACACCCTGTACATACAGATTGATCACATTAAAAATCATCCTACCTGCATCTACTGCATGTTATGAGCCAAGATGACGGCCCATGGAACATCAGGCAGCCTGAAAACAGGAAGTGCCTTCTGACTGTGCTGATCTGCATTCTGGGATTGCTGACCTTTTCCTGACCTCAGCTCTGCTCTGTTTGAGCAAAGCACAGCTATAACCCGCCCCCCATACTTTATTCCACTCTCCTCTCCTCAGTAAGTGTGATGCTTCTGAGTCAAGATGGCGGCACTCGTATCCTAAAGCCCTGAACAGAGTTGCAGCCCAGTGGGGGAAAGAATAATAAGTAAGTGACTAAAAACTTAAAATATATTAATTTTAGATGCTTGGGAATAGTTTTATAAGGCTTTTCAATGGTGAAGGTCCGGTTTAAAAGTTGTTTTTTGCCCTTTTTCCGGTTTGTGCTATTCAGTGCCGTGTTTTATTGTGCTGCGTATAACAAACCAATAATTTTCTGTATTAATATTGGTCAAGCTGAGCTTTGCCATTCTTGCATGTGTAAGTTTACGGGTTTTGCCTGCGCTTGAACATTATTCAGAGCCCTGCTTTGACCATTTCGGGCCTATAAAAAAACTGAGGTGAGTTCTGTGAAGAGTATGAGCATCAGCAGCAGTGGGGACTGCTTACTATGTACCTTCCAGAGCCTAGACAATACCCGACGTCACCTGGATGTCGATCGGATGTCCGATCAACAGGTGTTTGAATTGTCCCAACTGAACCTCCCAATTTTCTGTATTAATATTGGTCAAGCTGAGCTTTGCCATTCTTGCATGTGTAAGTTTACGGGTTTTGCCTGCGCTTGAACATTATTCAGAGCCCTGCTTTGACCATTTCGGGCCTATAAAAAAACTGAGGTGAGTTCTGTGAAGAGTATGAGCATCAGCAGCAGTGGGGACTGCTTACTATGTACCTTCCAGAGCCTAGACAATACCCGACGTCACCTGGATGTCGATCGGATGTCCGATCAACAGGTGTTTGAATTGTCCCAACTGAACCTCCTTTCTCTCGAGAAGCTTAACTTATGGTTTTTTCAACCTGGCGAATGTGCCAAATATCATGGGCGGCATCGTTTGTATGCATGTAGTGCTGGTTCTTCCTGTGGCTCAGGAGTATGTGTTTCGGTGATGTTTAGGTGCTCATTGGTCCTCCTTTTTGGCCAGTCTCCTGAGTTGATGCTAGCCTTTGTTCTGCTCCCCTAAATTTGCTAATCGTTGTTGCTCATAGTTTCCCCTGATCCCTGTCTCCAAATTGCCCATCTATCTGCTTGCTCATTGCCTTCTACTGTATTGTTGCTACAGAATACAGAACACCTTATTCTCCAGGTATATATGAGCATGCATACAAGAAATTTTCTTTGGCTTGACAGGGGATACATATATATGCAGTGAAGCAAGAAACACTAATCAAAATGTACTACAATGCAATACAAATTTACATTTACAAATTTACAATACAAATTTACATTTACAAATTTACAATACAAATTCTCATCTCTGATACACCACATTCTATAATACAATAACGCAATAGTATGAGCGAGATACAAAGTGCAGAGTATTGTAATACGATGTAGTGTAGTACAATGAACATGAGTGACTACACAAGCATTTCTCAACTGACCTGCTAGAAGTGAGAAAACTATCTACTATTTAGAAGTTGGATGGCTGTTGGGAAGAAGCTTTTTTGGAGCAGAAAAGTCCTAGCAGGTAGGACTTTTTCTCAATGGATGCAGGTTGAAAATGTAATGGCCTGGGTTAGATTGGTCCCTGTCCTTTATTGCTCTACTCTTTACCCTGTTGATAAAGAGATCCTGGAGTAGAGAGAGAGGGGGAACCTATTATTCTCTCAGCAGATTTAACTAGCCTATTCAGCCTCCTGATCGCCTTGTTGGTAGCACCTGCGAACCATACTATAAACAATGAGCACAGAGTAGGCTCAATGACTGCATTGTAGAACAGGGTCAGTAAATCACGAGAGAGACAAAATTCCCTCAGCTGTCAAAAATAGAATAATTTTTTTCTGATCCTTCTTGAGGATGGCTTGGGTATTTCTCTCCCAGTTTTTTGAAATGATGGTACCCAGAAACTTGGATTCCTGTCCGAAGATGGAAACTGGAAAATGAGGAGGGAGACCTTCCCTGAAATCCAATTGACTAAATGTACTGTCTTGGAGGTATTTAGCATGGTATGGTGGTAGCACCCGCAAATTTAATTATCTTCACAGATGACTCTGCTGAGACACAATCACTAAGAACAGCAGATGGGAGCAAATGCTGAGAACAGCAAATGGGAGAGAACGCATCCTTGTGGAGCGCCTATGTTGGTGGGGCCCACAGTGGGGTCCACACCCGACCAGTAGGTGGAACAGGGTGTAAACCAACCAGGACAACCAGGGACTGACATCTCACACCCACACCCAAATAATGCAGCACTGGTCAGACCTCAAAAGAAGAAAGTTACCCCGGGTGCTGTGGTTCTTCAGCCAGCACTTCCCAGGTAAGTGAATGCCCAACAGAGTAGGTGACTACTCATGCTGAACTGTGTAACTGAATGTTCTTTTTTTCTTCTAGCTGAGGATTTCTGGCTGAGAATCAAGCCCACCTTTTAAGAGGGGTCTGAGGTAAGCAAGACTGGGTGTGCATGTAAGGTGCCATCTCGAACCCCTACTAAAGTCCTCATCCTCCTCTTCAGCATCCCCAACACCCCCGAAACAATGCAAAGAGTAGGAGGCCCAGGCATTGGAGTCCCACACAGCCCAAGAACAATCAGCTGTCTGCTAAGCGCTGGTGCTTGGTGCTTCTCTTTCCCTGCAGACTCGTGAGAACCGGGGGGAATATGCATTGATGGGGCCACCCAAGACAGGAAGCACACAGAACTCAGGAGGGTGCAAACAAATTCAAGCTGACCACTACATGAGCACAATCACACATGTGACAACTTTTAACATCTATTTGCATGTCATTACAGACCCAGAAGAAGGGTTGGCGTCCAGGCGGAGGGTGGCCAACTGACAGTGAGACGTGGCACACATGTGTTATTAGACCAGAATATTTTAAAAAAGCTTTTATGCACACACAAAAAAGGTTTAGATTTTATTTTTACAAGATTTTACATAAACAATGTTTTTACAAATAAGAAAAAAAAATGTATCACAACTAATATGTCATTTGGTGTCCTTTAGTAGACCAACAGGCTTAAACTGGACCAACAGCCTTGCACAGCTGGAAAAGACAGGTAGCGCCTTTTTTAGAGCTTCCTCTCACAGCATCTCAGCCATGCTGCTGCCTGGATTCAACTGGCATAACTGACAATGCACAGTAACAGGAAGCCCAGCAGCACTTGGCCTGCAAATGCATGAGCTGTCATTTTGTTTCTAAAATTTACTACAGCAGAAATTAGAAAAAGGTAAATTAATTTTTATGTGCAGCAATCTAAATAAATGCATAAGAGCACTGTTTGTGGTATTGTTCTGGTTTTTGACTGTTGGTCCACTTTAAGGCACAGTGCAACAGATCAAGCAGGGGTGGGTGAGGGTGCTGGAAAACAGGATGTGGAAGAAGGTAAGAACACAGAAGAAGAAAGTGAGTGACAGTGCGGGATGTAGACGACATGGGATGTCCCGCCACACAACCGGCATTAACACTACACGGGATTCCCCTGGAAGTAACCGACTAGGAGAAGGTAAGTCACACAACCAGCATTAAAACTACATGGTGTGCCTTGGAGGTAACCAACTTGGAGAAGGTAAGTCACAATAAAGCCACGCACACTACATGGTATACCCCGAAAGGGACAAACCTTGGTTCTATTCTTGAACTTCCACTTTGGTGTATGGTTCTAACTTCCTGTGAAAAAGCTTGACTTTCCTGTAAACTCATTTATAGTTTCTGTGAGTGCTCACCAGCTTGTGGTGCCAGAGCTCAGGGGATATTGCTTGCTCCCAAGTCCTTGGCGGCGATCGTAACTGTGTAGGGGATTCCAGCATCCTGGCAAGTGAGGGCTTGTCCAAAAGGGTGAAGAGGCTGTAATAGATTTGGCAATATCCCTCTGACCTGCTACATGAAGTTGAGCCCTACAGGCAGCAGTGCAAAGTAATGCTGCCTTTGTTAGTAAAGAACAAACTAGGTCGGCAACAGGTAATCAACTGAAGAACTCAAGGCTAGAAGCCCTAACGGCCATTGGCTAGTGTAACATTATCTAGGCTCATTGGCCGTAGCATAAGTAAAGACCTAAAGGGTGTTTATTTTTCCTATTGAGACATCCCACCAGCAGCTTTGGACACGTCCTTAGGTAGTGCACAGTTGCCAGAGGGTATGAGCTGTGTGGGTGCCTGCACTCTTGTCTTTGTAGCCATCGCCAGTGTACTATTAACTGGGCTCACTGGCCTTACCGTATGCTAAATGGCCAGTGGGTCACCAACATCTTCAGTGCTTATTGGTCCAATTGTGGCAACCCCAGTAGCTTTGTCCATCCCATAGACAGTGCACAGAGGGCATCAGCTGTGCAGGCATGTCAATGACTATAACTTGCAAAGTCATGCCCCACCCAAACCTCACAATTTCACATAATCCCCACTGTTTCCCTGAGGATTTATACTGTACAATACAAAAATACTATATATATTTTTTAACAACTATAAAGCAACATTTTGTATTGTACACCCAAGAAATACACGTGTGCATGTGTAAATCATAATGGAAATAGCATTAGCTGTATCAGCAGTAACTATACATTTCTGGAGATCCACACATGTAAGAAGCAACACGAAAATTTCAAGGATGTAATTACAACGCATGCTCTTATCAGAATAATATTTTAAAGGGATTATTGCCTGCCTTCATCAGATGTTTCTCATGCACACAGTTGATGAAGGCCAGAACTAATCCCTCAAATATAGGATGGTGCTTTGAACATGTCCTCTTAATTAAACTATGGAAATAGCCTTTGAATTGGCTTATCCTTATGAACATTTTTTCTGGCGAGGTAGCCCAGATTAAAAGGAATCATTCAAAAACCTAAACATCTTTTCCAGAAGCCTTTGATTGAAGCAGACTCTACCTCAATGGCAGAGTGCATATTTTTTAGGGTAGAAGAGCTGCATATCTAATAATATTGCTGTCCAGGAAACTGTATGAAGCCTTTGAAATGCATGAAACAGATTTAGAAGCAAATGTTGAAATCTTGTCTGATATGAATTTATAATTATCAAATACATCATTAATAACAAACCAACAAAGGTAAGTATATAGAGAAGAAGAAAATTGATAATGAACATGATTTTAAACAAACAGTGTATTGATAGTGATCCTCAACAGCTTCTTCTGTGTAAACGGATCTGGATTTTCTGATGTGATTTTTCGTTCAATAGTTTTTATTGTTCAATTTGTTTTGTACATATAACACAAGTTAGTGGTATACATAACCAATATACCCCTTTCAAGAGAATAGCGTGTGTATGCATTTTTTCATGCTAATAAAGTCAAACTGTTATTAACAAGGATCATATTGATTATTAATGTCCCTCTAACTGAAAACTAATTGGGGACAATGCTGGTCCAATCGACAGATCTGGGTCACTCTGAACAGTAATAATAAACACCATTCTAACCTATGCTAACAATGATAGATTAACTAGAAGCTAAGAAAAGCTGAGACAGAGAAGAAGAAGAAGAAGAATAAGAGAGAAAAGCATAGATCCTTTAGACTGTAAGCTTGCAAGGGCAGGGCTCTCATTCCTATTGTCTCCTGTGCTCACAACACTTGGTTTAACCTTGTGGCATCTAATTTTGTATTGTTCCATGTACTATATGTTTTACCTTCACTGTAACCATACCTTGTAAAGTGCTACGGAAGATGATGGTGCTATATAAATAAACAATAATAATAATAATAATAGCCTGCGTATCCTCTCGGCCGGCCCCAGAACCCAGGCTATTACATTAATTCGTTGACTCACGATTCACTTGTGGCAGGGCATAGACTCTCCACAGTTCCAACACTGACAAAAATCTGTCATGTTTCGTCGCTAACGAAGCTGGAAAGTTTTTCACTAGTGACAAAACCATTCACTCTAGTTTTAACTTTTTCCAATGACACAAACTTCTGTTTCTAGGTGTTTGCAACCACTTGCTTTGCTGCCAGCTAGGGATGAGTGAATCGATCCGGACGAACCCGGATTCGATCCGAATTTCATGAAAAATTCGATTCGGATCGAATCCGAATTTCCCCGCGATTTGATCGCTCGAAGTTTTCCTTTAACATCCCTTCATTTACATTACAGGCATTCTAAGATGGCGGACGGGACATGTCCAGACATCTACCCCGCGCCAGTGCAAGCTGGGGCAGTCACATGCAGCCTATCAGCAGCCAGCAAGCCCGGTGACGTCACAGCGCTATTTAAGTCGGCGGACATCTTGCTTTTCCTCATTTCTCTATTGCATTCGTGAGAGACAGGACGCTGCTGTAGTGAGGGAGAGGCAGTTAGACAGACAGGGACAGACAGGGACAGGCTGGAGACAGGCAGGAGACAGGCAGGAGACAGACAGAAAGTCAGCGAAAAGCAGGGAAAGTTAGAAAAAATCGGAGGCAGTCACAGGGAGATTTTTTTTTTCATCCAGCCTGAGTGTTACTGGCTGGCTGACTGGCTTTGTTAGCGTTTTCAGGCTGCTTATACACTAACTGTGCATATATAATGAACTGATCTCAAGTCTACTGTGAGGCATCCCATTCTGTGACTACACCAGCCTCTATTTACTGCTGTAACCCTTAGCACTTATTCTAATAGAAATTTGGCCTGATAAACACACTTGCTGTGCATAGTATTACTGCTCACAGGTGCACTCCTGTTGGGGCATCCCATTCTGTGACTACACCAGCCTCTATTTAATATCATAACCATTTGCACTTATTCTAATAGAAATTTGGCCTGATAAACACACTTGCTGTGCATAGTAGTACTGCTGCCAGGTGTTCTCTGGTTGTTGGGGCATCCCATTCTGTGACTACACCAGCCTCTATTTACTGCTGTAACCCTTTGCACTTATTCTAATAGAAATTTGGCCTGATAAACACACTTGCTGTGCATAGTATTACTGCTCACAGGTGCACTCCTGTTGGGGCATCCCATTCTGTGACTACACCAGCCTCTATTTAATACTATAACCATTTGCACTTATTCTAATAGAAATTTGGCCTGATAAACACACTTGCTGTGCATAGTAGTACTGCTGCCAGGTGCTCTCTGGTTGTTGGGGCATCCCATTCTGTGACTACACCAGCCTCTATTTACTGCTGTAACCCTTTGCACTTATTCTAATAGAAATTTGGCCTGATAAACACACTTGCTGTGCATAGCAGTACAGCTGCCAGGTGCTCTCTGGTTGTTGGGGCATCCCATTCTGTGACTACACCAGCCTCTATTTACTGCTGTAACCCTTTGCACTTATTCTAATAGAAATTTGGCCTGATAAACACACTTGCTGTGCATAGTAGTACTGCTGCCAGGTGCTCTCTGGTTGTTGGGGCATCCCATTCTGTGACTACACCAGCCTCTATTTAATATCATAACCATTTGCACTTATTCTAATAGAAATTTGGCCTGATAAACACACTTGCTGTGCATAGTAGTACTGCTGCCAGGTGCTCTCTGGTTGTTGGGGCATCCCATTCTGTGACTACACCAGCCTCTATTTAATACCATAACCATTTGCACTTATTCTAATAGAAATTTGGCCTGATAAACACACTTGCTGTGCATAGTAGTACTGCTGCCAGGTGCTCTCTGGTTGTTGGGGCATCCCATTCTGTGACTACACCAGCCTCTATTTAATACCATAACCATTTGCACTTATTCTAATAGAAATTTGGCCGGATAAACACACTTGCTGTGCATAGTAGTACTGCTGCCAGGTGCTCTCTGGTTGTTGGGGCATCCCATTCTGTGACTACACCAGCCTCTATTTAATACTATAACCCTTTGCACTTATTCTAATAGAAATTTGGCCTGATAAACACACTTGCTGTGCATAGTATTACTGCTCACAGGTGCACTCCTGTTGGGGCATCCCATTCTGTGACTACACCAGCCTCTATTTAATACCATAACCATTTGCACTTATTCTAATAAAAATTTGGCCTGATAAACACACTTGCTGTGCATAGTAGTACTGCTGCCAGGTGCTCTCTGGTTGTTGGGGCATCCCATTCTGTGACTTCACCAGCCTCTATTTAATACCATAACCATTTGCACTTATTCTAATAGAAATTTGGCCTGATAAACACACTTGCTGTGCATAGTAGTACTGCTGCCAGATGCTCTCTGGTTGTTGGGGCATCCCATTCTGTGACTACACCAGCCTCTATTTACTGCTGTAACCCTTTGCACTTATTCTAATAGAAATTTGGCCTGATAAACACACTTGCTGTGCATAGTAGTACTGCTGCCAGGTGCTCTCTGGTTGTTAGGGCATCCCATTCTGTGACTACACCAGCCTCTATTTAATACCATAACCATTTGCACTTATTCTAATAGAAATTTGGCCTGATAAACACACTTGCTGTGCATAGTATTACTGCTCACTGGTGCACTCCTGTTGGGGCATCCCATTCTGTGACTACACCAGCCTCTATTTAATACCATAACCATTTGCACTTATTCTAATAGAAATTTGGCCTGATAAACACACTTGCTGTGCATAGTAGTACTGCTGCCAGGTGCTCTCTGGTTGTTGGGGCATCCCATTCTGTGACTACACCAGCCTCTATTTAATACCATAACCATTTGCACTTATTCTAATAGAAATTAGGCCTGCTAAAGATACTTTTGCTGTGCATAGTAGTACTGCTGCCAGGTGCACTGCTGACTGTTGGGGCATCCCATTCTGTGACTACACAAGCCTCTATTTAATACTATAACCCTTTGCACTTATTCTAATAGAAATTAGGCCTGATAAAGACACTTTTGCTGTGCATAGTAGTACTGCTGCCAGGTGCTCTCTGGTTGTTGGGGCATCCCATTCTGTGACTGCACCTGCCTCTATTTAATACTATAACCCTTTGCACTTATTCTAATAGAAATTAGGCCTGATAAAGACACTTTTGCTGTGCATAGTAGTACTGCTCCCAGGTGCTCTGCTGTTGGGGCATCCCATTCTGTAACATACCATACCCCTCTTTATTTACACTAAGCAGCTCTCTTATTTACACTAAGCAGGCCTGTTGGAGGCTGAGTGTTACTGCTCACTTTTGGTGTGCATTATATTCTGTTTCATATAGACCCACCGCTGCCTGGGGGTTCTTAAAATATCACCTACTACCACGCCAGTTAGACTATGTCGGGCAGATAAGTGCCTGGAAGTGAAAAGAGGAGTGGCAGAGGCCAAGATTCCGCAGGCAGAGCTCGCAGCAGACTGGGGGCCAGTAGCAGCAGGAGTCACTCTGAGAGATCTAATCTGCCAGTATCTGCTAGCGGTCGGGTCTCCACCAGTAACGCATCTGCTGTGGTAGATTGCTTGACGCGCTCATCAACAACATCATCACAACTTACGTCTGAGACCCCCAGTCTAGGGTCGGTAGGTTCCTCTGACACAACCCTGAGTTGGCATGCCCCGAGAGCAATCCCTGTCCTCCCATTGCCTCTGTCCTACGCCGTTCCCTCCCCCAGCGACGTATCCTATGCTTTGGGTTCAGCTCCACTCTTTAGTGAGGAGGACGATCAGATAGAGGACAGTCAGCAGCTACTGCCCAGCCAAGAAATGGAGGTGGCTTCTTTAGCTAGGCAGACAAATAGTGATGTGGACAGTGTCGTGGGTGCTGCGAGCGTTCCAGCTCCTGCGCCAGACACTGTTGACGAATCCACGAACATCAGTGACGTACAGCCACAACTCGGTGATAATGATGATGACGATGAAGCCGATCGCACTTGGGAGCCGGGTGATGAAGGGGCTTCATCGTCATCATCAGGAGAAGAGGGGCGCAGGTTGCCCCGGAGTCAGCAGCTGAGGCAGCAAGGTGGTAGCAGTCAGCATGGGGGCACAATTCCAAAGGCTGGAGCCAGCCGGGGCCGGGGTAGAGCACCTGCTGTGCGGCAGTCTACCTTATCGGGAGGTAGTGGAGCAGGGGTTCCTGGAGTTGGCAACAGCAGCAGTGAATCAGTGAGGCCAGGGGGTGGGAAAAGTAGCTACTCGGCAGTGTGGCAGTTTTTCCTGAAGCATCCGCAGGAGGGTAACATGGCCACATGCAAGATATGTAGGCAAAAGGTGAAGCGTGGCCAGGGTCCAAATGTTGGCACCACGGCCCTGCGTCAACATATGATGCGTCACCATAAAGCGACCTGGGAGAACCGAGGCTCCCAAGGGGTGGTCCAGTCTGCTTCCTCACCAAGTGGCACGCCGCTCCCAATTTCTGCCAGCCAAGGCTCCAGCACCTCAGCCGAAGGCAGCTGTGCGTCATACCCATCCTCTGTCGCTCCTGCTCCTCCTCCTCCTCCAAGTCATGCATCCCACCAGCAATCCATCAGCGAAGCCATGTCCAAGAGACAGCAGTATGCGCCCACTCATCCTACGCAGAAGCTGAATGTGCTCCTGTCCAAGTTGCTGGTGCTGCAGTCGCTCCCTTTTCAGGTGGTGGACTCTGCACCTTTCAGAGCACTGATGGCTTGTGCCGAGCCGAGGTGGAGAGTCCCAAGCTGTCATTTCTTTGCCAAGAAGGCAGTACCAGCGCTGCACACTTTTGTTGAACAGAAGGTGGGCCAGTCCTTGAGCCTCTCAGTGTGTAGCAAAGTGCATGGCAGTGCCGACGTCTGGAGCTGTAACTACGGTCAGGGACAGTACATGTCGTTTACGGCCCACTGGGTGAATGTGGTCCCTTTGCAGCAGCAGCAACTTGGACAGGTCACGCCGCTTCGGCCTCCGCGCTCCCTGCCCGTTGGGCCTGTGACACCGTGCGACTCGGCCTCCTCATCCTCCGCCATCTCCTCAGCCTCCACTGTAGGCTCAAGTCTCAGTGCCCCTCCAGTCTACCATGTGTGCAGGGCACGGAGGTGTCACGCAGTGCTTCACATGGTTTGTCTTGGCGAACGGAGTCACACAGGGGAGGAATTGCTTAAATTTATTCATCAGGAAATCCAAACATGGCTTACTCCAAGAAAACTTAAAATGGGAATCATGGTTACCGACAATGGGAAGAACATTTTTTCTGCGCTGCGCCAAGGAAGCCTGACCCATGCCCCCTGCATGGCTCACGTCTTCAATCTGGTTGTCAAGCGGTTTCTGAAGTGTTCCCCCCATCTGCAAGACATCCTAACAACTTCAAGGAAACTTTGCATACACTTCAGCCACTCATACACCGCCAAACACACCCTTCTTGAGCTACAGCGTCAGAACGGTATCCCCCAACATAATCTGATTTGCGATGTTTCCACCCGTTGGAATTCCACCCTTCACATGTTGGACCGATTACATGAACAGAGAAAAGCCATCACGGATTTCCTGATGATCCAAGAAGATAGGGGGACATCCCTGTGTAACTTCAATGTCAACCAGTGGCAGCTCATGCGTGACACCTGCCGTTTGCTCAGGCCCTTTGAGGAAGCCACTTTATTTGTCAGTCAGCAGGATTACGGGATGAACGATGTGATTCCACTGCTTCATGCACATGTTGGAAACCATGGCTGGTCAGGGCACTGGAGACATGGCGTTTACATCTTACGGCCACATGAACCCCGTTGGAGCTGAACTGGAGGAGGAGGAGGAAGAGGAGGAGGAGTTGCCCAGCGAAACACAGTTTAGGCTTGGCGAAATGGCTGGTTTATCTAGTCAGCAGACAGGAGAGGAGGAGCAGGAGCAGCCAGAGGAGCTAGAGGTTTTTGAGGAAGGCGAGACAGAGGACCCGGGCACACCGTGGCAGTATGCAGTGGAGATGGAGACAGGTAGTCCATCTGAGTCACTTGCGCAAATGGCAGGAAGCATGCTCACGTGCTTGCGTAGTGACCCCAGAATTGTTTCCATCTGTCGGCGGGATGACTTCTGGCTGTCCACCTTATTGGACCCTCGCTTCCGGAACAAAATGGGGGAATTTTTTAAACCCACCGAGAGGGAGGACAAACTGAACTACTACAAAGACATTCTACGTAGGCAGTTGGCCGATGCCTATCTGCGCCATGGTCCATACTCTTGCAGGTCTGACTCGAGGGGACCTCTGCGCTCACCTTCCACTGCCATGGCCGCTGGGGGGGTTGGCAGGAGCAGCAGCAGCAGCTCCATCAGCAGCAGCCTCAGTCTTCAGTCGCTAATGAGTAGCTTTCTACACCCGAATAGTGAGGCTACTCATGAGCAGCAGGAAGACCTGGAGCAGGACCTGAACCAGCAGGTCATGTCATACTTTGACATGACCATGCCAACACACCTTGAGGATCCGCTGGACTTCTGGGCAGCCAAACTTGATTTGTGGCCGCAACTAGCAGAGTTTGCCCTGGAAAAGCTGTCCTGCCCGGCAAGTAGCGTGCCATCTGAGCGGGTGTTTAGTGCGGCGGGGGCCATAGTTACGGCGAGGAAGGAGAACTCGTCTGTCAACTAAAAATGTGGAGAGACTCACCTTTGTCAAAATGAATCAGGGATGGATCAGCCAGGATTTCCACCCACCAATGCCTGATGCATGCGACTAGATTCAGCATGGTGCCACGTTTTACACTTTCCAAATGGTGCACAACATATTTATGTCTTTAGGCCAATTTTAGGCTCCTGCTGATGCCAACTCCAGGGTGTGAATCATCCAATTTTTGGGCTCCTGAAGCCAACTCCAGTGTCTCTTTAAAGTAATGTTTGGGCTCCTGCTGCTGCTGCTGCCAACTCCAGGGTGTGATTCATCCAATTTTTGGGCTCCTGAAGCCAACTCCAGGGTCTCTTTAAAGTAATGTTTGGGCTCCTGCTGCTGCTGCCAACTCCAGGGTGTGATTCATCCAATTTTTGGGCTCCTGAAGCCAACTCCAGTGTCTCTTTAAAGTAATATTTGGGCTCCTGCTGCTGCTGCCAACTCCAGGGTGTGATTCATCCAATTTTTGGGCTCCTGAAGCCAACTCCAGTGTCTCTTTATAGTAATATTTGGGCTCCTGCTGCTGCCAACTCCAGGGTGTGATTCATCCAATTTTTGGGCTCCTGAAGCCAACCCCAGGGTCTCTTTAAAGTAATGTTTGGGCTCCTGCTGCTGCTGCCAACTCCAGGGTGTGATTCATCCAATTTTTGGGCTCCTGAAGCCAACTCCAGTGTCTCTTTAAAGTAATATTTGGGCTCCTGCTGCTGCTGCTGCCAACTCCAGGGTGTGATTCATCCAATTTTTGGGCTCCTGAAGCCAACTCCAGTGTCTCTTTAAAGTAATGTTTGGGCTCCTGCTGCTGCTGCTGCCAACTCCAGGGTGTGATTCATCCAATTTTTGGGCTCCTGAAGCCAACCCCAGGGTCTCTTTAAAGTAATGTTTGGGCTCCTGCTGCTGCTGCCAACTCCAGGGTGTGATTCATCCAATTTTTGGGCTCCTGAAGCCAACTCCAGTGTCTCTTTAAAGTAATATTTGAGCTCCTGCTGCTGCCAACTCCAGGGTGTGATTCATCCAATTTTTGGGCTCCTGAAGCCAACTCCAGTGTCTCTTTAAAGTAATATTTGGGCTCCTGCTGCTGCTGCTGCCAACTCCAGGGTGTGATTCATCCAATTTATGGGCTCCTGAAGCCAACCCCAGGGTCTCTTTAAAGTAATATTTGGGCTCCTGCTGCTGCCAACTCCAGTGTCTCTTTCAGCCAATGTTTGGGCTCCTGCTGCTGCTTGCAACTCCAGGGTGTGATTCATCCAATTTTTGGGCTCCTGCTGCTGCCAACTCCAGTGTTTGGGCTCCTGCCCCTCATAGTGATGCCACTTCAACTCTCTGCAATTGTGCCGCTCTGCGATTCTATTAGCGATGCCTCTGATCTGCATGTGATATTTATTCAAAGTATTATTTAACTAACCCAGCACGCATCCTGTGCGTTTTACAGCAAGGCAGAATGGTTTACAACCCTATTGAGGCTCTAGGAGGCTCAGAAATAGCCGTTTTTAATAGCGATTCATCGCGAATAAATTCGGGTCGAAACGATTTTTGTCGGAAAATTCGGCGAATCAGTCGAATCGAATTTTTCAAAAGTTCGCTCATCTCTACTGCCAGCAAAAGGAAGGTCAATAGTCTATTTTGTTTGTTCTGGCAACTTCTGATGCAGCAGAGCAAACTCAGGTCTCTTAGGTATAGGGATATCTAGCACCCGAGAGGCCATTTTAAAGAACCTAGCCCAAAATCTGGTGAGCATTTGGGGCTAGGTTCCATCATGTATGTATTACGTCTCCTACCAATCCACAATCCACAACCCCTGGGTATGAAGGCTGAAATTTGTGAATTCGGCTAATTTCCAAGTACCAGCATAATAAGGCTTTATATGACGACTCTGCAGTGAGGACATTAAATGAACACTTGGCAGTCGTGGACCAAATAGTCTTCCAATCTGCTTCTGTCCTGTTCTCTGGCAGGTTGAGATCCCATTTTTTATGTATCTATGTTTTGTAAAATTGGGGAAGTCATTTAAAGCAGAATATAGGACTGATATAAGTCTGGGGCAAATGGGTTCCTGGCACACAAGGCCTCAAAGCAAGACCATTTTCTATACACCGATACCAGCTTTGTTAGTGACCTCATCCAATGCTCCAGTTGAGAATATTGAAACCATTGCTCCTGTGGAAGGATATATTTATCTTTACGGGCTTCAAAGGTATTTATTCCTTCATCATTCAGTAAATTATGGATTTTAAGGCTGAATCCCATGCGGACGGATCTTATCAGTACGCGGGCAAGCTACACTCCAGGGATACTTCACTTCCCCTCCCTCCCTTTGAGACATCAATCGGCCTAGACGCATTGAGGGTTTGGTGAGAATATTGCCTGGCGTCTCCTAAATACTTGATATACATTGTTTTTATGTGAGTGCATTTTTTAACTTAATCAGTGCACATGATTAAAACGATATTATGCTAGATTTTTCTATTTGGTTTTCCTTTCTATGTGGTTTGTCCAATCTGGGACAATTTTAAAAGCCAAAGTGGGATAAGAATATCAAATCGGCTCTGTAAATAACAAGATAGGAATGGAATATTGAGGATCTAATAAGGCATTCAAGCACACCTCCACCTGTTAAAGCGGGGACCAGAATATTTAACCGGTTCTCCTATCCAATAAGAGAGGAATAAATCATGGAGGATTTTTAATAAGGCACTAAAGCTTATTATTATCTGGTAAGAGTATTTTGAAGGAGGCGGTGGGTACGAGATTCTCATCAGCAATTTGCTGTTATATACACGTGGTGGAATTTGCCACAGTATTTTGAACATTCCTGTGATAGAAGGTCACTAAAATCCTTGGCCTTAGAGGATACTCTCAGATTGGGGAACCACCCCAGAAGCTTGGACTTTTTTATATAATGTTTTAAGAGTTAAAGCTGACCTAAAGTGTGTTGTTTTATCATTGATTGCTCTGTGTTTTTGGAATAATATGTGCATTTAGGATCCATAGGGGTAAAGGATTAACACACGTTGAGCAATAATAATTCAATAATTTAATAATTTTAAGAAATATCAGCGCGGTTATATTTCATCTTTAAAACAAATATATCTAACATTGTCTCTAGCCTGATGGGCTGGGACAAAACCCGTCTAGTCCTTTTCAGTTAGTTTGCCCAAAAAATCTTTTTTTTTGCAAGTATCTTGGTTAGGAGTTTGATGTCTTGGTTCAACCCTTTAAGTGCCATCCTACCTGGAGTTTTTGTCACCCTCTGTTGTCAGACCATTTTTCACTATTTTGTGCTAAACATGTTCAACTGTGATTTTTGAAGGCATTTCCAGGGATTTCTCAGGAAAATTATCTATTGTTTTTTTTCAGCAGAGTCTGGAATTTAACATGAAATGTCTTGTTTGTCATTTTTTTTTGTAAATCAAAATGCGGGGTTTTTAGATAAAATTAGATAAGATAGATTAGATAAAATCATATTGTAAATAAAAGTCCAATTTCTCCTGGTTATAAGAGTACCACATACGTATTGGTAGAAATAATAGGGTTGATTCAGAGAGACTTAAAATGAATTTTGTTTTTGTGTCGAACTGTTTTTTTTTTCGTTTTGTTTCCGCTTGCGTATGAGTGTATGCTTGATTCTAAGCATGCATCAGAAGCCTTCTGTAAAGTATTCGTCGCTTCGTACGCCAACGAGAATGTCATTTTTCAGCTTTCATTTTTCGTTACTTAGGAAACAACGTAGGCTTCCGTTTTTTTGCTTTTTCCAACGTCGCCTCTACCGAATGATTTACGATTTCCGTTAGATTCTGAATTCCTTTTTCTATAAATAAACGTCCAGACGGAAATCTTTCCGACCTTACGCATGCGCACAACAAAATTAATGTACTCGTCTTTTTTTCACTCATTTCTGCCACAATGCTTACCTCAATTCCATCGTGGTTTCATTCTTCTTCACTTTGCGCCCTTAATGCTTACCTCAATTCCATCGTGGTTTGTATATTCTTCACTTTGCGCACCTAATGCTTACCTCAATTCCATCGCGGTTTCTATATTCTTCACTTTGTGCTCTTGAATTTTTAGTTCTTCCTACGTTTTCCTGTAACCAACCCTTAATGAATGTTTCTTTTACATAAAATGACACAGAAACAAGTTTTATCTTAGTTTTTTTTATTAAGAACTGCCAAATTGTTTGGCCATTTGTGTTTTTTGTTTTTGAAATATGTTTTTATATAACAATTTTTTTTGTTTTTATAAAAACAGTAAGAGTGTTTTTAAAACATTTTAAAATATTAAAATTATTTAATTTTTAAAAACTATATACAAAGCCATGGCATGTCCCAGAGAATTAATCTTCATCTGTAGTCCCCATTGAAGCTCTGAGCTCCTGTATATCGCCCACCAGCCAAAACACCGTTGCAGTGAGTTGGGCTAATCTCGCCTGTGGGGTGTCTGTAAAAAAAAGAGAAGAAAATTATTGTTCTGCAAATACATGTTTCACAGCTGTGGATAGAATGATTATTATGTTTATGATTATTAGGTCTGGGGCCTGCCACTGCTGGGAATGTGAGGCTGTTGAGACATTTAAAATAGGCTCACTTCTAATGTCTGATTGAACAGTAACCAAATGACACTTAGAATGTGTGTGTGACATCACCTACCTTCTCCATGTTCCTCCTGGGCTTGATCTGCTGCACTCTCAGCTCCAGATCTTTCACCAGCTACATATTCATCTATAAAAAGAGATTAAGGGAATCAGCTTTTGTTTAAATAGCATGTACCTGTGTGTGGTAAAATCAGAGTCACATACCGGAGGGTAATGCCTGAGTCGTTTCGTACGACTCCCTGCCCATGCGGTGAGGCCCCTCCTCTGTTGATAGGTCCAGGGGCTGGTCTGATGCAGCTACAGAGAAGGGGTAGGAAGTTGGCCCTGGAGATCCACCACCTTCACTTGGTGGTGCAGATTCATGCCGCACTGGCCAGACTGCGCGCCTCAGGGTGGGTCTTATGCAGTACTCCATTTCAGACACTAGAAAAGAAAAGCATTTCTAATTAAAGGCCTACCTTCTGTGTTTGTTACATGTAGCATGCAATCGATATGTACTTACTTGGGAAATGGGTCGCAAAAAATCGCCGCACCCAGGGCATGTGCAGTCGCTTGAGGTCCGACCAGTGCTGCATGATCTGCGTATAAGTGAAGGTGGTGTCCGTTTCCTGTTGGATCCTGGCCATGATCTCCAGGACCAGCTTCCTCTTCTCAAAGGTGTTGGGCAAGTAGTCGTACCTGCGCTCCAGCATAGTCTAAAAAAAAAAAAAAAAAAACAATTAGTTGTTAGATCAAACAGCATACAAATATCATTCACAATTAGATCAGTTGACTAAATGACATTCCCCAACACATTTCTAGCCTTAAACTATCCTTCTAGATGCAAGTGAGTTGGTTCGCACATGTGTGCACTAACTTCTGTTTGGCACGGAGTTTAAATCACTTTTAAAAACAACTGTTTCTTCCTGCGCTTCCTTAAGGCCTATGCATGCATTTAGAAGTCAAATCAACGTCCTTACAATACACTTCCGAGCATAATGAGATCTTGTTGTTGGCGGGTGAAGATCGTGGGCGCCATCTTTTTTCTTGTCCACAGCAGATAGGTAGTGCCCCAGTGGTTTCCGGGATGCGCACGGCCGGACGCACGCGTACGCGAACGCGAAAGCGTCATACCCAGTCATTTGTATTTAAAGAGTAATGGACTCACAGCTCATTCTCTTTGTGATTGTCATCATGGCACCCAAAAAAAAAAGCGCAAACCAACCAGCAGCCAAGGAGGCCAAGACAAAAAGACTGGAGCGGCATGAGGACACATCATCCTCCAGACCGACCACTCTTTCGCACAAATCGACTTCGAAGGGCCCTGAAACTTGGAGCAAAAGTGGCCACCACAAGGCTACATTGGCCACAACTCCAGGCCCATCAAAAACTTCAAGCACCCGGAAAAGTTTAGAACCTTCCTCCAAGAAGAAGGCTCCCCGCGCAACCACATCCAAAGTGCAAGGGAGCACAATGTCCAAGGGTAAAAGTAAGCAGAGGGCGAGAATCCCGAGCCCCCCAAGCACACCCTCTCCTGCTCCCCGCCCTATCACATCCAAAGAGGGGGGGTTGAGGCTGGGGGTTGTGAGCTTACTACGAAGGCGGGTGTCCCCACGGGGCCTTACAGCAACCAGCAAAGTGCGAAAAAAACTAATCTGGGAGGAGCTCACCAGACAGGTGAATGCAGTGGGGGACGAGAGGAAAGATGTGAAGCAGATCCAGAGAAAAATATCTGACCTAAAATATGCAGTAAGGAAGAAGCAGAATAAACGGCGCAATCACAGGTACATATTTGATGTTTGCATTTTGCAGCTTGTTGTAGTGACCACAATGCCAAATAATGTTTATACTCTTATTTTCAGCTTGCAAACAGGCGGAGGCTTCCCCACAAAATTACAATACACCAGCACTGAAGAAATGGTCCTGGCTTTGATACACCCCGTAGCATTACAGGACCTCTCTGGCAGACACGACACAGACAGCCAGGACAATTCTGCAGGTTAGTAATGATTGTTTTAATATGAGATATTGTAAACTTTGTAAATGAGGCTCACAGACAGATATGAACACAGGCCCCTAGGGAGTGGCTTTGAGGGGAGGTTACTGTTGTAGGCGGGTGTCTAATGGCTGAGGAATGGGCTTAATGATGGACACTCTCCCAGGGTGCAGTAGTTAATGGTCCTTAGAAAGGTTTTCAGTCGATACACGACCTTTAACATTATTTCTGGAAAATCTAAAATAATTTATCTTACCAAAGCACTGCATGTGATGAGATTATAGTCAAAAATTTACAACACTTACTTCTTTGTCTTTCTACCACTGGGGTTCTAGCTGTGCTTTGGTCAGACAAACTTGAGCTGGGGTCAGAGAAAGGTCAACATTGCAAGAATGCACAGCAGCATACTCAAAAGGCAAATGCTATTTGCAAGCTGACTGTTGGCCCCTAAGGTGCCATTTTGTATGTGTAAAGCCTCCTAACATGCGGTACATGCATGTTTTTATTCTTTAAGGTAGGTACAGGGTGAGTCATACATATAAGATAGACTCAGATTCATTGGGAAGGTCAACTTTAACCGTTGTGGGAGTTGTAATTCCTGCTTGCCCACGTGTGTTCTAAAGCATATGTACTCATCATGCTCATCAAGGGATGTTTATGTGACTTTTACTTTTTACCACAGCACAGCATCCTGCCTCTGGAAGTGTGGAAGCCTCCTCCATTTTTAGCATGCCATCTACTTCCCTGCTGCCTAGGACACAGGACCAGATATATAGGGTAAGTGTACTTTGCTGAAACTGGTGATGCATTTGAATGCACATTACTAATTGTTCCCAAAAATATTTAGCCAACAATCTGACACACTTTTTAACATGCCCCAACAGACTCCCCCACTAATGGATGTAATCCAGAATATGGAGGAGGAGGATGTCAGTGGGATTGGACCTTCGCAAATTACCCCCCTGGAACCTAATCTGCCACTGCCCCAGCATCCTACTGCACCAAATCCTCTGCCGCAGAGTGAAGCTGGACACATGCTGCCAGTACATCATGGGCAGCAGGCTGAGACTGAGCCTACAGTCCCCAGTGGTAGCTCTGCTGCAGAGGTTTTGCCTAGTACATCTGGTACTGTTGCTCGCCCTAGACCTCCAGCATCTGCAGGCACTCAAACCTGGGGAATCGGAAGACGCAGTCAACAACATCGACCAGTTTCCCAGGGGAGGCGCGTGCCGATCCTGGAGTCAGCATGGCGCCATGACAACCGTTACTTTAGGCAGGTGACTCAAAGAAAAACAGAGCAGATTACTGCAAAATTCGAGAACTTAAATACTATCTTCATCACCATGCTGACTGAATTTAGGACGAGCTACAGCCAGATGGCACAACAAATGGCCACCTTAAACAGACAGATGGCAGAACAAATGGCCACCTTAAATACTAACTTCCCTGCCATGCTAGATGAATTTAGAACTAGCAACAGACAGATGCTGGAGCAGTGGCAGATTATGAATGCCACACATGCCCAGGTGTTGGGCCAGCTCCAAGCCCACCACAACCTTATTATGGGCAACATCAATATTAATAATTTGACCTGGATCTGCTACACATCTTTCCTCTACATCCCAACTCTATTTACCTGTGTGGTAAGTGCAACCAAGATTGGGTTGTTTATGGCTTTGCTGGTTTGTTTTGGAATTCGCCCATATAGCTCATTAGAATGCTCACATACCCCACTAGCCAATGGCTGAGCTCAAGCCTCAGTGAAACGGCCGCTCAAGCTCTCACGCAGCAGCCTTGGGCCTAAGGAAATGCTGCCTGCCTCATCCTGTTTGTTGGCAATGTTGGGGGACATTCTTGGCTGGAAAAAATCCACATTTGGCAATGGAAAAGATTGGATTGCACTGGCATGGGGTCTGGCTGTCATAGGCTGGCAAAATCACAAGCAGGAGAGGGTGTGTATGTGGCCCTATGTATCCCTGGCCGACTATTCCCCTTGAAAGTGGTGCTCCCTATGGATCTTGATGTTGGTGGGCGGGTTAACTTGGACCTGGAGTCAGTTACCTTAGAACTCCTGGATGTTGACAATTGCTAGGGGCCAGGTGTCTGGGCCAATTTATACTTATGTTTGAAAATGTATGTCCATGGAGTCTGCGAGTGCCCGTCACACAAAATTTGTCATATTTCCAGAAAATGCATGGAATTTGACTTTAGCTGTTCTTGCCTAAGTTGATGCGTTCGTATTTGTGTTGTTTTTACATTAATGAAGGTTTGTAATCACAAACACAAGAAAATAAACTGCATTACGCTCAAATCAGGTGTAAAATGTTTTGTAATTAAGGCATTACAACATTCTTAAACCAAAAAAAAATGCCTTCACATAGGCAACAAATATAACAAACAGACAAAAACATAAACAAACTAAACAAATCTTAAGAAAAATAAGAACCAATGACATGGGCACGGACAGATTGCCCCGAGGCACTCGGGGTGCCATCATATATCTCATCTGCCTCCTGCCTGGGTGGAGAGGGGGGCATATCCACGTAACAGGGGACACGCTGGCTCAGGGCAAAGTTATGGAGCACGCAGCATGCTAAGATTATTTGTATAACCTTATTGGGGTCATACTCCAGTGCCCCCCTGTATGGTCCAAACAACGAAATCGGGACTTCAACAGGCCAAAGGCCCTCTACACTACGGCCCGGGTCTTCCAGTGGGCCCGATTATAGGACTCCTGGGCTGCATTCTGTGGGCGAAGAACGGGCATCAGGAGCCAGGGCATGAGTGGATATCCAGAATCCCCTGAAAGAATAACAAAATACTAACATAAATTACACATTCTAAGCAACATTATTGTTTAACATGTCATCAAGGGCTAAAAACAGCCATAGGTTAAGACATGGGTCAGCAACTATATTCATAGCCATACAGTGAAAAAGGAATGATGGAATTTGACCAAACTTACCCAGGAGCCATTCACCAGATAATTCTCCAGACCCAAAACAACAAAATAAACCGGAGCTCCTCAATATATAGGCATCATGGGACGACCATGGATACCATGCAAGGACACTGAGGAATCGCATGTCCGGACCAACCACTGCTTGTATGTTCAGCGAGTGGCCCATCTTGCGGATCCTGAATAAAAATTACACCAAGCCGAGGTAACCAACAAAATAAATAACTTCCAAACAAATTAAAAATTCCAGTTCTACAATCCCAAAATAAATAACAAAGGACATAAGTCGTTTACAAAACAAAACTTATATGGATGTGTTAGAAAATAAAGTTGAACATGCTAAGGACTAATTAAGGTCAGCATTAAAATGCTTTTATGAGGCCTTTTATAAGGCCTATATGAAAAGTTTTGATGAAGGTATGTAGAGATGAGCGAACTTTTGAAAAATTCGATTCGACTGATTCGCCGAACCATTCAGCCTTGCTGTAACACGCACAGGATGCGTGCTGGGTTAGTTAAATAATACTTTGAAGAAATATCACATGCAGATCCGAGGCATCGCTAATAGAATCGCAGAGCGGCACAATTGCAGAGAGTTGAAGTGGCATCACTATGAGGGGCAGAAGGAGCCCAAATATACACTGGAGTTGGCCTCAGGAGCCCAAAAATTGGATGAATCACACCCTGGAGTTGGCAGAAGTTGGCAGCAGCAGGAGCCCAAATATACACTGGAGTTGGCTTCAGGAGCCCAAAAATTGGATGAATCACACCCTGGAGTTGGCAGGAGTTGACAGTAGCAGCAGCAGGAGCCCAAATATACACTGGAGTTGGCTTCAGGAGCCCAAAAATTGGATGAATCACACCCTGGAGTTGGCAGGAGTTGACAGTAGCAGCAGCAGGAGCCCAAATATACACTGGAGTTGGCTTCAGGAGCCCAAAAATTGGATGAATCACACCCTGGAGTTGGCAGGAGTTGACAGTAGCAGCAGCAGGAGCCCAAATATACACTGGAGTTGGCTTCAGGAGCCCAAAAATTGGATGAATCACACCCTGGAGTTGGCAGGAGTTGACAGCAGCAGCAGCAGGAGCCCAAATATACACTGGAGTTGGCCTCAGGAGCCCAAAAATTGGATGAATCACACCCTGGAGTTGGCAGGAGTTGACAGTAGCAGCAGCAGGAGCCCAAATATACACTGGAGTTGGCTTCAGGAGCCCAAAAATTGGATGAATCACACCCTGGAGTTGGCAGAAGTTGGCAGCAGCAGCAGCAGGAGCCCAAATATACACTGGAGTTGGCTTCAGGAGCCCAAAAATTGGATGAATCACACCCTGGAGTTGGCAGAAGTTGGCAGCAGCAGCAGCAGGAGCCCAAATATACACTGGAGTTGGCTTCAGGAGCCCAAAAATTGGATGAATCACACCCTGGAGTTGGCAGGAGTTGACAGTAGCAGCAGCAGGAGCCCAAATATACACTGGAGTTGGCTTCAGGAGCCCAAAAATTGGATGAATCACACCCTGGAGTTGGCAGGAGTTGACAGCAGCAGCAGCAGGAGCCCAAATATACACTGGAGTTGGCTTCAGGAGCCCAAAAATTGGATGAATCACACCCTGGAGTTGGCAGGAGTTGACAGCAGCAGCAGCAGGAGCCCAAATATACACTGGAGTTGGCTTCAGGAGCCCAAAAGTTGGATGAATCACACCCTGGAGTTGGCAGGAGTTGACAGTAGCAGCAGCAGGAGCCCAAATATACACTAGAGTTGGCTTCAGGAGCCCAAAAATTGGATGAATCACACCCTGGAGTTGGCAGAAGTTGGCAGCAGCAGCAGCAGGAGCCCAAATATACACTGGAGTTGGCCTCAGGAGCCCAAAAATTGGATGAATCACACCCTGGAGTTGGCAGAAGTTGGCAGCAGCAGCAGCAGGAGCCCAAATATACACTGGAGTTGGCTTCAGGAGCCCAAAAATTGGATGAATCACACCCTGGAGTTGGCAGGAGTTGACAGTAGCAGCAGCAGGAGCCCAAATATACACTGGAGTTGGCTTCAGGAGCCCAAAAATTGGATGAATCACACCCTGGAGTTGGCAGAAGTTGGCAGCAGCAGCAGCCGGAGCCCAAATATACACTGGAGTTGGCTTCAGGAGCCCAAAAATTGGATGAATCACACCCTGGAGTTGGCAGAAGTTGGCAGCAGCAGCAGCAGGAGCCCAAATATACACTGGAGTTGGCCTCAGGAGCCCAAAAATTGGATGAATCACACCCTGGAGTTGGCAGCAGCAGCAGGAGCCCAAACATTACTTTAAAGAGACCCTGGGGTTGGCTTCAGGAGCCCAAAAATTGGATGAATCACACCCTGGAGTTGGCAGAAGTTGGCAGCAGCAGCAGCAGGAGCCCAAATATACACTGGAGTTGGCTTCAGGAGCCCAAAAATTGGATGAATCACACCCTGGAGTTGGCAGGAGTTGACAGTAGCAGCAGCAGGAGCCCAAATATACACTGGAGTTGGCTTCAGGAGCCCAAAAATTGGATGAATCACACCCTGGAGTTGGCAGGAGTTGACAGCAGCAGCAGCAGGAGCCCAAATATACACTGGAGTTGGCTTCAGGAGCCCAAAAATTGGATGAATCACACCCTGGAGTTGGCAGGAGTTGACAGCAGCAGCAGCAGGAGCCCAAATATACACTGGAGTTGGCTTCAGGAGCCCAAAAGTTGGATGAATCACACCCTGGAGTTGGCAGGAGTTGACAGTAGCAGCAGCAGGAGCCCAAATATACACTAGAGTTGGCTTCAGGAGCCCAAAAATTGGATGAATCACACCCTGGAGTTGGCAGAAGTTGGCAGCAGCAGCAGCAGGAGCCCAAATATACACTGGAGTTGGCCTCAGGAGCCCAAAAATTGGATGAATCACACCCTGGAGTTGGCAGAAGTTGGCAGCAGCAGCAGCAGCAGGAGCCCAAATATACACTGGAGTTGGCTTCAGGAGCCCAAAAATTGGATGAATCACACCCTGGAGTTGGCAGGAGTTGACAGTAGCAGCAGCAGGAGCCCAAATATACACTGGAGTTGGCTTCAGGAGCCCAAAAATTGGATGAATCACACCCTGGAGTTGGCAGAAGTTGGCAGCAGCAGCAGCAGGAGCCCAAATATACACTGGAGTTGGCTTCAGGAGCCCAAAAATTGGATGAATCACACCCTGGAGTTGGCAGGAGTTGACAGTAGCAGCAGCAGGAGCCCAAATATACACTGGAGTTGGCTTCAGGAGCCCAAAAGTTGGATTTATCACACCCTGGAGTTGGCAGGAGTTGACAGTAGCAGCAGCAGGAGCCCAAATATACACTGGAGTTGGCTTCAGGAGCCCAAAAATTGGATGAATCACACCCTGGAGTTGGCAGGAGTTGACAGCAGCAGCAGCAGGAGCCCAAATATACACTGGAGTTGGCTTCAGGAGCCCAAAAGTTGGATGAATCACACCCTGGAGTTGGCAGGAGTTGACAGTAGCAGCAGCAGGAGCCCAAATATACACTAGAGTTGGCTTCAGGAGCCCAAAAATTGGATGAATCACACCCTGGAGTTGGAAGAAGTTGGCAGCAGCAGCAGCAGGAGCCCAAATATACACTGGAGTTGGCCTCAGGAGCCCAAAAATTGGATGAATCACACCCTGGAGTTGGCAGAAGTTGGCAGCAGCAGCAGCAGGAGCCCAAATATACACTGGAGTTGGCTTCAGGAGCCCAAAAATTGGATGAATCACACCCTGGAGTTGGCAGGAGTTGACAGTAGCAGCAGCAGGAGCCCAAATATACACTGGAGTTGGCTTCAGGAGCCCAAAAATTGGATGAATCACACCCTGGAGTTGGCAGAAGTTGGCAGCAGCAGCAGCAGGAGCCCAAATATACACTGGAGTTGGCTTCAGGAGCCCAAAAATTGGATGAATCACACCCTGGAGTTGGCAGGAGTTGACAGTAGCAGCAGCAGGAGCCCAAATATACACTGGAGTTGGCTTCAGGAGCCCAAAAGTTGGATGAATCACACCCTGGAGTTGGCAGGAGTTGACAGTAGCAGCAGCAGGAGCCCAAATATACACTGGAGTTGGCTTCAGGAGCCCAAAAATTGGATGAATCACACCCTGGAGTTGGCAGGAGTTGACAGCAGCAGCAGCAGGAGCCCAAATATACACTGGAGTTGGCCTCAGGAGCCCAAAAATTGGATGAATCACACCCTGGAGTTGGCAGAAGTTGGCAGCAGCAGCAGCAGGAGCCCAAATATACACTGGAGTTGGCTTCAGGAGCCCAAAAATTGGATGAATCACACCCTGGAGTTGGCAGGAGTTGACAGTAGCAGCAGCAGGAGCCCAAATATACACTGGAGTTGGCTTCAGGAGCCCAAAAATTGGATGAATCACACCCTGGAGTTGGCAGGAGTTGACAGTAGCAGCAGCAGGAGCCCAAATGTACACTGGAGTTGGCTTCAGGAGCCCAAAAATTGGATGAATCACACCCTGGAGTTGGCAGAAGTTGGCAGCAGCAGCAGCAGGAGCCCAAATATACACTGGAGTTGGCCTCAGGAGCCCAAAAATTGGATGAATCACACCCTGGAGTTGGCAGCAGCAGCAGGAGCCCAAACATTACTTTAAAGAGACCCTGGGGTTGGCTTCAGGAGCCCAAAAATTGGATGAATCACACCCTGGAGTTGGCAGAAGTTGGCAGCAGCAGCAGCAGGAGCCCAAATATACACTGGAGTTGGCTTCAGGAGCCCAAAAATTGGATGAATCACACCCTGGAGTTGGCAGGAGTTGACAGTAGCAGCAGCAGGAGCCCAAATATACACTGGAGTTGGCTTCAGGAGCCCAAAAATTGGATGAATCACACCCTGGAGTTGGCAGGAGTTGACAGCAGCAGCAGCAGGAGCCCAAATATACACTGGAGTTGGCTTCAGGAGCCCAAAAATTGGATGAATCACACCCTGGAGTTGGCAGGAGTTGACAGCAGCAGCAGCAGGAGCCCAAATATACACTGGAGTTGGCTTCAGGAGCCCAAAAGTTGGATGAATCACACCCTGGAGTTGGCAGGAGTTGACAGTAGCAGCAGCAGGAGCCCAAATATACACTAGAGTTGGCTTCAGGAGCCCAAAAATTGGATGAATCACACCCTGGAGTTGGCAGAAGTTGGCAGCAGCAGCAGCAGGAGCCCAAATATACACTGGAGTTGGCCTCAGGAGCCCAAAAATTGGATGAATCACACCCTGGAGTTGGCAGAAGTTGGCAGCAGCAGGAGCCCAAATATACACTGGAGTTGGCTTCAGGAGCCCAAAAATTGGATGAATCACACCCTGGAGTTGGCAGGAGTTGACAGTAGCAGCAGCAGGAGCCCAAATATACACTGGAGTTGGCTTCAGGAGCCCAAAAATTGGATGAATCACACCCTGGAGTTGGCAGAAGTTGGCAGCAGCAGCAGCAGGAGCCCAAATATACACTGGAGTTGGCTTCAGGAGCCCAAAAATTGGATGAATCACACCCTGGAGTTGGCAGGAGTTGACAGTAGCAGCAGCAGGAGCCCAAATATACACTGGAGTTGGCTTCAGGAGCCCAAAAGTTGGATGAATCACAACCTGGAGTTGGCAGGAGTTGACAGTAGCAGCAGCAGGAGCCCAAATATACACTGGAGTTGGCTTCAGGAGCCCAAAAATTGGATGAATCACACCCTGGAGTTGGCAGGAGTTGACAGCAGCAGCAGCAGGAGCCCAAATATACACTGGAGTTGGCCTCAGGAGCCCAAAAATTGGATGAATCACACCCTGGAGTTGGCAGAAGTTGGCAGCAGCAGCAGCAGGAGCCCAAATATACACTGGAGTTGGCTTCAGGAGCCCAAAAATTGGATGAATCACACCCTGGAGTTGGCAGGAGTTGACAGTAGCAGCAGCAGGAGCCCAAATATACACTGGAGTTGGCTTCAGGAGCCCAAAAATTGGATGAATCACACCCTGGAGTTGGCAGGAGTTGACAGTAGCAGCAGCAGGAGCCCAAATATACACTGGAGTTGGCTTCAGGAGCCCAAAAATTGGATGAATCACACCCTGGAGTTGGCAGAAGTTGGCAGCAGCAGCAGCAGGAGCCCAAATATACACTGGAGTTGGCTTCAGGAGCCCAAAAATTGGATGAATCACACCCTGGAGTTGGCAGGAGTTGACAGTAGCAGCAGCAGGAGCACAAATATACACTGGAGTTGGCTTCAGGAGCCCAAAAGTTGGATGAATCACACCCTGGAGTTGGCAGGAGTTGACAGTAGCAGCAGCAGGAGCCCAAATATACACTGGAGTTGGCTTCAGGAGCCCAAAAATTGGATGAATCACACCCTGGAGTTGGCAGGAGTTGACAGCAGCAGCAGCAGGAGCCCAAATATACACTGGAGTTGGCCTCAGGAGCCCAAAAATTGGATGAATCACACCCTGGAGTTGGCAGAAGTTGGCAGCAGCAGCAGCAGGAGCCCAAATATACACTGGAGTTGGCTTCAGGAGCCCAAAAATTGGATGAATCACACCCTGGAGTTGGCAGGAGTTGACAGTAGCAGCAGCAGGAGCCCAAATATACACTGGAGTTGGCTTCAGGAGCCCAAAAATTGGATGAATCACACCCTGGAGTTGGCAGGAGTTGACAGTAGCAGCAGCAGGAGCCCAAATATACACTGGAGTTGGCTTCAGGAGCCCAAAAGTTGGATGAATCACACCCTGGAGTTGGCAGGAGTTGACAGTAGCAGCAGCAGGAGCCCAAATATACACTGGAGTTGGCTTCAGGAGCCCAAAAATTGGATGAATCACACCCTGGAGTTGGCAGGAGTTGACAGCAGCAGCAGCAGGAGCCCAAATATACACTGGAGTTGGCCTCAGGAGCCCAAAAATTGGATGAATCACACCCTGGAGTTGGCAGAAGTCGGCAGCAGCAGCAGCAGGAGCCCAAATATACACTGGAGTTGGCTTCAGGAGCCCAAAAATTGGATGAATCACACCCTGGAGTTGGCAGGAGTTGACAGTAGCAGCAGCAGGAGCCCAAATATACACTGGAGTTGGCTTCAGGAGCCCAAAAATTGGATGAATCACACCCTGGAGTTGGCAGGAGTTGACAGTAGCAGCAGCAGGAGCCCAAATATACACTGGAGTTGGCTTCAGGAGCCCAAAAATTGGATGAATCACACCCTGGAGTTGGCAGAAGTTGGCAGCAGCAGCAGCAGGAGCCCAAATATACACTGGAGTTGGCTTCAGGAGCCCAAAAATTGGATGAATCACACCCTGGAGTTGGCAGGAGTTGACAGTAGCAGCAGCAGGAGCCCAAATATACACTGGAGTTGGCTTCAGGAGCCCAAAAATTGGATGAATCACACCCTGGAGTTGGCAGGAGTTGACAGCAGCAGCAGCAGGAGCCCAAATATACACTGGAGTTGGCCTCAGGAGCCCAAAAATTGGATGAATCACACCCTGGAGTTGGCAGGAGTTGACAGCAGCAGCAGCAGGAGCCCAAATATACACTGGAGTTGGCCTCAGGAGCCCAAAAATTGGATGAATCACACCCTGGAGTTGGCAGAAGTTGGCAGCAGCAGCAGCAGGAGCCCAAATATACACTGGAGTTGGCTTCAGGAGCCCAAAAATTGGATGAATCACACCCTGGAGTTGGCAGGAGTTGACAGTAGCAGCAGCAGGAGCCCAAATATACACTGGAGTTGGCTTCAGGAGCCCAAAAATTGGATGAATCACACCCTGGAGTTGGCAGGAGTTGACAGTAGCAGCAGCAGGAGCCCAGATATACACTGGAGTTGGCTTCAGGAGCCCAAAAATTGGATGAATCACACCCTGGAGTTGGCAGGAGTTGACAGTAGCAGCAGCAGGAGCCCAAATATACACTGGAGTTGGCTTCAGGAGCCCAAAAATTGGATGAATCACACCCTGGAGTTGGCAGGAGTTGACAGCAGCAGCAGCAGGAGCCCAAATATACACTGGAGTTGGCCTCAGGAGCCCAAAAATTGGATGAATCACACCCTGGAGTTGGCAGGAGTTGACAGTAGCAGCAGCAGGAGCCCAAATATACACTGGAGTTGGCTTCAGGAGCCCAAAAATTGGATGAATCACACCCTGGAGTTGGCAGAAGTTGGCAGCAGCAGCAGCAGGAGCCCAAATATACACTGGAGTTGGCTTCAGGAGCCCAAAAATTGGATGAATCACACCCTGGAGTTGGCAGAAGTTGGCAGCAGCAGCAGCAGGAGCCCAAATATACACTGGAGTTGGCTTCAGGAGCCCAAAAATTGGATGAATCACACCCTGGAGTTGGCAGAAGTTGGCAGCAGCAGCAGCAGGAGCCCAAATATACACTGGAGTTGGCTTCAGGAGCCCAAAAATTGGATGAATCACACCCTGGAGTTGGCAGGAGTTGACAGTAGCAGCAGCAGGAGCCCAAATATACACTGGAGTTGGCTTCAGGAGCCCAAAAATTGGATGAATCACACCCTGGAGTTGGCAGAAGTTGGCAGCAGCAGCAGCAGGAGCCCAAATATACACTGGAGTTGGCTTCAGGAGCCCAAAAATTGGATGAATCACACCCTGGAGTTGGCAGGAGTTGACAGTAGCAGCAGCAGGAGCCCAAATATACACTGGAGTTGGCCTCAGGAGCCCAAAAATTGGATGAATCACACCCTGGAGTTGGCAGGAGTTGACAGCAGCAGCAGCAGGAGCCCAAATATACACTGGAGTTGGCTTCAGGAGCCCAAAAATTGGATGAATCACACCCTGGAGTTGGCAGGAGTTGATAGTAGCAGCAGCAGGAGCCCAAAAAATGGCCTAAAGACATAAATATGTTTTGCACCATTTGGAAAGTGTAAAACGTGGCACCATGCTGAATCTAGTCGCATGCATCAGGCATTGGTGGGTGGAAATCCTGGCTGATCCATCCCTGATTCATTTTGACAAAGGTGAGTCTCTCCACATTTTTAGTTGACAGACGAGTTCTCCTCGCCGTAACTATGGCCCCTGCCGCACTAAACACCCGCTCAGATGGCACGCTACTTGCCGGGCAGGACAGCTTTTCCAGGGCAAACTCTGCTAGTTGCGGCCACAAATCAAGTTTGGCTGCCCAGAAGTCCAGCGGATCCTCAAGGTGTGTTGGCATGGTCATGTCAAAGTATGACATGACCTGCTGGTTCAGGTCCTGCTCCAGGTCTTCCTGCTGCTCATGAGTAGCCTCACTATGCGGGTGTAGAAAGCTACTCATTAGCGACTGAAGACTGAGGCTGCTGCTGCTGATGGAGCTTCTGCTGCTGCTGCTGCCAACCCCCCCAGCGGCCATGGCAGTGGAAGGTGAGCGCAGAGGTCCCCTCGAGTCAGACCTGCGAGAGTATGGACCATGGCGCAGATAGGCATCGGCCAACTGCCTACGTAGAATGTCTTTGTAGTAGTTGAGTTTGTCCTCCCTCTCGGTGGGTTTAAAAAATGCCCCCATTTTGTGCCGGAAGCGAGGGTCCAATAAGGTGGACAGCCAGAAGTCATCCCGCCGACAGATGGAAACAATTCTGGGGTCACTACGCAAGCATGTGAGCATGCTTCGTGCCATTTGCGCAAGTGACTGGGATGGACTACCTGTCTCCATCTCCACTGCATACTGCCACGGTGTGCCCGGGTCCTCTGTCTCTCCTTCCTCAAAAACCTCTAGCTCCTCTGGCTGCTCCTGCTCCTCCTCTCCTGTCCGCTGACTAGATAAACCAGCCATTTCGCCAAGCCTAAACTGTGTTTCGCTGGGCAACTCCTCCTCCTCCTCTTCCTCCTCCTCCTCCTCCAGTTCAGCTCCAACGGGGTTCATGTGGCCGTAAGATGTAAACGCCATGTCTCCAGTGCCCTGACCAGCCATGGTTTCCAACATGTGCTGTAGTACATGAAGCAGTGGAATCACGTCGTTCATCCCGTAATCCTGCCGACTGACAAATAAAGTGGCTTCCTCAAAGGGCCTGAGCAAACGGCAGGTGTCACGTATGAGCTGCCACTGGTTGACATTGAAGTTACACAGGGGAGTCCCCCTATCTGCTTGGATCATCAGGAAATCCGTGATGGCTTTTCTCTGTTCATATAATCGGTCCAACATGTGAAGGGTGGAATTCCAACGGGTGGAAACATCGCAAATCAGACTATGTTGGGGGATACCATTCTGACGCTGTAGCTCAAGAAGGGTGTGTTTGGCGGTGTAGGAGTGGCTGAAGTGCATGCAAAGTTTCCGTGAAGTTGTTAGGATGTCCTGCAGATGGGGGGAACACTTCAGAAACCGCTTGACAACCAGATTGAAGACGTGAGCCATGCAGGGGGCATGGGTCAGGCTTCCTTGGCGCAGCGCAGACAAAATGTTCTTCCCATTGTCGGTAACCATGATTCCCATTTTAAGTTTTCTCGGAGTAAGCCATGTTTGGATTTCCTGATGAATACATTTAAGCAGTTCCTCCCCTGTGTGACTCCGTTCGCCAAGACAAACCATGTGAAGCACTGTGTGACACCTCCGTGCCCTGCACACATGGTAGACTGGAGGGGCACTGAGACTTGAGCCTACAGTGGAGGGTGAGGAGATGGCGGAGGATGAGGAGGCCGAGTCGCACGGTGTCACAGGCCCAATGGGCAGAGAGCGCGGAGGCCGAAGCGGCGTGACCTGTCCAAGTTGCTGCTGCAAAGGGACCACATTCACCCAGTGGGCCGTAAACGACATGTACTGCCCCTGACCGTAGTTACAGCTCCAGATGTCGGCGCTGCCATGTATTTTGCTACACACCGACAGGCTCAAGAACTGGCCCACCTTCTGTTCAACAAAAGTGTGCAGCGCTGGTACTGCCTTCTTGGCAAAGAAATGACGGCTTGGGACTCTCCACCTCGGCTCGGCACAAGCCATCAGTTCTCTGAAAGGTGCAGATTCCACCACCTGAAAAGGGAGCGACTGCAGCACCAGCAACTTGGACAGGAGCACATTCAGCTTCTGCGCCGTAGGATGAGTGGGCGCATACTGCTGTCTCTTGGACATGGCTTCGCTGATGGATTGCTGGCGGGATGCATGACTTGGAGGAGGAGGAGGAGGAGCAGGAGCGACAGAGGATGGGTATGACGCACAGCTGCCTTCGGCTGAGGTGCTGGAGCCTTGGCTGGCAGAAATTGGGAGCTCACTTGGTGAGGAAGCAGACTGGACCACCCCTTGGGAGCCTCGGTTCTCCCAGGTCGTTTTATGGTGACGCATCATATGTTGACGCAGGGCCGTGGTGCCAACATTTGGACCCTGGCCACGCTTCACCTTTTGCCTACATATCTTGCATGTGGCCATGTTACCCTCCTGCGGATGCCTCAGGAAAAACTGCCACACTGCCGAGTAGCTACTTTTCCCACCCCCTGGCCTCACTGATTCACTGCTGCTGTTGCCAACTCCAGGAACCCCTGCTCCACTACCTCCCGATAAGGTAGACTGCCGCACAGCAGGTGCTCTACCCCGGCCCCGGCCCCGGCCGGCTCCAGCCTTTGGAATTGTGCCCCCATGCTGACTGCTACCACCTTGCTGCCTCAGCTGCTGACTCCGGGGCAACCTGCGCCCCTCTTCTCCTGATGATGACGATGAAGCCCCTTCATCACCCGGCTCCCAAGTGCGATCGGCTTCATCGTCATCATCATCATCATCACCGAGTTGTGGCTGTACGTCACTGATGTTCGTGGATTCGTCAACAGTGTCTGGCGCAGGAGCTGGAACGCTCGCAGCACCCACGACACTGTCCATATCACTATTTGTCTGCCTAGCTAAAGAAGCCACCTCCATTTCTTGGCTGGGCAGTAGCTGCTGACTGTCCTCCTGTATCTGATCGTCCTCCTCACTAAAGAGTGGAGCTGAACCCAAAGCATAGGATACGTCGCTGGGGGAGGGAACGGCGTAGGCCAGAGGCAATGGGAGGACAGGGACTGCTCTCGGGGCATGCCAACTCAGGGTTGTGTCAGAGGAACCTACCGACCCTAGACTGGGGGTCTCAGACGTAAGTTGTGATGATGTTGTTGATGAGCGCGTCAACCAATCTACCACGGCAGATGCGTTACTGGTGGAGACCCGACCGCTAGCAGATACTGGCAGATTAGGTCTCTCAGCGTGACTCCTGCTGCTACTGGCCCCCAGTCTGATGCAAGCTCTGCCTGCGGAATCTTGGCCTCTGCCACTCCTCTTTTCACTTCCAGGCACTTGTCTGCCCGACATAGTCTAACTGGCGTGGTAGTAGGTGATATTTTAAGATCCCCCGGGCAGCGGTGGGTCTATATGAAACAGAATATAATGCACACCAAAAGTGAGCAGTAACACTCAGCCTCCAACAGGCCTGCTTAGTGTAAATAAGAGAGCTGCTTAGTGTAAATAAAGAGGGGTATGCTATGTTACAGAATGGGATGCCTCAACAGAAGTGCACCTGGCAGGCAGCAGTAAGCCTATGCCCAGCAAAAGTGTCTTTATCAGGGCTAATTTCAATTATAATAAGTGCAAATGGTTATATGGTCTTAAACAGAGGCTGCTGAAGTCACAGAATGGGATGCCCCAAAAAAAGATCCAGTAGTACTATGCCCAGCAAAAGTGTCTTTATCAGGCTAATTTCAAATATGATAAGAGCAAATGCTTATATGGTCTTAAACAGAGGCTGCTTTAGTCACAGAATGGGATGCCCCCCAAAAAAGATCCAGTAGTACTATGCCCAGCAAAAGTGTCTTTATCAGGCTAATTTCAAATATGATAAGAGCAAATGCTTATATGGTCTTAAACAGAGGCTGCTTTAGTCACAGAATGGGATGCCCCCCAAAAAAGATCCAGTAGTACTATGCCCAGCAAAAGTGTCTTTATCAGGCTAATTTCAAATATGATAAGAGCAAATGCTTATATGGTCTTAAACAGAGGCTGCTTTAGTCACAGAATGGGATGCCCCCCCAAAAAGATGCAGTAGTACTATGCCCAGCAAAAGTGTCTTTATCAGGCTAATTTCAAATATGATAAGAGCAAATGCTTATATGGTCTTAAACAGAGGCTGCTTTAGTCACAGAATGGGATGCCCCCCAAAAAAGATCCAGTAGTACTATGCCCAGCAAAAGTGTCTTTATCAGGCTAATTTCAAATATGATAAGAGCAAATGCTTATATGGTCTTAAACAGAGGCTGCTTTAGTCACAGAATGGGATGCCCCCCAAAAAAGATCCAGTAGTACTATGCCCAGCAAAAGTGTCTTTATCAGGCTAATTTCAAATATGATAAGAGCAAATGCTTATATGGTCTTAAACAGAGGCTGCTTTAGTCACAGAATGGGATGCCCCCCAAAAAAGATGCAGTAGTACTATGCCCAGCAAAAGTGTCTTTATCAGGCTAATTTCAAATATGATAAGAGCAAATGCTTATATGGTCTTAAACAGAGGCTGCTTTAGTCACAGAATGGGATGCCCCCCAAAAAAGATCCAGTAGTACTATGCCCAGCAAAAGTGTCTTTATCAGGCTAATTTCAAATATGATAAGAGCAAATGCTTATATGGTCTTAAACAGAGGCTGCTTTAGTCACAGAATGGGATGCCCCCCAAAAAAGATGCAGTAGTACTATGCCCAGCAAAAGTGTCTTTATCAGGCTAATTTCAAATATGATAAGAGCAAATGCTTATATGGTCTTAAACAGAGGCTGCTTTAGTCACAGAATGGGATGCCCCCCAAAAAAGATCCAGTAGTACTATGCCCAGCAAAAGTGTCTTTATCAGGCTAATTTCAAATATGATAAGAGCAAATGCTTATATGGTCTTAAACAGAGGCTGCTTTAGTCACAGAATGGGATGCCCCCCAAAAAAGATCCAGTAGTACTATGCCCAGCAAAAGTGTCTTTATCAGGCTAATTTCAAATATGATAAGAGCAAATGCTTATATGGTCTTAAACAGAGGCTGCTTTAGTCACAGAATGGGATGCCCCCCAAAAAAGATCCAGTAGTACTATGCCCAGCAAAAGTGTCTTTATCAGGCTAATTTCAAATATGATAAGAGCAAATGCTTATATGGTCTTAAACAGAGGCTGCTTTAGTCACAGAATGGGATGCCCCCCAAAAAAGATCCAGTAGTACTATGCCCAGCAAAAGTGTCTTTATCAGGCTAATTTCAAATATGATAAGAGCAAATGCTTATATGGTCTTAAACAGAGGCTGCTTTAGTCACAGAATGGGATGCCCCCCAAAAAAGATCCAGTAGTACTATGCCCAGCAAAAGTGTCTTTATCAGGCTAATTTCAAATATGATAAGAGCAAATGCTTATATGGTCTTAAACAGAGGCTGCTTTAGTCACAGAATGGGATGCCCCCCAAAAAAGATGCAGTAGTACTATGCCCAGCAAAAGTGTCTTTATCAGGCTAATTTCAAATATGATAAGAGCAAATGCTTATATGGTCTTAAACAGAGGCTGCTTTAGTCACAGAATGGGATGCCCCCCAAAAAAGATCCAGTAGTACTATGCCCAGCAAAAGTGTCTTTATCAGGCTAATTTCAAATATGATAAGAGCAAATGCTTATATGGTCTTAAACAGAGGCTGCTTTAGTCACAGAATGGGATGCCCCCCAAAAAAGATGCAGTAGTACTATGCCCAGCAAAAGTGTCTTTATCAGGCTAATTTCAAATATGATAAGAGCAAATGCTTATATGGTCTTAAACAGAGGCTGCTTTAGTCACAGAATGGGATGAGCCCCAAAAAAGATCCAGTAGTACTATGCCCAGCAAAAGTGTCTTTATCAGGCTAATTTCAAATATGATAAGAGCAAATGCTTATATGGTCTTAAACAGAGGCTGCTTTAGTCACAGAATGGGATGCCCCCCAAAAAAGATGCAGTAGTACTATGCCCAGCAAAAGTGTCTTTATCAGGCTAATTTCAAATATGATAAGAGCAAATGCTTATATGGTCTTAAACAGAGGCTGCTTTAGTCACAGAATGGGATGCCCCCCAAAAAAGATGCAGTAGTACTATGCCCAGCAAAAGTGTCTTTATCAGGCTAATTTCAAATATGATAAGAGCAAATGCTTATATGGTCTTAAACAGAGGCTGCTTTAGTCACAGAATGGGATGCCCCCCAAAAAAGATGCAGTAGTACTATGCCCAGCAAAAGTGTCTTTATCAGGCTAATTTCAAATATGATAAGAGCAAATGCTTATATGGTCTTAAACAGAGGCTGCTTTAGTCACAGAATGGGATGCCCCCCCAAAAAGATGCAGTAGTACTATGCCCAGCAAAAGTGTCTTTATCAGGCTAATTTCAAATATGATAAGAGCAAATGCTTATATGGTCTTAAACAGAGGCTGCTTTAGTCACAGAATGGGATGCCCCCCAAAAAAGATGCAGTAGTACTATGCCCAGCAAAAGTGTCTTTATCAGGCTAATTTCAAATATGATAAGAGCAAATGCTTATATGGTCTTAAACAGAGGCTGCTTTAGTCACAGAATGGGATGCCCCCCAAAAAAGATGCAGTAGTACTATGCCCAGCAAAAGTGTCTTTATCAGGCTAATTTCAAATATGATAAGAGCAAATGCTTATATGGTCTTAAACAGAGGCTGCTTTAGTCACAGAATGGGATGCCCCCCAAAAAAGATGCAGTAGTACTATGCCCAGCAAAAGTGTCTTTATCAGGCTAATTTCAAATATGATAAGAGCAAATGCTTATATGGTCTTAAACAGAGGCTGCTTTAGTCACAGAATGGGATGCCCCCCAAAAAAGATCCAGTAGTACTATGCCCAGCAAAAGTGTCTTTATCAGGCTAATTTCAAATATGATAAGAGCAAATGCTTATATGGTCTTAAACAGAGGCTGCTTTAGTCACAGAATGGGATGCCCCCCAAAAAAGATGCAGTAGTACTATGCCCAGCAAAAGTGTCTTTATCAGGCTAATTTCAAATATGATAAGAGCAAATGCTTATATGGTCTTAAACAGAGGCTGCTTTAGTCACAGAATGGGATGCCCCCCAAAAAAGATCCAGTAGTACTATGCCCAGCAAAAGTGTCTTTATCAGGCTAATTTCAAATATGATAAGAGCAAATGCTTATATGGTCTTAAACAGAGGCTGCTTTAGTCACAGAATGGGATGCCCCCCAAAAAAGATGCAGTAGTACTATGCCCAGCAAAAGTGTCTTTATCAGGCTAATTTCAAATATGATAAGAGCAAATGCTTATATGGTCTTAAACAGAGGCTGCTTTAGTCACAGAATGGGATGAGCCCCAAAAAAGATCCAGTAGTACTATGCCCAGCAAAAGTGTCTTTATCAGGCTAATTTCAAATATGATAAGAGCAAATGCTTATATGGTCTTAAACAGAGGCTGCTTTAGTCACAGAATGGGATGCCCCCCAAAAAAGATGCAGTAGTACTATGCCCAGCAAAAGTGTCTTTATCAGGCTAATTTCAAATATGATAAGAGCAAATGCTTATATGGTCTTAAACAGAGGCTGCTTTAGTCACAGAATGGGATGCCCCCCAAAAAAGATGCAGTAGTACTATGCCCAGCAAAAGTGTCTTTATCAGGCTAATTTCAAATATGATAAGAGCAAATGCTTATATGGTCTTAAACAGAGGCTGCTTTAGTCACAGAATGGGATGCCCCCCAAAAAAGATGCAGTAGTACTATGCCCAGCAAAAGTGTCTTTATCAGGCTAATTTCAAATATGATAAGAGCAAATGCTTATATGGTCTTAAACAGAGGCTGCTTTAGTCACAGAATGGGATGCCCCCCCAAAAAGATGCAGTAGTACTATGCCCAGCAAAAGTGTCTTTATCAGGCTAATTTCAAATATGATAAGAGCAAATGCTTATATGGTCTTAAACAGAGGCTGCTTTAGTCACAGAATGGGATGCCCCCCAAAAAAGATGCAGTAGTACTATGCCCAGCAAAAGTGTCTTTATCAGGCTAATTTCAAATATGATAAGAGCAAATGCTTATATGGTCTTAAACAGAGGCTGCTTTAGTCACAGAATGGGATGCCCCCCAAAAAAGATGCAGTAGTACTATGCCCAGCAAAAGTGTCTTTATCAGGCTAATTTCAAATATGATAAGAGCAAATGCTTATATGGTCTTAAACAGAGGCTGCTTTAGTCACAGAATGGGATGCCCCCCAAAAAAGATGCAGTAGTACTATGCCCAGCAAAAGTGTCTTTATCAGGCTAATTTCAAATATGATAAGAGCAAATGCTTATATGGTCTTAAACAGAGGCTGCTTTAGTCACAGAATGGGATGCCCCCCAAAAAAGATCCAGTAGTACTATGCCCAGCAAAAGTGTCTTTATCAGGCTAATTTCAAATATGATAAGAGCAAATGCTTATATGGTCTTAAACAGAGGCTGCTTTAGTCACAGAATGGGATGCCCCCCAAAAAAGATCCAGTAGTACTATGCCCAGCAAAAGTGTCTTAATCAGGCTAATTTCAAATATGATAAGAGCAAATGCTTATATGGTCTTAAACAGAGGCTGCTTTAGTCACAGAATGGGATGCCCCCCAAAAAAGATGCAGTAGTACTATGCCCAGCAAAAGTGTCTTTATCAGGCTAATTTCAAATATGATAAGAGCAAATGCTTATATGGTCTTAAACAGAGGCTGCTTTAGTCACAGAATGGGATGCCCCCCAAAAAAGATCCAGTAGTACTATGCCCAGCAAAAGTGTCTTTATCAGGCTAATTTCAAATATGATAAGAGCAAATGCTTATATGGTCTTAAACAGAGGCTGCTTTAGTCACAGAATGGGATGCCCCCCAAAAAAGATCCAGTAGTACTATGCCCAGCAAAAGTGTCTTTATCAGGCTAATTTCAAATATAATAAGAGCAAATGCTTATAAGGTCTTAAACAGAGGCTGCTTTAGTCACAGAATGGGATGCCCCACAGCAGACTTAAGATCAGTTCAGTATATATGCACAGTTAGTTAGTATAAGCAGCCTGAAAACGCTAACAAAGCCTGGCTGTCAGGCTGGATGAAAAAAAAAAAAAAAATGACAGCCTCCGATTTTCCATTCCTTTCCCTGTTTTCCGCTGACTTTCTGTCTGTCTCCTGTCTGTCTCCTGCCTGTCTCCAGCCTGTCCCTGTCTGTCCCTGCCTGTCTAACTGTCTGTCTCTCCCTCAGCTACACAGCGTTCTGTCTCTCACGAATGCAATAGAGAAATGAGGCTGGAAAGCAAGATGGCCGCCTTAAATACAGCTGTGACGTCACCGGGCTTGCTGGCTGCTGATAGGCTGCATGTGACTGTCCCAGCATACACTGCCCCAGCTTACATGTCTGGACATGTCCCGTCCGCCATCTTAGAATGCCTGTAATGTAAATGAATGGATGTTAAAGGAAAACTTCGAGCGATCGAATCGCGGGGAAATTCGGATTCGATCCGAATCGAATTGTTCCTGAAATTCGGATCGAATCCGGGTTCGTCCGGATCGATTCGCTCATCCCTAAAGGTATGCATTCTAAACTGGTTCAAAGGGACACTTGGGAAGGCGGGATTAAGGTATGCATTCTAAACTGGTTCAAAGGGACACTTAAGAAGGAGGGATAATTAGATAGATAAAATTAAGTTTGACTAAACAATATAACAAAATGACATCATTAACTTACCTATAGATGTACTTATCGGCTGCGGGAGGGACCAATGCAATGTGTGTGCAATCGATCACACCCATGACGTTGGGCATGTCGGCGATATAATAAAATCCCAACTTAATCGCGTTCCAGGCTACCATGTCGTCTGGAAAGGAAATATATTTGGGACAAAGGGTAGCCATGCCATCCAGAAACTTGGATAGCGTGCGGCTCAGTGTAGGCTGGGACATCCCCACGGAGAGGGCACCCAGCCTCTGGAACGTGCCGTTTGCCAAAAATTGCAGGCAGCCAAGCATCTTGGTCATACCTGAAATTGCTTGCCCCTTCCTTGTGGTGCGGGCTAACCATGGCCGTAGCTCACTATACAATTTATTGAGGAGACGCGATTGAGTCAGGTCAGCTCGAACAGCTCAAAGTCATGCATGCGATCGATATTCATGCGTCTCCGGTGCAATCTGGCCTCGGCCATGCTGATGCAGGTTATGCCATTGAGCTGAAGGCGCTCATACTCCTCCACATAGCCGCAAAACATGATCAACACTAATTCCGAGTCCAAAATGGTCCCGTAAGTGGAGCAGAAAGGAAACCGTTATATTGGGCGGAGGTCCATCGGCAGTCAGGTCTCAGAATCAGATGCAAGCCCATCCCAATAACGTAACTTATCAGAACTAACAAAAATTATTCGATTTCGATCCGTAACTTATCAGAACTAATGCAAATGATCTGATTTCGATCCATCCATTGAAAGCGCATATACGCGTTAACGTGAACGAACATACGCATGGAAAAAGTAACGCAAAAAACAAAAAACAAGGCACACATTCAAAAAAAATAACACATGCGTAAGTGCATGCGAATGTGTTTCTGAATCAACCCTAATATGCAAACAAAATGAGCACTTGTGCCTTTTCAACCAAAATAACCATTTACATTTGAAATACCCCCCCACAAGAAAAAAACAAGCTAAATCTGAAAGTGCAAGGTCCCCGAACAGAACAATACCCATCATGCATAGCTACTTTTAACCATTTTAACTGCCAGCCTACTTAAGATTTTGTCACCCTCTGTTAACAGGTCTTTCACAATTTTGCTTTTAACTGTGATTTTTGCTGTAATTCATAGAAAAATAAATTATTTCATTTTTGGTCGTTTAGGCTTTAACATTAAATGTCTTGTTTGTAATTTTTACAGTGTTTTGTTAAATGTTTTTGAGTTAAAAAAAGAAAACAAAATATTCTTTACATTTTAAATAAAACATTTATTTTATAGAAGAAAATCATATTGCATGTGAAAGCCCTATTTCTACCAATTACAGCGGTACCATATATGTATCGTTAGCCTCCCATTCCTGCCCAGGAGACGACCTAAACTGAAAAGAGCACTTTATAACATTTACAAATAAAATTCAACTACTATCCACACTATAAAGGACTAAATTAAAAAAAAATGGTTTGGAGTCACCCTACCTACTTTTCTTTTTATCTTTAAAAACCCTCTCCTCACACGGAGGGGGGGGGGGGGTTGAATGCCATTAAAAGTGGCATTCAGAAAAACAGTAAAAATTTTAAAATACCATTGAAAAACTGAAAAGTCTGGCTATTCTTTGTTAGATAACAATTGGATCCAATGAAAAATGGCAAAAAATGGGCATAAAATATAAAAGAAAAAACCTGTAGGCATTTTCATGGTTAAATTGAATGCCCTTAAAAGTGGCATTCAATAAAACAGTGAAAAATAAAATGTCAGGCTGTTTTTCATTATATAAAAATTGTATCTAACAAAAGATGCCAAAAAATTGCAAAAAATATAAAATTTGCCCTGAAGAAGTGACGCGGTGACATCACGGAATGCATAGGCAGTGTGGTCGGGGGGTTACGCTGTGGCGGCACTGCTCTTTGATCTGTAAGATTTTTGTTTACATGTGTTGTATGTCTGTATTGTCTTTTCACTCCGGCTGGTCCTTAATATTTCTTTGTTAATGAGCTTTATTTATATATACTGATAATATATTTAGGCACATTGCACTTTATCAAGGTGGCTATTAAGATGGATTAGGTATTAATTAGATTAGGTATATAATTGAGCATTTTTTGCACACATTCACTTTGTATGGTTTTGACGGATTACAAATTATGCACTTTATTGCCAGCCAGATAAATGGACAGAGTTTGTATCCATATTTAATTTAGAAGCAGGACATTTAGCTGCTATTTGTTACATCCCAGTGTACATCCCCCCCCCCCCTCTGTTACATTGTTATATGTTTTTTAATGGCTTTTAATGTGTCTTAATTGTGCAGTGTAAACAGATGTGTTAATAAAAATTGCATATATTCTTTTTGATATAAATAGTGGTGCCACTGATTTTGTGGGGGTGGTTCTTTTGGGGATTTGTGGGATCCCCGCATGGACTAATTACTGGCTTTATGGCATACCATTCCCCAGTGTAGCACACTATATAGTTATGCAGATTGTTTGGTGCGGTCTTTGGTTTTCTTGGTTAAAAAATATAAAAAAAAATAAACTCACAGGCAGCTTCAATGTTAAATTGAATGTCATTAAAAGTTAAATTGAGAAAAATATAAATATATATATATTTGTGTGGTGACTGATTTCTTTTTCACTTGGTATGAACTGGTAAGGGGTCCAGGAGACGCCTATACCAGTTCACCAAGGTCAGAAGCGCCATGCCGGTAAAATGACACATTACCCGCACCCCCGCATCTGGGTTGCAGAAATGCCCGGGGCCCATTCGTTTGGAGCCCTGGGTTACAAGCCCTTATGCTTGGTGCTCCAGCTGGCAGCCTTGGGGCTGCCCTGTGGGCGGGGGGGGGCACATTTTTTGTTTAAAAATAAGAGACAGAAAAATAAATTAAAAAAGAACCCTGGCGTTAATGGATACCAGTTAAGCAGCATTCTTTTAACCAAGGGAAAGTGACAAAAATGGGTTAAACTTTTTTTCATTAGATAAAAATTTGATCTCACACAAAAAGCCCCCAAAATTGTCAAAAAAATACACCGCAGACAGTTTTGATATAAAATAGCTTGCCCCTAAAAGCAGCATTCAGTAAAACAATGCAAACTGAATTAAATACCATTAAAATAAACAGCCAGGCTATTTTTCATTAGATAAAAATAGTATCTAACAAAAAATGGCAAAAATATAAAAATTTTAACCTGCGGACAGTTTCAGTGTTAAAATGAATGCTGTAAAAAGCGCTGAAAAACACTGAAACTCTGACAAATAGTTAAAAAATAAAAAGTCAGGTGTAGATAAAAATTGTACCCATCGAAAATAAAATTGCCAAAAAATATAAAAATATAAACTCGCAGGCAGTTTTAATGTTAAATTGAATGCAGGTAAAAACAGTATTCAGTAAAATACTGAAAACTAAAAAATAAAAAGGCAGGAAAATACAGGAAAAACTATTTTAATGTATGTGTTTAATTAATTTGTTTGTTTTCTTTGATTATTCAGAGTACTTACCCTACCCCAATTTGTGCAGGGCAATCTCCATGGTGTTACCCCGTGATTTGCCCTCTGATACCCATAAATTATTAATATTTTAACTTTATCTAGTCATGTATTTATTTTTTGTTTTCTTTTATTATTTTGAGTACTTTTCCTTACCCATTTTGAGTGGGGCAATCTCCCTGATGCAGTCCTATAGCCCTTGCTACCCCATTTTACAGACATTTTTACAAACAAGTGGTGTGCCGCAAGGCTCTGTCCTGGGCCCCATTCTTTTAAATATGTTTGTAAGTGACATAGGAGAAGGCTTGGTAGGAAAAGTTTGTCTGTTTGCTGATGATACAAAGGTTAGTAATATGGTGGATATTCCTGGAGGTGTCTGAAATATGGGAAATTATTTAGCTTTACTGTATAGATGGTCAAAACTGTGGAAACTAGAGTTTAATGTCTCTAAATGTAAAATCATTCACTTGGGTAGAAGGAATCCCTGCTCTCAGCACCGTATGGGCAGCACTGTGTTACCCAGGACCTCGGAGGAGAGAGATTTAGGGATACTGATTACTGATAGCTGCAAGATGAGTGGACAGTGTAGCCAGGCAGTGGGAAAAGCAAGCAGGATGCTCAGCTGCATAGCTCGAGGCATCACCAGTAGGAAGAGGGAGTTGTGATGCCGCTGTATAGAGCCCTGGTGAGGCCACAGCTAGAATACTGTGTGCAGTTTTGGAGACCTTACCTGCAAAAATACATTATTCAAATAGAATGTGTCCAAAGGTGGGCAACAAAAATGGTAGAAGGGCTTAAACTTAAAACGTATCAGGAGAGACTTAAAGAACTTAATTTGTACAGTCTGGAGGAAAGAAGGGAGAGGGGGGACATGATTGAGACCCTTAAATATGTGAAAGGATTGAATAAGGTTCAGGAGGGAAGTGTTTTTGAGAAGAAACTTAATGATAGAACAAGGGGGCACAACCTGAAGCTAGTCAGGGGGAAGATCAGGAGCAATGTTAGAAAATATTATTAGAAAGAGTAGTAGATGCTTGGAACAAACTTCCAGCAGAGGTAGTTTAAAAATTGTCAGTCAGTGAATTTAAAACTGCCTGGGATAAGCACACATCTATCCTAAGATAAAGAGAACATACAGTATACACATAAGGGCAGACTAGATGGAGCGTATGCTCTACTTCTGCTGTCAACCTTCTATGTTTCTATGAAGGCCACATGTTTTCTGGGGAGTAAAACTGGGAAAAACACTTGTTGCGAAGGAGGCACTCCCTTCGACTGGAAAAAAAAGTAAAAAATTTGGTCTCTGGATGCGACAATCATTTTTTTACCTTAAGAACTATAAATCTGCGGAATAGCCTCCCACAGAAGCTTGCTACAGCATTAACTGCTTACAACCATATTAACTATGTAACTATATTACAGTGTGGATTGCAACCTGCATACCAGTGACATTTTTAGTGTTTAGACACAAAAAAGTGCAAAAAAATGTTTCTACCCTTTTCCCCAAAAAAATGTCCTGCACCTGTGATGGGACATAGCCCATAGGGTTCTGTTATTTCCAAATTTTAAAAATATATCAGCAGCAGGAGCCCAAATATTACTTTAAAGAGACACTGGAGTTGGCTTCAGGAGCCCAAAAATTGGATGAATCACACCCTGGAGTTGGCAGCAGCAGCAGCAGGAGCCCAAACATTACTTTAAAGAGACCCTGGGGTTGGCTTCAGGAGCTCAAAAATTGGATGAATCACACCCTGGAGTTGGCAGCAGCAGCAGCAGGAGCCCAAATATTACTTTAAAGAGACACTGGAGTTGGCTTCAGGAGCCCAAAAATTGGATGAATCACACCCTGGAGTTGGCAGCAGCAGCAGCAGGAGCCCAAACATTACTTTAAAGAGACCCTGGGGTTGGCTTCAGGAGCCCAAAAATTGGATGAATCACACCCTCGAGTTGGCAGCAGCAGCAGCAGGAGCCCAAATATTACTTTAAAGAGACACTGGAGTTGGCTTCAGGAGCCCAAAAATTGGATGAATCACACCCTGGAGTTGGCAGCAGCAGCAGCAGGAGCCCAAACATTACTTTAAAGAGACCCTGGGGTTGGCTTCAGGAGCCCAAAAATTGGATGAATCACACCCTGGAGTTGGCAGCAGCAGCAGCAGGAGCCCACACATTACTTTAAAGAGACCCTGGGGTTGGCTTCAGGAGCCCAAAAATTGGATGAATCACACCCTGGAGTTGGCAGCAGCAGCAGGAGCCCAAACATTACTTTAAAGAGACACTGGGGTTGGCTTCAGGAGCCCAAAAATTGGATGAATCCCACCCTGGAGTTGGCAGCAGCAGCAGCAGGAGCCCAAATATTACTTTAAAGAGACACTGGAGTTGGCTTGACAACCAGATTGAAGACGTGAGCCATGCAGGGGGCATGGGTCAGGCTTCCTTGGCGCAGCGCAGACAAAATGTTCTTCCCATTGTCGGTAACCATGATTCCCATTTTAAGTTTTCTTGGAGTAAGCCATGTTTGGATTTCCTGATGAATAAATTTAAGCAGTTCCTCCCCTGTGTGACTCCGTTCGCCAAGACAAACCATGTGAAGCACTGCGTGACACCTCCGTGCCCTGCACACATGGTAGACTGGAGGGGCACTGAGACTTGAGCCTACAGTGGAGGGTGAGGAGATGGCGGAGGATGAGGAGGCCGAGTCGCACGGTGTCACAGGCCCAACGGGCAGGGAGCGCGGAGGCCGAAGCGGCATCACCTGTCCAAGTTGCTGCTGCTGCAAAGGGACCACATTCACCCAGTGGGCCGTAAACGACATGTACTGTCCCTGACCGTAGTTACAGCTCCAGACGTCGGCGCTGCCATGCACTTTGCTACACACCGACAGGCTCAAGGACTGGCCCACCTTCTGTTCAACAAAAGTGTGCAGCGCTGGTACTGCCTTCTTGGCAAAGAAATGAGGGCTTGGGACTCTCCACCTCGGCTCGGCACAAGCCATCAGTTCTCTGAAAGGCGCAGAGTCCACCACCTGAAAAGGGAGCGACTGCAGCACCAGCAACTTGGACAGGAGCACATTCAGCTTCTGCGCCGTAGGATGAGTGGGCGCATACTGCTGTCTCTTGAACATGGCTTCGCTGATGGATTGCTGGCGGGATGCATGACTTGGAGGAGGAGGAGCAGGAGCGACAGAGGATGGGTATGACGCACAGCTGCCTTCGGCTGAGGTGCTGGAGCCTTGGCTGGCAGAAATTGGGAGCGGCGTGCCACTTGGTGAGGAAGCAGACTGGACCACCCCTTGGGAGCCTCGGTTCTCCCAGGTTGCTTTATGGTGACACATCGTATGTTGACGCAGGGCCGTGGTGCCAACATTTGGACCCTGGCCACGCTTCACCTTTTGCCTACATATCTTGCATGTGGCCATGTTACCCTCCTGCGGATGCTTCAGGAAAAACTGCCACACTGCCGAGTAGCTACTTTTCCCACCCCCTGGCCTCACTGATTCACTGCTGCTGTTGCCAACTCCAGGAACCCCTGCTCCACTACCTCCCGATAAGGTAGACTGTCGCACAGCAGGTGCTCTACCCCGGCCCCGGCCGGCTCCAGCCTTTGGAATTGTGCCCCCATGCTGACTGCTACCACCTTGCTGCCTCAGCTGCTGACTCCGGGGCAACCTGCGCCCCTCTTCTCCTGATGATGACGATGAAGCCCCTTCATCACCCGGCTCCCAAGTGCGATCGGCTTCATCGTCATCATCATTATCACCGAGTTGTGGCTGTACGTCACTGATGTTCGTGGATTCGTCAACAGGAGCTGGAACGCTCGCAGCACCCACGACACTGTCCACATCACTATTTGTCTGCCTAGCTAAAGAAGCCACCTCCATTTCTTGGCTGGGCAGTAGCTGCTGACTGTCCTCTATCTGATCGTCCTCCTCACTAAAGAGTGGAGCTGAACCCAAAGCATAGGATACGTCGCTGGGGGAGGGAACGGCGTAGGACAGAGGCAATGGGAGGACAGGGATTGCTCTCGGGGCATGCCAACTCAGGGTTGTGTCAGAGGAACCTACCGACCCTAGACTGGGGGTCTCAGACGTAAGTTGTGATGATGTTGTTGATGAGCGCGTCAACCAATCTACCACGGCAGATGCGTTACTGGTGGAGACCCGACCGCTGGCAGATACTGGCAGATTAGGTCTCTCAGCGTGACTCCTGCTGCTACTGGCTCCCAGTCTGCTGCAAGCTCTGCCTGCGGAATCTTGGCCTCTGCCACTCCTCTTTTCACTTCCAGGCACTTGTCTGCCCGACATAGTCTAACTGGCTTGGTAGTAGGTGATATTTTTAGAACCCCCAGGCAGCAGTGGGTCTATATGAAACAGAATATAATGCACACCAAAAGTGAGCAGTAACACTCAGCCTCCAACAGGCCTGCTTAGTTTAAATAAGAGAGCTGCTTAGTGTAAATAAAGAGGGGTATGGTATGTTACAGAATGGGATGCCCCAACAGCAGAGCACCTGGGAGCAGTACTACTATGCACAGCAAACGTGTCTTTATCAGGCCTAATTTCTATTAGAATAAGTGCAAAGGGTTATAGTATTAAATAGAGGCAGGTGCAGTCACAGAATGGGATGCCCCAACAACCAGAGAGCACCTGGCAGCAGTACTACTATGCACAGCAAAAGTGTCTTTATCAGGCCTAATTTCTATTAGAATAAGTGCAAAGGGTTATAGTATTAAATAGAGGCTGGTGTAGTCACAGAATGGAATGGCCCAACAGTCAGCAGTGTACCTGGCAGCAGTACTACTATGCACAGCAAAAGTGTCTTTATCAGGCCTAATTTTTATTAGAATAAGTGCAAAGGGTTACAGCAGTAAATAGAGGCTGGTGTAGTCACAGAATGGGATGCCCCAACAGGAGTGCACCTGTGAGCAGTAATACTATGCACAGCAAGTGTGTTTATCAGGCCAAATTTCTATTAGAATAAGTGCAAAGGGTTACAGCAGTAAATAGAGGATGGTGTAGTCACAGAATGGGATGCCCCAACAACCAGAGAACACCTGGCAGCAGTACTACTATGCACAGCAAGTGTGTTTATCAGGCCAAATTTCTATTAGAATAAGTGCAAATGGTTATGGCAGTAAATAGAGGCTGGTGTAGTCACAGAATGGGATGCCCCAACAACCAGAGAGCACCTGGCAGCAGTACTACTATGCACAGCAAGTGTGTTTATCAGGCCAAATTTCTATTAGAATAAGTGCAAATGGTTATGGTATTAAATGGAGGCTGGTGTAGTCACAGAATGGGATGCCCCAACAACCAGAGAGCATCTGGCAGCAGTACTACTATGCACAGCAAGTGTGTTTATCAGGCCAAATTTCTATTAGAATAAGTGCAAAGGGTTACAGCAGTAAATAGAGGCTGGTGTAGTCACAGAATGGGATGCCCCAACAGGAGTGCACCTGTGAGCAGTAATACTATGCACAGCAAGTGTGTTTATCAGGCCAAATTTCTATTAGAATAAGTGCAAATGGTTATGGTATTAAATAGAGGCTGGTGTAGTCACAGAATGGGATGCCCCAACAGGAGTGCACCTGTGAGCAGTAATACTATGCACAGCAAGTGTGTTTATCAGGCCAAATTTCTATTAGAATAAGTGCAAAGGGTTATAGTATTAAATAGAGGCTGGGGTAGTCACAGAATGGGATGCCCCAACAGGAGTGCACCTGTGAGCAGTAATACTATGCACAGCAAGTGTGTTTATCAGGCCAAATTTCTATTAGAATAAGTGCAAATGGTTATGGTATTAAATAGAGGCTGGTGTAGTCACAGAATGGGATGCCCCAACAGGAGTGCACCTGTGAGCAGTAATACTATGCACAGCAAGTGTGTTTATCAGGCCAAATTTCTATTAGAATAAGTGCAAAGGGTTATAGTATTAAATAGAGGCTGGTGTAGTCACAGAATGGGATGCCCCAAGAACCAGAGAGCACCTGGCAGCAGTACTACTATGCACAGCAAGTGTGTTTATCAGGCCAAATTTCTATTAGAATAAGTGCAAATGGTTATGGTATTAAATAGAGGCTGGTGTAGTCACAGAATGGGATGCCCCAACAACCAGAGAGCACCTGGCAGCAGTACTACTATGCACAGCAAGTGTGTTTATCAGGTCAAATTTCTATTAGAATAAGTGCAAATGGTTATGGTATTAAATAGAGGCTGGTGTAGTCACAGAATGGGATGCCCCAACACCCAGAGAGCACCTGGCAGCAGTACTACTATGCACAGCAAGTGTGTTTATCAGGCCAAATTTCTATTAGAATAAGTGCAAATGGTTATGGTATTAAATAGAGGCTGGTGTAGTCACAGAATGGGATGCCCCAACAACCAGAGAGCACCTGGCAGCAGTACTACTATGCACAGCAAGTGTGTTTATCAGGCCAAATTTCTATTAGAATAAGTGCAAATGGTTATGGTATTAAATAGAGGCTGGTGTAGTCACAGAATGGGATGCCCCAACAACCAGAGAGCACCTGGCAGCAGTACTACTATGCACAGCAAGTGTGTTTATCAGGCCAAATTTCTATTAGTATAAGTGCAAAGGGTTACAGCAGTAAATAGAGGCTGGTGTAGTCACAGAATGGGATGCCCCAACAGGAGTGCACCTGTGAGCAGTAATACTATGCACAGCAAGTGTGTTTATCAGGCCAAATTTCTATTAGAATAAGTGCAAATGGTTATGGTATTAAATAGAGGCTGGTGTAGTCACAGAATGGGATGCCCCAACAACCAGAGAGCACCTGGCAGCAGTACTACTATGCACAGCAAGTGTGTTTATCAGGCCAAATTTCTATTAGAATAAGTGCAAAGGGTTATAGTATTAAATAGAGGCTGGTGTAGTCACAGAATGGGATGCCCCAACAACCAGAGAGCACCTGGCAGCAGTACTACTATGCACAGCAAGTGTGTTTATCAGGCCAAATTTCTATTAGAATAAGTGCAAAGGGTTACAGCAGTAAATAGAGGCTGGTGTAGTCACAGAATGGGATGCCTCACATCAGACTTGAGATCAGTTCAGTATATATGCACAGTTAGTGTATAAGCAGCCTGAAAACGCTAACAAAGCCAGTCAGCCAGCCAGTAACACTCAGGCTGGATGAAAAAAAAAAATCTCCCTGTGACTGCCTCCGATTTTTCCTAACTTTCCCTGCTTTTCGCTGACTTTCTGTCTGTCTCCTGCCTGTCTCCTGCCTGTCTCCAGCCTGTCCCTGTCTGTCCCTGTCTGTCTAACTGCCTCTCCCTCACTACAGCAGCGTCCTGTCTCTCACGAATGCAATAGAGAAATGAGGAAAAGCAAGATGTCCGCCGACTTAAATAGCGCTGTAACGTCACCGGGGTTGCTGGCTGCTGATAGGCTGCATGTGACTGCCCCAGCTTGCACTGGCGCTGGGTTGATGTCTGGACATGTCCCGCCCGCCATCTTAGAATGCCTGTAATGTAAATGAATGGATGTTAAAGGAAAACTTCGAGTGATCGAATCGCGGGGAAATTCGGATTCGATCCGAATCGAATTTTTCATGAAATTCGGATCGAATCCGGGTTCGTCCGGATCGATTCGCTCATCCCTAGCTATAACTAAAAAAGCTCACCAGCATGCAGGTTGCAATCCATACCACAATGCACACCGGAAGTCACACTGACTTCACTGAATATTTAGCATGACCCCCATTGGTAAGCAAAAGAAGCCATTAAATAATAACCTCCCCCCCAAAAAAAACCATCTTGGCCCATTTAGGTCCTGTGTTTCAGTTATTGACAAGTCACAATGCAAGTTCATAGTTAATACGGTTGAAAAAAGACATATGTCCATCAAGTTCAACCAAGGGTGCTGGGGTAGGGGAAGTTATGTTTTATTTAATTTTATAGGGGATATTTATTTTATTTTATTTTTTTTTTTTTTTACTGATAACCGCTAATAGTAACTGTTAATGTTATTTTCTTCTAAAAAAGCATCTAATCCATGCTGTAACAAGCTTCTGTGGGAGGCTATTCCATAGAATTATAGTTCTTATAGTAAAAAATGATTGTCGCCTCCGGAGACTAAATTTCTTTTTTTCCAATCGAAGGGAGTGCCCCTTGTCTTTAGAGAGGATTTTACCTGAAATAGTGTTCTCCCATATTTTTTGTATGGGCCATTTATATATTTATACAAGTTAATCATGTCCCTCCTCAGCCGTCTCCTCTCAAGACTAAACAGATTTAATTCTCGTAATCTTTCCTCATAACTAAGATCCTTCATTCCCCTTATTAGTTTGGTGGCTCTCCTCTGCACCCTTTCCATAGTCAGAGAGTCCTTTTTATGAATGGGTGCCCAGAACTGGATGGCATATTCCAGGTGAGGGCGCACCAGTGCCTTGTAAAGAGGCAAAATTACATCCCTATCCCGTGATTCCATGCTTCTTTTAATGCATGATAGTATCTTGGTGGCCTTGGAAGCAGCTGCTTGCCATTGCATGCTGTTATTGCATGCTGTTATATAAGTTCTGTACAAAACATATGTGTAAAATTAATTAAAAGCATTAAACACTTCAAGCCATTTCTGCCCATTGTGCTCTATACGATCTTCAGCTACAGCAGCAGGTTTCATCTGGAGCTGCTTCAACCATAACGCCTGGAGCTGCACCATTTTTGGCGCTATAGTTAAATAGGATGCTAGCCGACGGCCACATTGGTGTTTTTTCAGTTGTTAAATCTGACTATGAGTGCTGCTGAGGCCAGAAAAGTGGCACTGTGTGGCGCTGATGCTTTTTAAATAAGGCTCTGTTTTTCAGTTCACACCCAAAAGTGCACCTGAATGTAAACTCGATTTACTAAATCTTTAGCATGACCCTCACTGGGACTTGGGACTGGGGATGTGTCCAATATTCTAACTATATAACATAACAGCTATAAAACAAACCAATAAAAAACCTTTACAAATAATAAGAATGCAATTCTAGTATCAGAGATAGTGTGGTGGTCATGCTATTCATTTTCTAGTAGGTTAACTTTGGGTGTACTTTTGGTTGTGAACCGAAACTCACATCTTGGTGAGCTTTATCACACACAAAAAAGACTGGGAGGCCGATTCATTAATAGCGCCAGGTAGCGCCAGATGAGCGACTGTAGCGTGATTTTTTCAGCGCCAGCCAGTATTCTCTGTGCTTGGCCTGCGTTAGCTTGATGACAGCGACTCAGTCGGTGTGCGGTAATGTTGAATACGGGCTGGGGGGTCGCTGTTTCACAGGTTCAGCGTTGTATGTGAGCGCCTGACAACGAATGGCCAGAGCGAACGGCTAGCTTCATATTCATTAACAAATCACGCTCTGAATGTGCTGTCGCAGTCCATTCCTTGTTTAAACCCCAGAGCGCTGGCGGCGATGGGTATTAACTAGTTTTTAACCCCTAAACAACCATATTTTTTGAATGTAACATTATACATGTTTTTAGAATCATTTTGTAATATGAATACATTAATCTCAGACCTGTTAGATCAATTCTGCACAAATTTTTTTTTTACTTAAAAATAAATCCTAACATTGCAGAAGTGGTCTCCGAATTTTTGACATTAAAAAAAAAAAAAAAAAAAAATTAATACCAATTAATTATGATTAATTATAGATTGCTCCATTGAAATGCATTGGACATCGCCAGGGAGCGACAGCTCATACCTGGCGCTGTGAGGGAATTTGCAGCGGCGCTGTTCGGTCCAGGCGGCTTCATGATGAATGCCGCGCTAGCCGTCGCTCTCGCCGGCGCTAGCCTCATTTTGCTTAATAAATGCGTCATTGTGAGCGCCGCCGGGCGTACTTGAGTCGGTAGTCGCCGTTAGCTGCCGCTACCTGGCGCTCGTCAGACACTACCTGGCGCTAGCCCGTGATAAATAAGGGCCTAAGAAAAAAAGCACTTGCTCCTGCGATGGGACATTTTGAGGCAAGGATAATTTCTTGAAAGTGTAGAAACTACATGACTCATCATGCTACAGGGATCATGCTAATTATTTGGTGAAGCCAGTGTGAATTCCAGTGTGCACTGGTGAGCTTTTTAGCGTTTAGACCTGTATCTGTAATTTTTTTACAGGTGAGTTGAGTGAACTTTTTAAAATCGTTCAGCATTCGCCAATATCTCTGACTGTGGCACATTGCGGAAGGTGTGGGACACATCACTGGAGTCTGTGGAGACCAGCAAAAGATTAGAGGTAAGTATGGGGGAAAATATAAAAATAATATAAAATAATATTCTTGTGTGTTTTATTTACATTTAACTTTAACTAGTCATTATAGAGACCCCTATACCAGTTCACAAAGCACGGGGCTGGCAACCCCATGCCCCATTACCTAATTTCAGGGGGGGGGGACAGAAGAGCCTGCAGAAGAGCTACCAGTCTTGGTCTACTAGCTGGTGCCGGGCTGGTGTTACTGGATGGGGGGACCCCACACCCTTAAAAAGGAAAGGGGAAGCCTATGTTGCTTTAAAAAATGTGTTTAACCCTTTAAAAGGTTTAGCAGAGAGATGTTGGGAGTCCAGTTGGGCCACTGGTTGCTACAGAGACCAGTGCAGGACAGTGAAAGAGCAGTGCAGGACAGACGGGGGATAGTGAGAGAGCAGGTGAGTCAGGATTTCAGGGAAAGTTCAGTCGACATAAACCCCAAAAAATACGGATTTGCGACAAATCGAACTTTCCCTGAAATTCAGAGTGACAGTTCCAACGAACAGGTACACTCATCTCTAAACAGCACCATATGGGCTATGCCGAAAAATTTGGCAAATTCTTTAGCATAGCCCAAAGGGTGCTGTTATTTCCTAACTTTACAAAAATGATCCTTACCTTATTGGTTATATGGTCACATAATCCCCCAGACCACCCGTAAGTCTCACCTTAACCTTGCTCCCCCATCAGGAATCCAGCACAGTGATTGTCTGCCCGGTGCACACGTGGGTAGCAAGTGCTGCCATTGTTGCGGGTGCCGGAATGTGCTGCCAACATGAGCGGTGGTGGCCAATCTCTGTGCTGGATTCCCTGGCGGGGGAGCAAGGTTAAGGTGAGATTTACAGGTGTTCTGGGGGGTTATGTGCAGTGAGAGCTTTTCCTACTCTCAAAGCTTTTCAGTAAATGCAAAAATCTAAATGTGCATATCTGTTGCCAAGCACTGCGCCAGACTGTTCCGGCGTGTGTCGAATAGGTGCACATCAGCTTACATGCAAAAATCATTTATCAACTTCTTCAAATCACTAGATCCTGCCGCACTGAAAAACATGCGTTTACTAAATAATCAGCGTACAACAGCACAACAGTGGTCAATATACTTGGTTTAGGTGGTACACGGTTCCTATAGGATATAATAAGCAAGTTACACAGCATGTTATTTCAGCCATATAAAAAAGAAACTGTAGAGATTGCTCAGTTAAATATTTTACCTGCTGTTAGTTCAATGTGTCACACTGTGTGCCACTACCAGTAAGATTAATTATGTCTCTGCTTTTTCATCTTGTTCAAAACATCAATAGCTAAAGCACTTGTACAGGTAGGTGCACCCATGCCTTTTTTTGGCCTCCAACATCTATTGGAACTCTTTATAAGGTTCTGAATTAATAGAAGGGGGAGATTCTCCCCACACAATCTTTATATCATTTCTCAAGACCCATGGGGAAGTCTGTGAAATAATGTGTGCTGGGCAGAGCCATATTTGATGTAAGAAAGTGGTCTGGGCACAAGCGGGACTGAGCGGGCCAGCTACATTGTACCTGTGGCATACAGCAATATTGGATGACGTGGGTGTTGCAGAGTTTAAAGAAGTACTATCGCGAAAAATGGCCCAGTTTTAAAAATCTAGCAAAATATGCTGGATGGGGGGGGGGGGGGGGGGAGAAGGGGTCTCTCAACATCCAGCATCAAGAAATATTCAGCCAGGCTTGAATTTTTCTTATTTTAATGGAAGGAACAGGAAACAGGGGCGGCCGCTGATACACTAAACCTGTCACCCTTGGATTTAATCCCCACTAGGAGAAGAAAACCACAAGCTTGGGGGGGTTTGGGTGTTTAAGTGACCCCTCCTCTCATTAGATGTGTTTATATAAATTTTTAATATTACACAATTTTGCAATAGTGCTCCTTTAAGTGCTGAGTGTAGCACTTTAGATAGACCTTGAGGACAAAAACACTGGTTTTAAATGGAACAACATGTGTGGAGTCAACAAAAATACTTCAATACTGGAAATACAGCATAATGTAGAGCGACTACACATAAGTATAAGTAACAGAGTTATCTACTTTCCTATCGATAAACTGTAGTCCCTCCAACACTATATATGTAATAATAAGCAGAAGCTGTTTTATCTCCGACACTGGGAACCAATCAGTGATAAGAGTAGGTAGAGGCCTGAGGAAGTGTGTGCGCACAGCATGGTTTATATAGGGGCTGTCTCCTAGGCCCGCCCCCCCCCCCCCCCCCGATGCTGCATAACATATATTGTTACATATTTTTGTGAATCTCCATAGTATACCAGACCATACAATAATAATTTAATAACTGATTCCGCAATTGATCCAGCCTCTCCTCTTTACCCAGGGGGCATCCGATTGATCCTCCTGGGCTCTTCAGGCTTCAGGAGAGGGCCCCGAAACGTGCCAACCCCCACCCCCCTGCTTCCACCACTGCTGAAACTTTGGATGCCAGAATAAAATTTTAAAAGGGCATTTTGCTCACCTCCATGTGTGGTTCCTCCAGCCGAGTCTCCTCTTCAACTGGGGAGCCTCCGATCATCCCGCCTGGGCTCCTCCTTCACCTAGACTCACCTTTGTGGGAGGAGCTGGATTCCGGCTTCAGCATCGGCTCCAATAGATGCCGGTAATATCGCTGCAAAGAGGACTCTGATCCACTGTCCCACCAGTCTCCCTGCACTAGATACTACTGGCATCTGTCATGGGTGATTGGTGTGGGACATAGAGTGGCATGGGACACAGGGTTGAGCTGGGGAAAGGAAATAAATATAATAAATAACATTTTGCTCTGGACTGTGGTCTTCTTTTTTTCATTTAAACCTTTGTGAACTGGTAAGGAATCTATGAGACCCCTATACCAGTTCACAAGGCTTGGGGGCTGGCAGGTCACCTGTGCAACCCCCTCAAAGCTCGGGGGGTTGCGGACTTGTAGCCTTCAGGGCCGGGGGACACCGAGACTGGCCTCCGCACCCTGGTCTACCATAGCTGGAGCCCGGGCTGGTTATGCTGGGAAGAGGGAACCCAACGCCATTTAAAAAAAAATAAGAGCTTTTAACCCTTAAAAATTTAGAAAAAAAGCATATTGTGAGCCCCCCGTGTCAGAAACCAGAGCGATCAGCATGGGACACACAAAAATATATATATATATATATTATTCTTGCTGTGTGGTGTGTTGCCATTAATCCTGACTTGCATTAATCTCCGACCCCCATTACCCAAAGCCCAGGGAGGGGGGCAGAAGCCCATATAGAATATGTGGGGGCCTTGGACCACCAAAGCCGGCCTCCATGCTCTGATCTACAAGCACTGCATATCTGGTGCCCGGGCTGGTTTTACTGGAAAGGACCCCACGTGATTTATTTAACCCGTGATAGTGCAGATAGTAGTTATATTTTGTTTGGAAATGTAATAAAGTACCGTACTCTTTTCAATTTTTTACACAAAATTATGAAATCACAGAAAAGATGACAAACAAGACATTTCATGTTAAAGTCCAAGCTCTGCCGAAAAAAAAAATAAATAATTAGCATAAGGTAACAAATTCTCATGTAGGCTGGCAGTTAAAAGGGTTAAACGTACCTATGCATGTTCAGTATTGTTCTGTTCAGGGGATTTTGTGCTTTCAGATTTAGCTTGTTATTTTTCCTCTTTGCATATTGATATTTTAGTAAAATGTGTTTTTTATTCTGCTTTTTTATCCATTTTTAGGGAAACCCTTTGCAGCCAAAGATTTCTTCGAGGAATTACTTTCAGAACGGGAGCACACTAAAACTAGCTGGGTACACCTAGGAAGCTTAACATGTGCACTTTCGGGGGAATATTTGGTTTGTGCTGAGTATTTTAAATGTAAAGAGTTTCTTTGGTTAAAAACGCACAAGGTGCACACTTTGTTCACAGAGCTTACATTTCCAAAAGACAAAGGATGGGGGTTCCACCTACCCCCAAAAAACCTCTTTGTACAGAAGCACCACAAACAAGCAATGAAAAAATGATATAATCAATTTTATTCATGTATCAACATTAATATTGCAACAATCCTATACAAACATCTTAAAACACCATTAAAAACATATATACACCGAGAATTGTAATGAGGAGGGGGAGACAATGGGGGGCAAGCCCAAACAACCTGTGATCGCTGCTCTACAAGTCATAAAAGGAGGCCTCTAAATAGTGACCTATGGGCTCTCTGATCAAATATACATGATTAGGGGCCTGCTGCATAATAACAGGACCTACAAACAATCTATTGATAAAAAACATTAATAGATATCCAAAACTAAAGGTGATGCACTCTATAGTGCCAATGTACAACCAAAGCAATAAATTATTTTTATCCAAAAAAGTGCATAGAACCTCAATGCATAAATAACAGTGTACCCGCAAAACGCCAATAGGCTCCTAAACATCAAATATCGCAAGTATTGTGAACAACTTAGCTCAAACTAAACTCTAAAGCATATGTGCCTATTTAAATAAAGGTGAGGACCCACCAATTGTCCTGTTCTTATTAAGAGCTTACATTTCCTTTGTAAAATTACCCTTACACGCATGCTTTTCTTTGCAGTGTTTGACAACTCCTCCGTTGACAGTATCTATGCATGTTGGACCTTGTTCTGTTTGGGAGACCTATCTTTCTCAGTTTTAACATGTTTTTTCTTGTTTGAAAATTGCTCAATTTTAAGAAAAATGTGGCTTTGAAATCCTGTACAACCAAAGTATTCATTGAGGGATTACTTTCAGAAAACTGCATCCACGTCAACAAGCCTGCTACACCTAGAAAGCTTGAGGTGTGTACTTTCAGAGAATATATAGTTTGTGGGGGTATTTTAAATGTAAAAACTGCAAGGTGTGCATAGTAGTTGCATTTTATCTGAAAATCCAAGTTTGGGGGAGTCTCCTGAGCAGGAATAGGTGTCTACCAATACATATGTGGTGCCATTGTAACTGGGAGAAATGGGCTTTTACAAGCAATATTTTATTGAAAAATTAACATTTTGTATTTGTAATCACTACAAACTGTAAAAAAATACACTGTTTTTATTTATTTGCACATATTTCACTCAAAACCCTTAAGAATACACTATAAAAATGACAAGCAAAACATTTCATGTTAAAGCCAAAACTTTGCTGAAAAAAAATATATAATTGCCCTGGGAAATCCCTTCAAAAGTCACAGTTAAACATGTATAGCACAAAATAGTGAAAAAGGGTCTGGCAACAGAGGTTGACAAAAGTGCTAGGTAGGCTGACACTAAAAGGTTAAAACTGCACATTAAAAAAAGTTTCAACACTGAGCCTGATCTCAAGCAGAAATATATTTAGGGACCGTTTGTTTCTAATTTTCTAAGATATATATATATATATATATATATATATATATATATATATATTTTTTTTTTTTTTTAAACAAGATTTTTTAAAAACCTTGTACTTTCCATTTCACCTTCGTTGCTAAAAAAAATATTATTTTATATAAAATGAAGCACCTTTAGCCATGGGCATGGTAAGGGTGTGGTTCAGGGGTGTGGCTTATTTATGGCTTTTGAGTGACAACTATTCACAGCCTTTTATGTGTGTATTGTGGTAAAGTGTATGGAAAAGTGGTGGATGGGGTCTATTTTCCCATAAGTTTTCAGGCAGGCACGATCTATGCCGGGATATCAGAGATCCAATCCACATCCTGGGTCCTATACGGGTTTTCCCCTACTCACAGGTCTTCCCAAGTGATGAGACTAATTGAAGGAAGCCCTATTAAAAGAGTTGCTGAGGCTTTCAGAGTGGTCTTGGACAGGCTGGGATGAGGAGTCCGGGCCTTGCTGCTCCCAATACTGACAGTGCTGAATTGCAGCCGAAGGACTTTATATGTTATCTATTATAGGAACCTGTGGATTAACAGCCTGGACTTGTATGCCCCGAAAGAGCACCTGTTATGTCAAGGACTTGCAATACGCTCTAATTATCCTAAACTGGACATTGCTAAAGTTGGTGAGGTAACCGCTTGCTGTACTGCATTGTGGCTGCATCATACTCTGAAGTTAAGAGATTTTGCCTGTTAGACTTTATTTTCAATAAATTGCTTATTATTTGACTAAGAACTGTCTTCAGAGTCATTGCCGTTGGCCCCAGATCCTGACAGTATATACTGTAGTTGTGGCCCTGCTCCCAGTCACACACTCCAGGTATCTTTGGTCTATAAAAGATTTTGGTGATCCAATTCTCAGGAAATCCATGCGATCCACTACTGCTATTCAGCAAAAGAAGGAGAGGAGTTGTAAACCAACCAGACATCCTGCATGCGGCATTCCCCCAAATGTCAGCAACATGGGACATTTTGGTGTTCCTAGAGTGTTCAGGGGATTGCGGGACAAAATGCCTAAAAGTGCAACTGTGCCACTGAAAGTAGGACATCTGGTCAGTTTAAGGGCCTTATTCACGAAGGTATAGCACCAGGTAGCGCCTGTACAGCGGCAGGTAGCGCCATGTAGCGCCGGGTACCGTCAGGTAAACCCCGGAGACGGTACACAATTACACATTTATCTGGTGAGCGGCTGGAACAGCGCCATGTAGCGTTCGATTCATCATTATCCCAGGCTCAACGTACAGTGCCGTCGTTCAGCCTTGCAGAGTGCCACGTATTACTTGTCGCTACCTGGCGCTCTCCCATACATTTCTATGGAAGATCCCTAAATCCCTTTCCTGATCCCAATTTTTTTTTTCCTAAAAAACGACACAAACCTTCTGACATGTATTCTGAGCATGAAAATGACATTTTTGAAAACTTTTTGGATTAATAATATATTTATGCAGAATTGTCCTTACAGGTCTCATATTAAATTGTTCATGTTACAATGTAATAACAATGTAATTCCATATGTTTTCACTTTGTTACTAGTGGATACATGTTCAAAAACAGCCTTTAATGACACAGCTGCTGGCGCGATGGGCTACAATTACATGATTTTGAGCGCCGGCGATGCTTGTGGCTGATTTTTTGATGAATGTGGTGTGAGTCAGTCGCACTGAGCTGGCGTTACGGTTCGCTTACATACAGCGTAGTATATTCATTAATGCCGGACAGCGACTGAGACGCTCTAAAACAATGATCCATGGCCAAGCACAGCGACTACTAGCGGGCGCTCTGAAATCCACTCTACAGACGCTGCCTGGCGTTAGTAATGAATCAGCCTGCCTGTTTATTGACATTTTACCCATATGAAAAGGCATCCCTCAAAAACCCAAACATGCATCTCTAATGCTTCTTGTGATATTAGGCTGCACATTTTTTAAGGACTAAATAGTTTAACATTCTTTAACATACATTTTGAACACTGGTGCCACAAGATAAATACGTAATTTTAATTGCGGGATGAGATAATTTTACCCAATGCACTATGAGGCTGATTTATTAATAGCGACATGTAGCGACAGTTTCACAGCGCCCGCTAGTAGTCGCTGTGCTTGGCCGTTGTTCGGTTGTTGACAGCGACTCAGTTGGTGTGGCGTAACGTTGAATACAAGGTTACGAGTCGCTATTTGACAGGTTCCGCGATGTATGGGTGCGCATGATAGCGACTGGTCAGAGATGACTGGCTTCCACCATATTCATCAAAAAATCACGCTCAAAAAATTCCAGCGCTGTGAAATGCATGTTTAAACCCCAGAGCGCTGGAGGCGATGTGTGATATTTTTGGAAACAAAAAAAAAAAAGTATTTTAAATAATTTAGCAACATTAATATCAGACCTGTCATATCAATTCTGTACAATTTTTTTAAATTTTTTTTTCCCTTAAAAAAATTATCTAAAATGGCAGAAGTGGTCACAGAATTTTTAACATTAAAAAAAAAAAAAAAAAAACAATTAATAACAATTAATTATTAATATTTAAAGATTGTTCCATTGAAATGCATTGGAGCGCGCCAGGTAGCGAGAGGTCATACCTGTCGCTGTTCAAGGTCGGACGCCGGCGCTGTGGGCTGAGGCTGGAATAATGATGAATGAGTCGCTATCTGGCGCTATCTCAGTCGCTAAGCAGGATTGGCTTGATAAATGTGTGATTGTGGTGGGGAGCCGGCGTTCTCGCTACCTGTCGCTATTCCTTCATAAATAAGGGCCTAAATAACAAATGTGTCCTTCCCCACCTTTAACTACATGTGCAGTAAGATTGGGGACACTTTCCATCTACCCAACTTACAATAAAATGTAGAACAACTTTATCTTCTATATAAGAAATCTGATTGGCTAGGGCATTTTTTTCCCCTAAGTTTGTAACTTGCCTCTATGAAGTCAGATCACAGCTATACCTTACTTTTACTTTGTTAAACACTTCAATTTCTCATGATATCAAGATGGAGTAACTGACTCCAGAAAGTCTTCATCTGCATACAATTGTTCCAGTGAGGTTCAGACATGCTATTTTATAGAGATTTAAGGGGGAGATGCACACCAGGGACATGTTGTGAGCTGACTGGCTGCTAATAAAATATAACAACAAGAGACGTGGAGGCTGTCGCAATGTAACAGCAGGAGGCGAGGGTGCTATTGCATTGTAACACAACAGGACACTTGCCAGCTTCTTACAATGACTCTGTCCCACTTTGTGCATAGTACAGTGTGAGGGATAGACAGAACAGCTCCAGTTTTAATACATTGCAAGTTGGATAACTCTAAGCACTGTTGTTTCTGTTAAAGCGTACCAGCATACATTTTAGACTAAACGGCTGTTGGCCTCAGTGCAGGGGGACAGGGATCTGAGCGATTATGGCCCTTATTCATGAAGCGATAGCGTCAGGTAGTGCCTTGTAAATGAGAGGTAGCGACAGGTAGCGTCAGGTGAACGCCGGACACGACACGCAATTACACATTATCAAGCGGATTCTGTTGAGCGACTGGGATAACGCCGTGTAGCGTCCGATTCATCATTACCCCAGCCTCAGCGTACAACGTCGGCGTTCAGCCTTGCAGAGTGACACGTCTTACCTCTCGCTACCTGTCGCTCTCCCATACATTTCAATGGGCGTTCTTTTATTTCTCTTTAAACAGGGGGTTTTTATTAAATTTTTTTTTTTTTATTCTCAAATAATGTTGTGACCTCTCCTGGCCTAGAAAAAGCAATTTTTGGAAATATTTTTCAGTTTTTATATATTTATGCAGAATTGACATTACAGGTCTGGCATTAATGTGTTCATGTTACAATGTTATTACAATGTAATTCCATATGTTTTCGCTTTGTTACTGGTGGATAGTCGCTAACATTTGCTCCCATACAGCGCTGTACTGGTCATATAGCGACTCCCCACAATGTATTCATCAATGCTGCACAGCGACTGAGGCGCTCTGAACTAGCGAACCACGGCCCGAGCACAGCGACTACTAGCGGGCGCTCTGAAAATGCCTGCTACAGACGCTCATCTGTCGCTACCTGCCGCTAGTAATGAATCAGCCTGCCGTTTTTTTTTGTAATCTTTAGACTGGACTGAAAGACTAAAATGAATATATATATATATATATATATATATATTAAACTTTAAAACTTAAAATAAAAAAGGTCATTATTAAGCATGCAAACTACTGCCTGCTTATTGACCTGGCCACCGGCTCCCAAACATCTCGCTTTTACTCTGCTTATTTTGGTGCACCTGGGAGTGTGTATATGTGTATATGTATCCAACAGTTTTCCTGGCTGCAGCTTTTGACCTTGAGCATAGCGGCGGGGGTCCCTGCGAATAAAAGCTGCAGACTTACCGCATTACATGAAGCAGCTACAGCATCTGGACCTGAGCTGGGAAGGTCAGTTAGTACATTTCCTATGCTCCCACATCCCTGGTTTGCAGCTCCTGCAGCAGCCTGTCTCCCGCCAACATACACACACACACACACACACACACACACACATATCTTACCAGCATCATGCGCTGCTGCCTACCGTCTCTGCTTCTGATGCCCGCGCATTTTCCTGGCACGCTGGTTCCAGGCCATGGGTGGGTGTGGCCTGTATAGGGGTGGCGCCACTGGGTAAGTCACAGGCTATGGCCTCCATTGGGTCAGAGGTGGCAGGCACTGGTGGTGGAGGATGGAAGTATGTGTGTGTTTCAATGTTATGGTGGCATGGGAGCAATGGGAATGTAAGCTTTTGGGGGGGGGGGGGCATGCTGCACACTGCCTGTAATTGGGAATTCTCAAACTTCATATAATTGGGATGACTCACACTGCTTGTAATTGGGATGCCTCACACTTCATGTAATTGGGATGACTCACACTGCTTGTAATTGGGATGCAGCACCCTGTCTGTAATTGGGATGCCTCACACTTCATGTAATTGGGATGACTCACTCTGCTTGTAATTGGGATGCCGCACGCTGCCTGTAATTGGAATGACACAGGCTACTTTAATTGGGATGCAACTGGGATGCCTCACACTTTCTGCAATTGGAATGTCGCACACTGCTTGTATTTGGATTGCCACACTTCCTGTATTTGGGATGCCTTGCACTGCCTGTAATGTGGGATGCCTTGCACTGCCTGTAATGTGGGATGCCGCTCACTGCCTGTAATGTGGCATGCCGCTCACTGCCTGTAATGTGGCATGCCGCTCACTGCCTGTAATGTGGGATGCCGCTCACTGCCTGTAATGTGGCATGCCGCTCACTGCCTGTAATGTGGGATGCCGCTCACTGCCTGTAATGTGGGATGCCACTCACTGCCTGTAATGTGGGATGCCGCTCACTGCCTGTAATGTGGGATGCCACTCACTGCCTGTAATGTGGGATGCCACTCACTGCCTGTAATGTGGGATGCCTTGCACTGCCTGTAATGTGGGATGCCTTGCACTGCCTGTAATGTGGGATGCCGCTCACTGCGTGTAATGTGGGATGCCACTCACTGCCTGTAATGTGGGATGCCTTGCACTGCCTGTAATGTGGGATGCCTTGCACTGCCTGTAATGTGGGATGCCTTGCACTGCCTGTAATGTGGGATGCCTTGCACTGCCTGTAATGTGGGATGCCACTCACTGCCTGTAATGTGGGATGCCACTCACTGCCTGTAATGTGGGATGCCTTGCACTGCCTGTAATGTGGGATGCCTTGCACTGCCTGTAATGTGGGATGCCGCTCACTGCGTGTAATGTGGGATGCCGCTCGCTGCATGTAATTTGGGATGCTGCTCACTGCCTTTAATGTGGGATACCGCTCACTGCCTGTAATGTGGGATACCGCTCACTGCCTGTAATGTGGGATGCCGCTCGCTGCCTGTAATGTGGGATGCCGCTCACTGCCTGTAATGTGGGATGCCGCTCGCTGCCTGTAATGTGGGATGCCTCTCACTGCCTGTAATGTGGGATGGCGCTCGCTGCCTGTAATGTGGGATGCCGCTCGCTGCCTGTAATGTGGTATGCCGCTCACTGCCTGTAATGTGGGATGCCGCTCGCTGCCTGTAATGTGGGATGCCGCTCGCTGCCTGTAATGTGGGATGCCGCTCGCTGCCTGTAATGTGGGATGCCGCTCGCTGCCTGTAATTTGGGATGCCGCTCGCTGCATGTAATGTGGGATGCCGCTCGCTGCATGTAATGTGGGATGCCGCTCGCTGCCTGTAATGTGGGATGCCGCTCGCTGCCTGTAATGTGGGATGCCGCTCGCTGCCTGTAATGTGGGATGCCGCTCGCTGCATGTAATGTGGGATGCCGCTCACTGCATGTAATGTGGGATGCCGCTCGCTGCCTGTAATGTGGGATGCCGCTCGCTGCCTGTAATGTGGGATGCCGCTCGCTGCATGTAATGTGGGATGCCGCTCGCTGCATGTAATGTGAGATGCCGCTCGCTGCCTGTAATGTGGCATACGGCTCACTGCCTGTAATGTGGGGTCTGTTATGAACTGATGAAGGGGATTCTGCACACTGTCTGTAATGGGTTATTGGAAGGGTATATTTTAGCACACCATTTAGTTCAAACAATCTTTTTTTTTATTTTCCTCCTCTAAATCCTGTGTGCGTCTTTTGGACAGGTGCGTCTTAAAGGTCGAAATATACGGTGGGTGTGTGTGTGTATATATATATATATATATATATATATATATATATATATAAATTGTGATACATGACTATAGTATTAAACGCACACATTTGTTTCTGCCAAGCCAATTTCTCATCATTTATATATGGTGCTACCTGAGCACAAAGTGCCAGGTATACATTCTTACACAACTATTCCACAACTATTCACAGCCCTGAGTGCTTATATGAATTATTGATGATGATAATAATGGGAAGATATAACACTCTGCCCACAAGTGCAGATGTGTCCATTCTTATGCTGAATTTGGTTTATGACATACATTTCTCAATCAGTCAATTAAGTAATATAATCAGTGTATTTGTTCATCAGCTCATTCATAGATGAACAAGGAATTATTTTCTGTATAATCACAGTGGGACAGTGACATAACACAAAAACGATGATGTTTTAGAAAAATGCATTCAACACAGTATAACGAAATGGTAACTGATTCCCTTAAGGATCCTGGGAATCACATTATATGTGCCTTCCCCTTCAGTGTCTTAATTATGTTAAAACTGTATTTGGGACCTGATAAGGCATCCAATGGACTCCTATGCCACCTCACCAGTTGTGGTCTTCAGATTTCACTAAGGCCCTTATTTAACAAGGGATAGCGACAGGTAGCGACTGGTGAGCGGCCGGTAATGACGGGCCCCGCCACGAGAACGCCGGCTCCCCACCACAATCACACATTTATCAAGGCAATCCTGCTTAGCGACTGAGATAGCGCCAGATAGCGACTCATTCATCAATATTCCAGCCTCAGCCCACAGCGCCAGCGTCCGACCTTGAACAGCGACAGGTATGACCTCTCGCTACCTGGCGCTCTCCAATGCATTTCAATGGAACAATCTTTAAATATTCATAATTAATTGTAATATATATATTTTTTTTTTTTAATGTGAAAAATTCTGTGACCACTTCTGCCATTTTAAATAATTTTTTTAAGGTAAAAAAATAAAAAAATAAAAAATGTACAGAATTGATATTACAGGTCTGATATTAATGTATTCATATTACAAAATCATTTTAAAAACGTGCTTTTTTTGGTTTCCAAAATTATGGTTGTTTGGGGGTTAAAAAACTACTTTTAACCCATCGCCGCCAGCGCTCTGGGGTTTAAACATGCATTTTACAGCACGAGAATTTTTTGAGCGTGATTTGTTAATGAATATGGTGGGAGCCGGTCGCCAGGGCCAGTCGCTATCATGCGCTCCCATACAGCGCGGAACCTGTCAAATAGCGACTCCTCACCCAATATTCAACATTACGGCAAACCGACTGAGTCACTATCAACAACCGAACAACGGCCAAGCCCAGCGACTACTAGCGGGCGCTCTGAAAATGCCGCTACAGTCGCTCAACTGTCGCTACCTGTTGCTGTTAATGAATCAGCCTCTAAATGACCTAAATGTTAGGCATCATTGATAGCGTACTGTAACATAAGCTGCTTCCCATATCTGGAGTAATGCTCAAGCAAACACAGCTGAGAATGAGCCTTCTTTAGAGTCATTTTCAAACTTTGTTAATTTAATCAGGAATATGTTTGATCCTTAGCATGGTAATCAGCAGAGCAGGAAAAGAGCACACTTCACGAAATTTCATGCAAACTGCAGCATTTCATTCACAGAGCCTTATTATTTGTCCTTTTGTGTTTTTTTTTTCAATCTTGGAGATGATATTCCAATTTATTCTAATGCCAGTTTTCATTGCCTTCATCCACTTCTTTTTTGTGTTGTAGGACTCCTTGTGGGCTTTTTGGAGAATGCCACAAGCTTCTCTACTCACACTGCAAAGATTCTGCTGATTATACAGGATCGTACATGCTGAGACTGTAAATGCCTGGAACCTCATTGAAGTGCTCTGGCTTTTTTCCTCTCTCACATGCTTTCCGTTTCTGTGCTAATTATATTCACGACTAGTTCAATAGATAGCTGTTAATGTCCCTACAAAATATGTTATTTATTTTAGTCTGTGCTGCCCCCAGTCAACTGTTCGTGATACCATTTTTACAATAATCAAATTTTTATTGGTTTTCAAAAAAGAAAAAGTAATGTGGGGGTTCAGAAAGGAAAAAAAGGGGGGGAACAAGGGTACAGCACATGAGAGAATGAAAAATGTATACTGCGATATAAACAGAGCACTATTTCATTGCCACGTTGTGATCCTGTAAACCCACATGCATGCCATTCTGCGTGGAGTTGGAAGCGGACGTGTAGGTTGTGGTGAGAGTGAATGCTAGGGGACCAAGAAGCCACTTGCCCAGGACCTCACTGGGGACGACCTGAGCTCCATCAAGCCCTCTGTGCGCATGACAACTTCTGTGCACTAGGGGTGACCTTGAGTTGTAACAGTTCGGCTCCCAGATCCCTTTGTACTAGAGGGGAAGGCATGCCCCTGGTTGTGCTGCGAAAAGGGGGGAAAGACCAAAGGATGGATTGGAAAACAGAGGGGGTTAGGGGAATCAGGATGTTGGTGGGGAAGGGGAACGCTAGGGGTGGGAAGGGATGATCAACCATGCTGCCGCTGCGGCCTCGCACTCCGGTTTCCCTGCTTCTTTTGTTGGTCCCTTTGCTAGTGGAGACCTTAGTATTTAAAGCATCTAGGGCAGTCTTGGTTTCCTGAAATGGCTGCCGAGATCAGGTAGGTATGTAGTTGGTCTTATACTCGATCTCCGTTTTGTCCCGCGGGGGGGGGGGGGGGGAGTAAAGCTGGGAGATGGGAATCCTGGAACATTATCCACCCGGTCCAGGTTAGTAGGAATCGGTCTGTGAGGTCTCTATCTTTGGCAATTAGGTCTTCCATATAGCGGATCCTCTCCAGTTCCTGAACCCATTCTATTAACGTGGGGGGAACCTGTGATTTACAATGTCTCGGGATAATGGCTTTCATAGCTGCAGTGAAGTGCCTCAGGACATCTTTTTTAATGCCAGACAGAGGGCCAGAGACAAGAGACAACAGTGCTAATTGGGGCGTGTTTGCTATCTTAGAGCCTGAGACCTGCTCATATATAGCAAAGACTCGTGATACCATTTTTATTACTTTAGGCATATGGTACTGTAATGTAGCCCTGGACAAACAAGGTGTTGTTTGTCCATAGGAGTTATACAAGTATAAAAATAAAAAAAAAAGATTTTAGTGGAAACCATTCACTCATTATAACCAGATCGGAAAATAATTCAGCTTGAAAAGGCTTCCTACCAGTAACATTATGCCATTTTGATATTACCAACATGTAAGAAATTTGCAGAGGAAATCCCCCACAATGTTTGTGACCAGTGTTGAAACCAATAAACTGAGGGATAGACTTGGATTTGTGACTAAAGCTTGTTTAATGGTAAAAAAAAAAATAATAAATGAAACAGGATACTTGGTGACAAAAGCTAAACACTAGCTCCGAGGTGCAAAGTCCAAAATTTCTGGGGCTATGGAAAACAGAGGGAGTCCTATGTCTAGCTGCATAGATGACTCATTGCTGGTGCACCAGGCTCTAGGGCTGACCAACGAATAAAGGACGGCTCCTTTCATGCACAGGTGGTGTCCATTACCTCTCCCCTGCAGTATAAAGCCGGCTGCTTGTTGTGCAGCACACCACCAGGAAATCATAGGAAGGAAGAGCCACCAGCAGGTGAACCAAGGAAACTGCAGGCTCCCAGTTTGTGGCGGACTCCCATACTTTACATAACATTTCTCAAATCTGAGTAGGAATTTGCATTACAATTGCAAGTATCTAACCTCAAATAGTTTTGGCTAAATTAAACAAGCTGGCACACAAAGATATGGACTGGGGACAAAAATCAGCACATGCCCTGACCAACCCAGCACTGGCCCATGAGATTGTTAGACCCACCCCAAGGATTTTCTCAGTGGATCAATGTATGCTTTAACGCTATAGCACTGCAGATAATGCATATGGGGGAATATGTGATATGTGAGAATAAAAAAAAAGGGGAGATATGGGGATCCAGAAGTAGGGATACATTTAGTGGGGGTATAGGCACTGGGAGGAGGATAAGGAAGGGGGTGAGTGCAGGAAAAGGGGGCTTCACACTCTGCTTTGGCCACTCCACCCCCCGCCCTCAACCAACAGAAAAGCCATATACTCCTTTTTATGCATCTGATTCTTTAAAGAATAACCATGGCTTCTACGGTTTTTGTTTTTTAATCACTGTTCTTCCTTAGTGCTAAGGGAGAGGGTAAGGGGAGGTTCTATTGTTTACACTGGACTTTGAACATCAATTGTGTTTGCACAGAATATTTTGCACATTTCCAGGATACAGCTGAAATACCGTATGAAGCCAATTTTAGCATTAAAGGTTGATATTCGGGTTGATATTTGGGGCACTTTTGTTTTAATGAAACTCCCATCTTTAAACAATATAATGTACAAAGTTATACTAATAACTAAGTCATCCAAATATTATGTAATGTTTATAAGATACTAAAGATTACAGTATTCCATATATATAATTTGAATAAATATACACTGTTTCCTGTTTTTTACTAAATACACGTAACTAAGCAGAACCTAAGAGTAAAGGAACAAAGAACATTAGCTTTGATACTAATGAATTACATTTTTGTTGCATTGGAGTAACAATAGTCTAATTCAATGAACACATTTCAGCACTAAATTGATGCTGTTCCTGTTGTTTTACAGCAACATGTTGGAAGTGCAAGACAAAGATAATTCATAGCAGAGCAACACAGGTAAAGTACATTGCATAAGTCAGTACCTGCATTTGCTTTGCATTGCGGTATATTTGTTTTTGGCTAAATAACTGACCTCCCACTGCTAGTCAAGATAGTGTTTGGACAGTATTCTCCACTAGTCTATTTAATCTAGTTTAACTTTTTATATCCTTATGTTTCGGTCCATGGCAGGGCAAATCAAAAATATTCCTGATGATGGCCTCCAATAGAGGCTGAAAAAAAAACTTCTACGGTGAATCCCAGGAAACAGTTCAGATCCAGATCCGTCCAAGGATGTGTTGAAATCCTAGTCAATCTATAGAATTTGATGCAGTTTCTGGGTTGGTTATATATGCTGTACCTATGGAATGTATTTAATGCCTAGACACACCACTTGGTGGGCATTATGAAAAATGCTAAATGTTTATTAAGCAAAGCAGGAAAAGAGGATCATCCATCAGCTAAATTCTGTCGATTGAAGAAAGTGCAGGAATGGTTTAGGATGCCCGGCCAATATGACTTCTGGGCAACATAAAGAACACCTTGTGCATGTTGGGACAAAGGGCGAAATGAGTCAACTCTTAAGCATTTCCTAGGAGTCCCATGCATTCAAAAAAGTTTGACCTTTCACATAGTTCCTAGGTTTTCTATGCAATGCCCAAATGTATACTAGTTTTCAGGATAACAGCAGTGTTACCAATCAATGTCATTATTGACAGTACAAAGTGTATAGAGTTCTTATTCCTTCAATATCGGCCCTCCAGGCAATGGAAGCATTTTCCTGATGGCAGCAATAATACCATTGTTTGGGAGGCTGCCCTCTCCAAGATGCTCTCAATGGTGGATGTGTAAAGTTTTTTAGCACTGTTGCTGGTAGTGTAAAGTCATTCAGGTTCCTGGGATGGTAGAGGCATTGACGCGCCTTCTTCACCACAATGTTGATATTGTAGAACCATGAGAGGTCCTGTGCTATAAGATCCCCAAGGTGAAATTACTCACTCTCTCCACCGTCGCACCATTGATCATGAGGGGTAATAGCATAACTAATTGTGACAGCCCTTGTGCAAACGTTCAATGGGGCACTTTCAAGGCTTATACAGTAAACTTTTTCTATCTTTTAACTCATTTGAATGCAGCTAGATAACTAAAGACTGAAACAGTAGAGGCAGATGGTACTTCCTTTCTCTAATGATGCAAAAATCTGATAAATAAGGTAGAGGAGCAACAATGATGGGTCCACCCTGTCCTCCCAGGCCCCAGTGTGGTCACATACCCTGCATCCACTCAAGTTTTGCTCCTAATCAGGGGGATAAAGTTCCTCTTATGTGTTTTTAAAAGTCAATTATACTTTCCTTTGTTTTGCCAATGTTGAGGTGGAGATTTCCACTTCCACTTTCTCAAAGTAGGCATTCTTATTGTTGTAAGAAATGAAACCTACCACAAATGTTATGACTAGAGATGAGCGAACTTCTCAAAAATTCGTTTCGGGCGATTCGCCGAATTTCTCAAAGAAATTCGGGTTCGTCCGAATCGAACTTTAGCGAATCGCTCATCTCTGGTGGGAGCGGGGAGGCCGGCTGCACTGTCAGCGGGTGGCGGAGGACGGCTTCCTCTGATGACGCATCCTCTGATGACAGCTGACAGCGCAGCCGGCCTCCACGCTCCCACCAGGCCGGTAAGTGTTTGCTGAAATAAAAAAATGCCGGCATGGTGGGAGCGGGGAGGCTTGCTGCGCTGTCAGCTGTCGCTGTGTTTGCTGAGATAAAAAAATGCCGGCATGGTGGGAGCGGGGAGGCTTGCTGCGCTGTCAGCTGTCGCTGACAGCGTAGCCGGTCTCCCCGCTCCCACCATGCCGGCATTTTTTTTTTTTATTTCAGGGAAAATTCGGTCAGCACGAACCACTAAAAATTCGGGTTTGGGCTGAATCGAATTTTCCCTGAAATTCGTTAGAACCGATTCGCTCATCCCTAGTTATGACAGTGGGGAAATCAGTTGTGGCCATATAGTCATGTGTAAAGTGAGTACAACAGCGAGCTCAACATACAACCCTGAGGGGCTCCTGTGCTGAGGATTGGGGGTTGTGAGGGTTGTTATATAGTTGCAGCTTTGACCTTTCATCAATGAAATTTTAAAGCATCCAGGGAGAGAATCAAAAGATTTTCTTTGCAACATTAGCAGTCAGGATATATTGTCACGCTACTAACTGTTACATAACAATAATGCATAATTTAGTTTATAATGTAACCAAATAATATAAAAGGGGCTGACACATTTGTAACTAAGAAAAATGCAGTTAAGTAAAAAATGACATTCATCCTAATATTTGTTTTTTTTAATTTTGAAGCAGTAACAATAAATGAACCTACTCCTGCATTACAATTACTTTTCTTCTTTTCCAAATTGTTCAAATAGAAGAGGTTTCTTTAATATCATCTATAAATCTGCTGCTTCATTTTCTGTTCACGTATGCCTTCCAAAAAGTAAGAACGTCTGTTACTAGTTCCTCCTTGTTGTGTTGCTTAGCAACATGCCATATTTAGTTATTCATTGGGAACCAAGTCATTTTTACTTGGATAATATATCGAGCTCTGTAGAGAGAGCTGGCTTAGTAGATTGATTGTGGCCAAAGGAAAGCAAAATGAAACCCTTTTATGCCTAGCTCAATTATGAGTGCCACTGGAATTCTGCAATGGAATCTGCACTCTGGAACAAATATGTCTTCCCCTCAGAAATTACATTTTTCCATCATACCGTGTTCACTAAAAAGGGCCCGATACACAAATTATAATTGCAAATTTTAGCATAGTATTAAGGAAACAAACGTGTGCCCCTTATTCAAAGAAACTCGCCATCACTGCTGCTGAATTTGTGTTGTGAGTCGTCACAGAAACGGAAAATATAAGGAACTCACACATCACATGACTTTGATTCATCATAGGCCCGTCAAACTAAATTACTATTTTGCCCATACTGAAGAATGTTTTTACTGATGAGATATGTTTCTTTAATCACAGAAAAAATATTACTTTTAGGTAACAAGTTGAGAAGCAGCACTCAGTGCCATGCAGGAGCCGTAAAAGCTATGAGATATAAAGACAGGGGAGATACCGTACAATAATACCTTGTACAACTCAGTGGTAAGACCTCACCTTAAATATAGGGTACAAGATCCCACTAAGGAAATTTATCATTCAAAATAAAACATTTTAGAGGCAATTTAATTGATATGAAATAAACAAATGAACATTAAGGTACTGGTGCAGGTGAGCCTACTTGCAGGTCATTGAGAATTCAAATATAATAGGAGTATAATAAAGTAATCCTATGGCATCATAGACTCTTGTGTGTCAACTGTAGGCAGATAAAATGTTTTCCAATTTGTATCCATGGCTGGCCCCTGTAGTTTTCAGACAGAGCAGTCACAAAGGGCGTTAGTATCCTAGGGGAACACAAGGGGTTTGGCAAGGTTTTCTTTTAAATAAACTGGTGCCATTTTTTCTGTGTGGAGGCCAGGGCCACCACCTGTTAAGCCAAATTGCATTTTAGGGGGTGAGCTAGGTTCATTAGAGGGTAGGCAGTGAGTTTTGTTCATGGCAGTGATGGGCAGGCTGATTCATCATTAGCGGCAGGTAGCGACAGATGAGCGTCTGTAGCAGGCATTTTCAGAGCACCCGCTAGTAGTTGCAGTGCTCGGCCGTGAGTCACTACTTTATAGCGACTCAGTCGCTGTTCAGTAATGTCGAATACATTGTGAGGAGTCGCTATTTGACCAGTACAGCGCTGTATGGGAGCACATGTTAGCGACTGCTCATAGCGACCGACTCACACCATATTCAGGAAAAAAATCAGCTTCACAAATCTCTGGCGCTGAAAAATAGTTGTTTGAAGCCCAGAGCGCAGGAGGCGGTGTGTTTAAAGTCTGTTTTTCAGCATCTATCAACTAGTAACAAAGCGAAAACATTGTAACATGAACACTTTAAAGTGGACCATCACCCTCCCGTGATCACCTCCCTCCCCGCGGGACATCCGAGATCGGGATGTCCCGCGGGGTGAAACCCCCCCAAACACCACAAATCCCCTTACCTCGTCTCCGGCGGTGGGCGGCCGCCGCCGCCTCCCTCGCGCCCCTCTAGACATATTTCTGGTCCCGTGGCCCGTCAGACCAAAGACTGAAAAGCCCCCTAGACCAGACCAGACATAACCCAAAGGTTGGTGGAGGCCCCCTTTGCAGGGCAAGTGGTGGAGACCCCAGGGGTGCACCCCTTGCGCCCCCCTCATAATCCAGCCTTCCTTATGGAATGCCTTTCATGTGGAGAAAGTGTTACATCTGGGTTTCTGGGCTCTAGTGGTTTATTTTAGAGAAGTAAGTGAATGTTTGCTCTACCAAACAGCTATTAAGTTGACTGACACAAGAGGGTCTACACATTTCAGTAATCAATTAACTGTTAATTAATGTTCAGTTGGTTCTACAATTAAGCTGATATGGGACAATAATTAAATCTTAATTTGTTAATTGCTTTATCATTATTAGTTGTGTGCCTTCAAATATATTTCTTATACGTAGTAACTAACTACCTGAATAGTTATCTGCTCCCTACACAGCCTATAAATATATTTTTAGAGATTTTATTTGTGCTAGAGACACTGCCGCAGGAATAAAAAGCAGTGGGAAAAACTGGGGAGTGGGTTGTGGCATGTTGAGCCAGAAAGAACATAATAAAATAAGGGGGGGTCAGCTATGCCTGCAAAAGGCATTAACATGTATCCAAACACGTACATGAACTTCTCCCACTACATTCATCCAGGAAAGAGGTCTGACACCTCACCTGGAACCTGACGCAGACAAACGGCTCTGCCACCTACCCCTGCACCTGTCCACCAATTCCACTCTGACCTCAACACCCCTCCTTCCTTCCCGCACAATCCTCTTACTCTTTACCCTTAAAAACTGGATTTTTGTTCACTCCAGTGAGTGGCCCTGTACACTTGCTCTCTGTAAACAGGCTGTTTACCACACATTTTTGAATTAAGGGTGGTCTCTTGCCCTCTGTAAAATGCTATTGGTTGGCAATCTTAACATTTCAGAAAACATTCAAAAGGGATTTTAAGCAAAGGGCTAAATTATCCTGCTTCCTACTCTGTCTGGAGCTTCATCTTTCATGCACCTTTCACTCAATGGATGACACCTACCCTAGTGATATGCTCCAAATTTCGGGTCCCCTTTGATTTCTATGGGGTTCATTGTCTGGGGTCAAGTTTGGGACAAGTTATAGTCCCGATCCCAACATTTTTCTAATATTTCTGTCGAACCCGGCGATCCCGAACATCCAAGGTTCCACTAATCTCTGCTCTCTACCCACTAATTAGTTATGAAAATGGTAATGAAGAACCAATGATGCTCTCCACTTATTGTCTTTTGGAAGCACATCTGGTCTCATTTTGAGGCACCTTTATACCAAACTGTGAAAGAGAAGCACAAAGCATCCTGTATAATCAAACGGAAATGACTGGAAGCTTTTTGATCAAATTAATTCTGTAGTTTCCTTAAAAACATTGGATGTTAATCCTTCTTCAGCGACCCAAATAAGCTGTTGTCTCAGATAAAGTAAACCTATAGTTTCTTGGTTAGCCTCAGGGGCATCAGAAGTTGGTATTCAAATTACAAACAAGCTTTCTTTCAGGATCCTCCAGTGCAGCAACTTTGGCTCAAATTCATTGGGTGTGCTTCTGGGAGGGGGCTAGTTAGTGTTGCTAAAGTCCTTTTTGAATTTAGATATACTTTGGTTTCTTGCACCATTTTCATCTCATCATGGAAGTAAGAAAAGTGTCCAGAGGGTTCCTCTTGAAGCTCCCTTATGTTTTTCTTCTGTTTAATACTAAATTATTTACCCCTGCACTATAGGCCAACTTTTTTACCTATAAACGTAAAGCAATTTTTTTGTTTTCATGTATACCGTAAGTCTAAAGGGTAGTGAAATTGGTTAGTTTGTAAAAATTAGGGGTGACCCCAGGGCCTGTGGAGGGGGACAGTCTGATGGGCCACACTACTGAGTGGCTATGGGTACCTGCATAGAAGCTGATCTCATCTCCATCCACCCCTCTCCCCTAATGGTAAGTCCAATCTGGGCAATAGCATAAATTAGAACTATAAATTAGACGTTGAGTGACAGATGACTGCACCGACCTGTCACTCATGCACAACTGTCATTCAAATTCATGGCTGGCACACAGAGTCCAGCCCTGCCCGGTATCAGGGGAGGATTGCAACAATGAGGTGCCTTGTTTTTTTTTAAGGCACAAATTGTGGTTAGCACAAGGAGAGGGAGTAGAGGCTGGGGGTTACAAAAAGCTTGGACGTAAGCTCCTTAAAGGACCACTATCATGAAATTGTGTAATATTAAAAATCCATATGAACATATCGGCTAATGAGAGGAGGGGTCACTTATACACCCAAACTGAATACAACTCCCACCAAGCTTGTGGTTTATTCTCTCATGGTAGGAATCAAATCCAGGGATGACAGGTTTAGTGTATCGGGGTGACAGGCTTCCTTCCAATAAAACAATAAAAAACCTGGCTGGATATTTCTTGATCCCGAGTGTATAAGTGACCCCTCCTCCTGCCATTCAGCATATTTATATGGATTTTTATCATTGGGCCATTTTTTTGCAATAGTGCTTCTTTAAGCTGTGGCATCTCAGCTCCAGCATATGATTCACTTGTGTGCATGTGTGGATACATTTGTGGAACTGGGAATGACAATAAATAACATAAGGCAGCAACTAGTTCAGATTGTTTCAGTTATGTAGCCTAAGTGGAAGTAGGGTGCAGGAGTGAGTAAAGAGGAAACCAAGATTAGGAACTCAAATACAATAGGCCAGGCAGCTGCCCTAGGAGCCTACATAGGGAGTTAAAGGCCTAGGTATCCAAGAAAAGGGGACCAGACTGTGCCGGGACCACCTTCTAGTTAGAGAATGGTACAGACCTGAAATGACAATACACACACATAAGTGCCCCATGTGTGTGTACTGCAACCAAGTACTGCTGGAACAGAGATTGCACAAGTTGGCTCTTCAATAAAGTACTCAAATCTTTAATAATAGGTTGTCGTGTATGTCTGTACTGCTTCCAGAGTGATAGGGACAGTAGAGGGTAGAGAAAACAGACATAGATGAACAACTATGCACATATGGTCTTTAAGCAAACAGAAAAAAATAGTCCCCACTTTACTTCCTGGACCTGTCTGCCCAGAATCTCTTAGTCCCAGTAAAACTCTGGAATAATTATCTGAGATTCCTTCAACAAATGTCAGTCAATGTGTTTTAAGCATTTCAGGGAAACCATTGTAAAATATCATAAAATATATTAGAGCTTTTACTATTTAATATATTCCTATTATGTTTTCGATAAAGCTTTAGAGGATAACAATTGCCTTGCTTAGTTTTGGGGAACACGTTAGGAAACAGTTTACAGTTCATCTTAGAGAAATTCCAGATTCAATTATAAAACCTTGACTAAAATGTTATAGTAAGTTCCATTACAGCAAAGACATTAAAGGTCACAGAGAGACTAATAAGCCAAATGATATTTAGCTGTAATTTACTGTATTTTTGGGAAGTTTTATGGTTTGCTCGGAAAGATACTAAAAGTCTGTTTCAATACATTAGTGCATTCTTTAGCTACAACAAGCAATGCAAACCATATCTTGTATACCAGCGTTGTCATTAAGTGGACTTCCACTCAAGAAAATAAAGATTAATCATTCCATCAATCCCCTAAAGCCCCGCTATGACGATCAATGGCATAAGCTGTTTCAGAGGGTTTAACCCCATGCAGATGTTGTGTGATAGTCACACTCCTGAAATTACATGGGATCGGCCATCTCTGACCACACCTTAGAGCTCTGTTTATACATGAGCATGAATGGGGAAATAGGGGAGAGCCCTTGCAAGCACACAGACACTGCAGTTGAGCTGGAGGCTTCCTTATGGTCAGCCCAACCAGGTCAGAGTTTCCACACAGAATGTTAGAAGGAGATCAAATCCTTCTCTAGCTGGTTGCATTGGTTTAGAGGACAACCTGTATGGAGCTTGAGAATCCACAGCTGCTGGAGGGGATGGATCTAAATACAGTAGGTATCAATGTAAGGCAATGCCTCAGCTGGCACAGAACATTGCAGCAATTGTTTACAATGTTGATACAACATTTTAAGATATTTCTGGGCAGTGATGAGTCATTACAGCTGGTTGCTTTACTTCTAAAGATAAAGCATTGTTTCAAAAAGATTTAGGGTCATTTTAACTTTGGGACTGGGTTTTTCAGAAGCAGAGCTTTCAAAATTGTAGCAAGATGGTTGCTCCTATAGGGTTCAATAGAATATAATCTATTTACTGTTCCACATCTGCATGGTGTTAAGCTCTTTTAAATAGCTTACAGCACTGATTGTGAGAGGGACAGTTAGAGGATCAATTTAGTAAACTTTGATTTTTTGACTGGAGGTATGCTTTAAGGACCTGATTTAAAAAGATTTAAAAAACGCACAAAAACTGCACAAAAACTTGCATGCACACAGTGTGCAGGCCTTTCAAAGTAACAGTTGCATATGTGCTTTTCATTTTGCACTGGTACATACCACTGTAAAATGAATAAAAGCTACAGTATGTCTGCCTGTCATTAAGCAGCAATGGCACTTCTAGGTTTGTAAAAGCCCTTTCTTTTTGTTTTATTTTACTTTTTTATAAAGATAAAACAAAACTATGTGACTCCCTACCCTTAAGCCAACAGCCCATTATGGCAGGAATATGGTCTGGCAACCCAGAGCTCAGAGTCTAAATGGCCAGCCCCTATCAATGCCAACTTGCCAGCCCTCGTGCTGTTCGTCACTTTGGGCCATACTTGTGGGCTCCAGGCTCTTCGGCCTGTGGAAGAAGACACATGTAGTCTTGAGAGGGAGGAGATGGCATGGTGCTGGGGTGATGCTGGCCAGTGGCTTTCCTTCCCTTTGAATTGGCATAGCTGTCTCTTACCAGTTTACAAAGAGTAAAAAAAAACACACTGACATTAAATGAATTGGCTCCTGGAGCTTTGGCGTTGGCTCCAGTCCCGCCAGCTGTAGCGATCAAAGTGACAGGATGGGAAGCCTTTGTTCTAAGGAGATGGGGCCTCTGTGGAACCTTCCCAATGTGACTATCTGTATCACAGATGGGTAGGGACATGGAGGGTAGAGGTATACACACTGGCCAATTACCGCACCCCATCCACTGGACTGGGGATGCGGAAGATCCCACTACCCCCCTGTCCCCCTACCACCTGCCCTTGTGACCAAACCATACAAACCTAGGGCTTATCCTGGGAACCGATAACGTATTTGTTTTCCTAATGGCTGTACAACTGTGCCGAATACATATTGATTTATTTTTCTACAGGAAGCCAGGTCATGATAAAATGAGGAGTGCCATACCAACATGAGGCTTCCCTGCTTTCTTGTCAGCCCTACAGTGGTGTCTATCATGCTTCAGGGCACCAGTGTCTAACGCTGGGTCACACAAAAGTTTCAGCTCACCTGGGACACTCCAATGTAAGCTCAAAAAGTGGACTTTTCCTTTTACAATATTTAGAGCAGAATTCATATCTGTATTGCTCTGATGGCTATCATGCCGCCTGACACCTAACATGTATCTAACGTGTAAGTCTTGTGTAAGTGCTGGACATTTGAAAACTATGAGATTTGTTTTTTGTTTTTCACATTGATAGTTCACATTTCGGACCCTTTTTAACCATGTCCTAGCTGTGCTATAGCGATTACTGTACAGTTCAAAGTAATTTTCTCTAAAGCATTCAAGTATCATCAGTATCTTTCCAACTGATTACTTGAAGCCACTTTTCATCAACACGGTATTTGAAGAGTTGATAATTTAAAACAGTGTAATAATATTCAAAAGTAATAAAGCTTCTTCATAATGCATTTCAGTAGAATAAAAACTGGGAAAATGAAATCTGTTCGGGCACCAGGCAACAAGCTGCTCATTTTATATAGAGATGAATGTGAAGTGTACTAAATATTTTTTAGATACTCTGAATCACCGGTATAAATGTAAAATAATATATATTTTTAAGACAATTACCTTATAGTGGCAACGCAAAACCAGTTTGTTTTTCAGTGTAACTGAGTTTTGTTTTTGATAATAAGCATTTTGATGTTGAAAGGTCTTGTGCTCAAGACATTTCCTGATGCATATTGCTTGGGCAAGGGGACAACTTGGTGTCTATTCTATTCATATTATATGTTTTTAGCAATAGATAAAGGCTTTATAATGAATACAGATTCGAGAAACATACAGGTATGTTGAAGGCATTTGGGGGGGGGGGGGTGACCCAAATGATTTAGAGAGACTAGACAATTCTAAGTGGGAAAGAGAAAATGGATAAAACCAGAAGCTTGTACCTGACTTTTTGATTGTAATGCAGCAGAGGGATGATTTAGGTTAACCCTAAACAGTTACATGCTGCAATGGTTGGCAATGTATATTAGTGTGGTTATAAATGACAATAGGCATACAAAAACCTTCAATATTTTTTTGTGAAAATTACATAATAGGTATTCAGTGGTAACAAACAAAAACTTTAAAGGAAAAGGGGGATGTTCCAATAACCTTGAAACAATTAGACTTATGCCCTTACACATTTCAGCATATTTACATATATATACATAAAAAAGGAAATGTGAACAGCAGATACAAATATATACAACAATATATACAACAGGAATAGTTTAGGGGCATGCTTATTAAAGTGGACCAAAACCCAAGATAGTCAAATGTTTTGACTATCCTGGGTTTTGTTCCTTTCCCCAGGGGCACCTTGATGCCCCGCTGTGTGAAACCCCCCCAGATCGCCGCAGCAACTCACCTTATCCCGGACCCACAGCGCATCTAAGAGGAGCTGCTCGGACGGCCACATCCGCCACACCAGTCATTCACAATTGCCTGGCACGGCCATGTGCACTGCTAGAGGGAAGCAATTGATAAATTGGTTAATATAGCAGTGATATAGAAAATAATACTAATAGAATACCTGTGCAACATGTGTTGCTGATCGAAAATTATTATCATCACAAGTAGGTTAGGTTGGATGGTGTAGTCTGAGTCCTGAGTAGGATAATATGGGTTTTATTAAACTTTTATTAAGTTCTTTTTCATGGCCACCAAAAGGTCCTCTGAAATGGGTTCCTACTTCAAAGGCCACTATTAACAGCAGATTAGAGAAGCAGTGTCTATTTGGCTAAAGGAAAATCTTTACCTCTACCAGCCATAGCAAACTTTTTATAAAATCCATTGGGCACTTTGACACCAGGTACAGTGAAACAGGTCTGCAAAGCAGCCGTATGGTCATCGTGAATACTTGCTAGTTTGTGTTAAACGCAAGATCTGGTATGCCAATGTTGTTAAAAAATAGTCTCTTTATAGTTAAGTTTCAAGTTATGTTTTTTTTTTTGTTGTGTTCTGATTGCAGCATTGTTTGAGAGTTTATGGAATGCTTTTAATGTTACTGCTTTATGACATCCCATTACCAAATTATCAGTAGAGAGCATTTGACGTAAAAGACATGGCTCCCACCCTATTGGTTATGTCTCTGATAGACATTAAGAAGATTTGTCAGATGGTCTTATAAACCGAACTGCTTGTTATGAACTGGAGGCCTCCAACAGAGGAGGTGGTTATGTACCTCGTACCTTTATCAAATCTTCTTCCTGAGGACAGGCAGAGAATCCACCGATATTTATGCAGATGACACACAGATATACCCCTCTGGCCCAAATCTATTTTGCCTCCACTCTCACCTTCCTGACTGTCTAACAGCCTTTTCTTCCTTCAAAACTGACTGGTCATCATTTAACCATCTGTTGCCCCTCCCCTCTCTAACAGCCCAATCTCTGTAAATAATCTTACAATAACTGAAACTTCTCAAGCTCAATACCTGGGCATCATTCTGGACTTGTCTTTTTCCTTCGTACCTCACATTCACTCCCTAGTCACCTCCTGATGTCTCCAACCTAAAACCATAACCTGCATCCATCCCTTCCTCTCACCTGATACCACTAAAAAGTGCATGCCCTGGTCATATCCCGGCTGGACTACTGCAACACCCTCCTTTGCAGCTTCCCAACAAACAGACTGGCACCCCTCCAATCTATTCTTATGCGTCTCCAGGGCTGCTCCCCACTGGTTACCTGTCTCTCAGAGAGTTTTGTTCAAAGTTCTAACTCTAACCTACAAGCACTCTCCAACCAGGCCCCTCCCTACATTTCATCTTAAATCCAGCGATACTAACCCAGGCACAACCTCTACTCTGCCTCAGACATTCTCCTGTCCTCCTCCTTGGCCCCCTCCTCACACTCCTGCCTTCTCGACTTCTCCCAAGCATCTCCACTTCTCTGGATTACCCCCCCCCCCACTCAATCCTCCACCATCCAACACTATAAGCCTTTTAAAGTGCCCACAAACCTCCACTCTTCAGACAAGCTTAAAACCTTGCTTGAGCATTACCTTCACTGAGGAAACATGGCACCAAACTCACACTCTACCACTTCCTGATCCTGATCCTTTTTGTCTCCAACCCGATCCTTAAGACTGTAACCTTGCAAGGGTAGGACTCTCCTTCCTCTTGTCTTTTGTTATCACATTTGGTTTGAACTTTGTAACATCTAGTTTATACTGATCCATGTACAGTATATTTTACCTTGTCTATAATTATACAGTGTCCAGCTCTAAGGAAGAAGATGGCGCTGTATAAATAAACAGTAATAACATTAATAATATGCCCTTAAGAAAAATAATTTCTGGAGATTACTAAAATATTTTTATCTAAGCCTTTGGCTATTGGGGGGCTGCTCCAACATCAAGCCCAGAAACTGGTTAAGACCATGAGCCTACAGACGCCCCTTTTAATCTGAAATTCAGGTATGTTATTTATTCCTTGATAGGCTGCATGGGGAGGTGGTCCTACCTACATAACTGTTTCAAAGATAATGAGAAACAGTATTATCTACGTTTATTATCTTGGTTTAGATCTAAATCTTCAAAATAATGGATGTTATCTTCCAGTAACGAGTTTGAGATATATTTTAATTCTTACAGTATGCTGTACTGTATGTTACTTAAAGCTCTTACACATTTCATGCCGGGAATAACATTCTATTTATAAAGCGAGGCTAAATTTCTGTGTAGGAGGGCACCTTATTAAATATGTTAAAAGCTAGTATCTCTATAGTGACTCACTCCAGAATTGCTTGACAATAGAAAAATTGGTATTTCTTCCCTTTTCCTATGTGTTTTATGCATTGTCTGCTTTCCTGTCGTCTGGTATATCTTGCAGATTCGAATCTCTTGTATAATAAAGCAGCTTGTCAGAGCTCGCACCTTAGTCATTTTTGGCCCTTGCTTCTGTATACCTGTCATGGTATCTTCATTTAAATGTGACCTTGATATATACTGACTACATAAAGGTGCAGCTTGTATGAGCAAAAGGATACTAAAAATAAAAAGGGTAAAAATAAACCTACAATTTTACTGTAGCCATGTTTGAAGTTTAAAGTGGGAATTCCCAATGGCTATATGAAAATATATTTTAAGGGATAATACTGTGTTTTTAACGAATCCATATTGTGGATATGACATCCACAGATCCTCCAATGGTCCACTACGAAGATTTGCTACAAGGAGTACACTAAGGGGCTAATTCAATAAGATTTAGAGAAGCTCTTCACCTCTTTTCTAGTGCATTTGTGATTTTCCCAATGCCTTTTACTTGTAATTAGTTCCACTATACAGTGACAATGCAGGTCCAAATGGAATACGAATCAGGTCACAAATCAACACTTTATTGCACTCACCCGCTGGATTGGACTATCTCACATAGCCAATGGCACTTTTAATTCTATCAATAGATGTGGTCTTTAATGAGTACCCGTGTACTACATTTCTTGAGCCTCACTGAACTTAATTATTGAAAAATCTGCACCTGATAATCTTCAGATTCTACAGGTAAGGTGCATCATTTCTTAATCTTTTCTTTTGCAAGTGTTAAACAACACAGAGTAGTATCTAGACAAAATAGCGCTCAGTGGGGGAAGGAAAAAATCTCCCCCACCTCACATCCTATGGTGCTGCTGCTGTCCCATTCTGCTATGTGCTATGCTTTTCCTCTTACTTAGCAGCAGGCAGTGCCCCTCAGTTCTTCATGACTGAGCCCAATATTGGGGGATGAGGGGCCTGTCCTATGGTCTGCAGCATTAACAGTGATCCTGACTCATCTGGGGAAAATAGGATGGCTGGGATAAAGGTGCCCTCTATGGCCTTGGTGCCTAGGGTGATCAACCTGCTTCAACTTTAAAACATACATATTCATCTATAAACTCTCTGTGCAAATAAGTATAAAGTGAGCTTAGTGCTAAAGTGCTAATGCATGAAATAATCAATCATTCGTAATCCAAGAGAAAAAGAAATCAAACAGCAACCAATTAAGGCCAATAGGCCGTACACAGTGTGAAAACAAAAAATATAGATAAATAAAAAACAAAATCACCCTTTATCAGAAGACCGTGCCGCTACATCAACCAGACCTCTTATCCCCCACGCGTTACGTGGCGAACCACTTTTTCAAGGAGCCTGTATCCTCTGTGGGGCAATCATTAAAATTCATAGAGCTTTGGAATACCTCTCTCTTCATCCTAAGTTGAAGACCTTTTCCAAACTAAGATGGAGAGCCTCTATGTGTTTAATGTAACAATCTAACTAATTGGAAAATGACAGGCAGCATCAGGGGAAGGGGGCATTTGAATGAGATCCCATCTATCAGTTTTACTGGTTCAATCTAGACACTAACCTCAGTCGGAAAAACTGCTCAGAGTCCCCCCTCCTTTTCAGATAAGCACCAGAACCTCAGGGGAGCCGCCCCTCAGATTCAGAAAAAATCCTTAAGTCATTGTGCATATTTTCAAGAAAGGGGGACTTCCAGATCAAGAATGATCAAAATATTTAATTTATCTTGGACCCTACCTCCTAGATCAAAAAAATAATATCAAACAGATACATTTGCGATCTGCAATGGTTTTGAGAACTACTATACCAGTGGGGGTCAGCAAGCCACCTGTCTGGCATGTGGCAGGTGACTTGCCAATACCCTGGCCTGAATACCAGGATTCTTTGGATGTGGACTGGACCATTGCCTATCATTGTTCCTCTACCTCCACCAATATGCCACCATGAATGGAGACCTCCAAGCCCAGACAATAGCATGCTCTATACCTGGCATTATGCTGTTAGACTTGAGAGGAGTAAGGCTACATGTAGTATAATTTTTAAAATAGTATAAAAGGGGAAAAAATGGCCAAATCATTCACTGCCCCATTCCTATAAACTTCAAGGGTATTTGGCATTATACAAATACTAGAGACTGTTTGGCCAAAGAGCCAAAGGCATGTTTGGGTCATGGTCATTAGGGAACAACTAGGTAAGATCTGACATATTGTTAATCAACAAGTTAACAACATCCTCATATTCTTCATTCACATTTTTCCCCAACATCTGGTGTATTGTTCCAACTTTATGATTATGTGATATCTTGATGTGGGATAATGTCTCATACTGTTTGTTTAGATTTACCATCATATTGCTAATGTTTCAGAATTAATAATACTTTAATAAAAGAGCTGTTGTTGGGGAGAGACAGAAAGTGAAGAGATCTTACGGGGAACAGACAGAATGAAAGGTAATACGACTACTAAAGGTTCAGGGAGAGGAAATCTTAATGGGGTAGACAGGGACAGCTTTATTTTGTACAACCTATTTTTTATAGATGAAGAGTAGCCACAGTACACGAGTATAGAGTGTTTAGAGTACAACGGTGCCATCACGAAAAAACCCCTCATCTATATTTAATTGGCTTTATGTCGTCTAAATACAAAGCAATATAGATTACTTATTTTATTTTAGGCTCCTTTAGCTACAGTTAGTCTGGTAAGCATACCTTAATTAGCTAAATATGTAAGAAAAGAGTAAACCAAGTGCATCCTCAAGGGTTAATCCCATAAGGTACCTACTGAAAAATTCTATGTATGTACAGAAGAGGAGCACATCATAGATAGCTTTGCAAAAACAAGATTGTATTAGTAATAATATTGGCGCATTATACACAACATACAAAAAATTACAGACAAAGAAAAATAAATATTTCCAAAATACATTTGATCACACAATCAAATTGTGCTGCTGGTCGAATGTAATGAAAAAAAACATACACCAATATGGTTCTTTTAGCTGTACAGTGCAATGACAAAATGCTGAAAGAATAATTTTACCAGGATTTTTTTTATGTATTAATAATAATGACTGTTTTCTGTTTTGTTTACAATGATAGGCATTTTCTCTGTATATAATGACATAAAATGTTAAAGACATACGGGTAAGTGGTATGCTTCTTTAGGAAAAAAAGAAACACATTTGTCAGTCTATGATAGGACAAGCAACAATACTTTCATTATTACGGGTTCAGCTGTTGGTCCTTGACTGATAATCCTTATAAGCCCTCAGTTCACCAGCTCCCTGCAAAGTCTGTAAATTGTCTGGGATCTGTGGACGTAGGAAATTAAATCACCAACCGTGAGTGCCCTTATAAAGCAGATAAATAATAGACAGAGGCCAATTTATCCAGATTTGGCAGCCGCTCGGAAGCCTTTCATAATAATTAATCAATGCTAACTCAAGAAAAAAATAAATCCCAGCTATGTCATATACAATACTGTATGAACTATAAAGACACAAGGACAAGCCAATGCGCATTAGCAAATAAAGTCATAATTCACAGAGAAAAAAGGAAATACTTTCATTTAATTGTGCTTCAGATTTTCGTAACAATGAACTAAATTTCAGAAGTATTTCCATGTGGGTTATTTAAAAGAGAGAGCTATTGCTGTTTACGGTCTTGCCAGTTGAGGACTTTCATTTCAAACATTTTTACTAATAGCTGCCAAGGAAGGAAACATTTGAATCCTGTACATGCCTTAGAAAGAGCAACATCCGTAAACATGTATGCAAAATAATGGGATTGGTGTAGCGGGTCAAAGCAACCTGATTCAGTGTATCTGTATTCAGCACCAGTGTAGCCAAAGTAGGAAGATGTCCCAGCTTACTGAGAAACAAGGCTTCCCAATCCCTGAAGCAGACTGTTGCAGCAGCATGGCAGCATCTATAGCATTTTTGCAAAAAATAAAAAGTAGAGTCAAGGCGACAGGTTTTTTCTGGGGTGATAGTTGCTGCTGAAGTAAGCTTCTGTAACCTGTAGTATGCAGCATTTCAGTATATCCCCTTCCCCCTCTTTACTCCAAAAAAAAACTGACTCCCACAGTGGTTAAATTTAGACTGTGTGTGGGGGAAGTAGTTGGGGCTGTGAGAAAGCAGCAGAAAGCACGTCTTTGTGTGCACACAGCGCATGAAAGTTGACACACATGTTTGAATAATGTATGGGGCCTTGCCAGTGTTGGACTGGAGCACCTTGGACCCACCAGAGGAAACCAAGCTTGGGGCCCACCAAAGGAAACCACTCTTGTGCCACTTTCCCCTGTATTGCCCTGATGGTGGCCCTGAGTGAGTTCCGGGGGTCCACCGGAGGATTCTCAAGTATTCACGTGAGCCAGTCAGACACTTGTCATATCTCATTTTTCCTGTCATTTAAACTTAGTTAGATACACATAGACAAGTAAAGAATGAAAACGATGTTTTCTTCTGTAAAGGATACAATAAGAGCACAAATCTGATATATGGATGTGAAAATCACAAAACAACTAAACTAGCTAACTAAAAAACTATTCTCTAAGAAATATACAATTCTCTAGATGTGCATGATTGTAAAGACGATTCAGCTATAATGTAAAATGTGTAAAGCCCTCTTATAGGACTAAACTAGTATTCCATGACATCTACACTATCCCCAAAATTCCATCCATCCTCCCTCTGAAATCATGACACCAGACAATGCTTTCTTTGGAATGATACTTAACTTTAATCGGCCACAGCTGACAAACATCAACAAATCTTCCACCCCCATTTCGTGTCTTAGTGGAGCACCAACAATCCCAGCGAGAAGATAAGGGAGGAGGAGGAAAGAAACATTTCTTACCGCACCAACCTAGGCGGAAGCCGACTACGCTCCACTGATCCTTTGGATCGAGGCCCAACAGGACAAACTGGTGCAACAATCACTGTAGCCATGGTTACCCTATAGTTGTAGCCATCCTCTCGTACCTCATCATGCCTCTTGCTCTTCAGACTCGTTTCAGCTGGAACAGCCACTTTTCCACATTGTATCTTTTTAATACCTGCCACCTCAGACCCGAAATAGGAGGAGAGGCCACCCACCGGCTCTGACAAAATTGAACCTGTAAATCATTCAAAACATAAAAAATAATTACATGCTCATTATACAATCCTACAAGGCATACAACTATCAAGAACAATTTACTTCTTACCCACGACTTTTGTTTTAATATATACATTTTTATCTATGGAACAATAAATACCAACCTCTTTTTTTCTTCTTTTTTGTAAATTTTCATATTGCCTAACCTTTGTTTTTAAAACATAAAATACAACGTCTATACAATCCACATAAAATTCCAAAATAAAAAAAGCGTCAGACAGTCCCTAGTTACATAACCCAAAACAAAAGAAGATAGCAGGAGGGAGGGACAGCTGATTCAGCACTGGGAAAAATAGAGGGTCAAAGAGGAGGAGGCAGGGGACTCCAGTCCCCTATATAGCCTTTCTCCTCCCCTTTTTACATCCCCTGAACCCTCCAACTGGCCTAACTGACCCCTGGATCAGGAGCTCAGGCTAGTCATGGAGCACCTCTCCTTAAGGAGAAAACACCTTTGTGGATGGTTTTCTGGCTGCTCTGCAGTGTTACAGGAGCCACAACCGTGTTCAGCCACAACTGTGGTCACACTAGTGACCATTATTTTTTAGTTATACATTGTCAATCATTTGACAGGAAAGTATATATAGTAGCAACATTGGGATATTTTGGGCACGGGCACAGGCTTTCACATGGGGTAATTAAGGCAAATGATTTATTATCTTCATACAAGCAGGGAAAATTTCTTTGCAACAACTTCTGCTTGTCTCTTAATGTGAATTTGGGACTTTTGTCAGATTGATTGCAGTTAATAGATATGACAAGTTATGACTGTAGTCTCTACAGTGAGGCCACAGGGTAATTATCAGAACTGGGACAGGAAAAACACAGGCACAGGCCACCATAAGCTTACTAGTTGAGGAAGATCATCTTATTCACATACGTAGTGAAAATACAGTGAAAGGTACGTGGAACGTACTGAATAGACTGCATGAGAGATCCAACTTAACAGCAAGTTGTTCCTGCTGAGGAAACTTAATAAAATGAGTCTTAGCAGAGAGAAGGACATGCAGGAGCATATATGCCATGCTGTAAGTGATCACACAACTCGCATTAGTTGGTGAGAACATAAGAGATAGTCACGCTGCAGCCATGTTGTTGTGCTGCTTACCCGATACATACACTGCACTGATTAATGCTTTGGAGATAAGACCTTAGACAGATCTGACACTAGAATTTGTAAAACCCAGGCCTTAGATTATCAGCAAAGAAAGATGCATTGGCATGACTCCACAAAAACTGACACCAGAACCACTCTTAAAGCTGCAGACACAAAGATACACAGGAAGGAATCATCCATGATTCATGTGAGGGGAACTGGTATGCCAGGATCAGTATATGCAAACAATGTATATGCTCACCAACTCCTTATGAGTGTGCTCGACCACGGGCAGTCCCAAGCCCACTAGGGAACATTAATACATAATGGGTGGTCCGCACTTCTCTTCAGTAAAACTTCACTTTCAATTGCGTGTTTAAAATCATCTTCTTAGTAAACAAACGCCAATCTAAAAACAGTAACAGACAAGGTCCTGGAAATCACACGTGTAGCATAGGTGACTTACGCGTTTCAGACCCCAGTCCTTAATCATACTGGTATGCCACATTTAAAGTGACAGGCAACCATACATTTCAAGGTTTTTTCATAGAACTTGATTTGAATAACAAGCAGATTGTGTTCCTAATCTAGAAGGAGGATTCTTATCTGTGAAGTGTTTGACAGCCAAAAGACTCACTGTGAAATTCAAAGAAGACAAGTGTTCTTTACTGGAGAGTGCATGGCTGAATGATCATTTATATCACCTCAACACAGTGAAGCGAAAGGTGAGACTATGCACCCATAAACACAATAAATATATACTCATGTGGCACAGGAGTTTAGGTCACAGACACCCAGAAGGCATACAGGAACTACAAAAGAGGAATCTGATAAAGGATCTGATAGTACCCCCTTGTCCAGTTTCTGCTAAGTATTAATGTTGCATCAAATCCAAAGCTACCAGTGTAATACTTCCTAAAGTCAGTCAGAATAGAGCTTCAAGACCACATGACCTAGTTCTAAGTGATGTATGTGGTCCCGACAACCCACCTGCACCTGGAGGCAACAGTTTCATAGATGACTATTTAAGGTGCACTTAATGCAGTCCTTAATGCAGTCCTTAATGCAACACAAGAGTGAAGTTCTCATACTTCTAAGTGATAATGAGTGATAATGGAGATGAATTCATAGGACATAGAGTACAAGAGTACTTAAAGCTGAATGCACCACTTAAGAGTTTATGGATGCAAAGTATCCATCTACATTCTGGAGGAATCCATCATCTGTAACTTCTGAGTGAGTGCAGAATCTACCAGTACTAAAGAGCAGGCACAAGCAAGCTCAGACACAGAACCAAGGAGCTCAATCAGAGAAAATAGAGGTAAGCCATCTGTACGTTTTTCATCCAAGGTAAGCACTGCCTGTACAAATGAACCTTCAACTTGGGAAGACATATCTCAGCTTTCAGAAGGGGAAGCCAGTAAATGGATAAAGGCTGCAAAGGAAGATATAACATCCATGCATGAGACCAAAACATGGATACTTACAGAACTACCACCTGGAAGGAAATCCATAGGCTGCAAATTGACTTTTAAAGTGAAATACAATGCAGATGGCACAGTGAAACAATATAAATCAAGACTCGTAGTCTAGGGATATTTTCTAAAATATGGAGAGGACTATGATGAGACTTTTGCTCCAGTAGTTAAGCATGCTGCAATAAGGACTTTTCTGACAGTAGTCACCACAAGGAAAATGCTAGTGAACACATGAAAATAGCATTTGTACATGGTGAGTTCACAGAAGACATCTACAACAACCACCAGGATTCAAAGATGAACAAAGGCCAGACCTAGCATTCAAACTTCAGAGGCATAAAAATGGTCTAAAGAAAGCTGCCAGAGCATGGAATATGAAAATAAATGACATACTTACACATGAGGACTTTCAGAAGTGTAAACCAGACCCCTGCTTACATACAAATAAATTGGTAGACAGATGGATCTATGTGCTTATTTATGTGGACGATATCCTGATTTGCTTTGAGCAAGAAGGGTATGAAGCAGAAATACTGCAAACCCTGAATCAGCACTTTGAGACCCAAGATCTTGGAAACATAAATAATTACCTCAGCATTCAGATTGAGAGAGAGGAAGATGGCAGCTTTCTCCTAAACGAAAAGCACAAAATACAAGAAATAATTGAAACATTTGGAATAGAAGATGCCAAACCATTGAAATCTCCTATGAAAACCAAATACCTGAAGTAGATAAACAGCCAAGATAAGCCCCAGCCAACTAACACTAAGTATAGGATAGCAATACAGAAATTGCTGTACATTATCAACACTACAAGGCCTGACATTGCAGCAGCTACTGGAATCCTAGGCAGAAAGGTTTCAGTGCTGGATGGAAGATGGATTGGAATGCTGTAAAGCGAGTAATTTGCTATCTTAAATGGACTTTACATTACAAGTTAAAGTTACCAGAAAGTGGTGAAAGGATATATGGAAGCCGACTGGGCCGGAGACACCAGTGGCATAAAATCTACCATTGGACCAGTGACTACTTGTTTCTTCTGTCAGGAAGTGCTGTCAGTTGGATTAGCTGCCTTTCATCTACTTAAGAAGAGTATGTCACAGCAGTGCAGGCAAGCCAGGAAGTTATATGGCACAATGGTTAACAGACTTGAGTCAACCACTGTTGGAACCAACAAGCATCTTTCAGGACAATCAAGGATGCCTTGTACTTGCGCAGATGGAAAGAGTTAGCTTGAGAACCAAGCACATTGATGTGAAGTTCCACTTTCTGAGGGATCTTCAAGAGCATGGACTTATTGAGTTACTTTACTGCCCTGTTGCCCTGAACGCTTGGTTATTTGCGGAAGTGAACTTGTAACTTGGAATTTGTAATTGCACACATAATTCCCAACTGTGTCCCGAGAATTTCCCAACCAGGTTTACACAATCCTAACTTCTTGACGTATGCATATGATTTAGCCAAGCATTTATGGTTTGGTCTGTTGAACTAATCCTAGAAGCCGAGTTTGTACCTGTTTTCAGTCGTATGTCCAGTCCATCCACCTCTGTGTTTTGTGGCCATAACTGACATTCAGGCAGTTTTTTGGGGGGTCAACTCCGCTGGCCGCCACCTGGGTGGCATTCCAGGTAGTGTGCATGTTTGTCTTGTGATTTTCCTTTTGCCTGTTGGCTCCTGTTGGGGCATCCTATGTACTGTGCATGTAATCTGCTTCCACCCACTCTCACCCACCTTCTTTATCTTTTGTTTTTCCTTCTTCCACCTCCTTTTTTCCAAAATGATGGTAAAAGCCTGCATATGTGATTTGTGTTCTGCTCGTGTAGTGCTCTGTTTGAATTGGTTTGCACCCACCTGAGTCTGGCGCCGTTCCTGTCTGAGTTGGTCCCATAGCGGCATATTTACCTGGGTAAAACAAAGACAAGTCTGTAAGCAGCACCTAGCATACATGTCTTTTATTATTTGCTCCACCCAACCAGTGTGCGTGGTGGAGAATTCTGGGAATTCTCCTCTTTGCCATGTTCCAGGCCAGTTGGTGGGGAGGCTGAAGAAAAGGCTAAGGAGGCAACATCTTACACCCACACCCTGTTTTCCTTGCGGCACTGGTGGGACCCCTCACCTCCAGATGCCCTTATTGTGCAGCCAGAATTCCCCAGCTACACCAGAAACAGAACATTCACTTACACAGTTCTGCATGATTGCTCACCTTCTGTCTTGAGAATCCACTTCTGGCTGGCAGCGCACCGGGGACCACTTTCGTTGCTTGAGGTCCTACCAGTGCTGCATAATTTGTGTGTGTGGGTTTAACCCTTTAAATGCCAGCCACGTAAAATTTACGTGGTTGCCTCTCCGCCACTTAAGTGCCAGCCCCGTAAATTTTACGTGCCTGGCTTTCCCCAATCACAGTAAAAAAAGTAAAAAAAAAAGGCACTTACCTGACCCCTTGTTTGATCCGGCCGGGTCTCCTCTTCAGCCAGCGGGGCCCCGATCGCCGATTGGGGCTCCTCCGGCTGCAGGGGAGGGCCCGGAATAGGGTGTCCCCCCCGTTTCAGCAGCCGCCGAGATTGCCTGCAAAATAAATTAAAAAAAAAATGACAGTTACTCACCTCCGCTCCCGCCAGCTCCCGCCGCCTCTCCTCTTCATGGGGGGGGGCTCCGATCACCCCCCCGGCTCTTCTGTCTTCTGGAGGGGGGGCATAACAGCCCTCCCTCCGCCGCAGCTTCCGATGGCGTCCGCCATCTTGGATTTTAAATCTAATGATGTCACTGCTGGGTGTCATCGGGGCACCCAGCAGTTCTACTGTCAGATGCCGGCGACGGCTGGGCAGAGAAGGAGGGAGGTAGGCGATCCTCTGCAACTCTCTCCTTGACAGAACCTATGCATGCTGGGTATTGTTCTGTTTGGGGGATGTTGATTTTTCAGATTTTCAGTTTTTTTCTGGTTTGCATATAGTTTTTTTTAGGAAAATGTGGTTTTGATTCAGCTTTTTTATAAATTTTTAGGGAAACCCTGTGTAACCAAAGAATACATTGAGGGATTACTTCCAGAAAACTGCACCTATGTCAACAAGCCTGGTACGCCTAGAAAGCCTGAGGTGTATACTTCTAGGGAATGAATAGTTTATTGGGGGTATTTCAAATGTAAAGGGTTGTTTTTCTTGAAAAACTGCAAGGTGCGCATATTGCATAGCATAGTTGTATTTTATCTCAAAATCTCCTAAAGCGTTGTTTCAGTTTGGGGGAGTCTCCTGGGCAGGAAAGGGTGTCTACCTATACATATGTGGTACCGCTGTAACCGGGAGAAATTGGGGTTTCACACAAAATAAGATTTTATTGACAAACTTAAATTTTTTTATTACAAAAAAACACTACAAATTGTAAAAAATAGTTTTTTTTATTTTTTTGCACAATTTTCACCCCAAAATATTGGGAATACACTTAGAAAATGACAAACAAGACATTTCATGTTAAAGCCCAGGCTCTGCTGAAAAAAACAATATATAATTTTCCTGGGAAATCCCTTAAAAAATCACAGTTGAACATGGGGAGCGCAAAATAGTGCAAAATGGTCTGGCAACAGAGTGTGACAAAATCTCCAGGAAGGCTGGCACTTAAAGGGTTAAGGCAATGTCCCCAGGCCACTCAGATGGGGTGCCACGTCCAATGCCAAGGTCCTATTTTCCTGACGAAAGTCATTGCAAATGTTAATTTCCGTCCTGCCCTGGATTGGCCTAGTTTAGGTCCACATGCGCACACCTTGCCCTTAGATTCATGTCTCTTACATTTCCCCCTGTGCAGCCAGAAAATGCATGCCCCCTTTGGCCTGGTGAGTGATCACACCAGTCAGTGCATATGCACCACTAAGTAGGCACATGATGTGACTCCTAAATAGCATGTGCCTAGGCATCTCCTAAACGCTCCCAGCTGTCCAGGCTGACAATATTGGCAGATAGGACTCACTGATGCACTTAGGCCAAGTGGCGCACCCAGCTCTCCACTCCACTAGTACTGTCAGATTGTGCTTACTGACCCAGTTGGGCAACCTGGCGGACCCAGCTCTCCAAGTCAACAGTACTAGCAGATAGGAGTTCTTGATGCACTCTCTGTTTTACCGTTCCTTTCTTGTTTTACCGTTCCTTACCCCTACACACATCTTTGGGCTCCCAGCATCCTATACAAACAGGCAAGAGTGGGACGGGTGAGAGTGGGTGCAGCGTATGCCTAAAGGCATATTAACTTTTGCACATGTAGTTTTGCACACTATTTTGCCTGTGTTTAAATGGCAAACATGCTTAGGCGAATTATAACACCTGTGTATAGAAGCTCACACCTGACCCGAGCAGTTTGATGGCAGTGCTTCCAGGTGTGACTATTTCCAAACACCAGAGACACCACAGAACCCAGAGCCAAAAGACAGGCAAGTCCAAGGGAGCTGCAGCAACTGGCCAAGGCACCACAGCTCCAGCACAGGGCTCCACTGTTTGTCCGGCAGGCACAGCCCTGCTGCCAGCCACACTGCCCACTCTGAGTGGGTTACCCATAGAAGTTTAGGCCAGCAGGAGTGGGGGATCCACACCCAGGGCTCCAAGCAGAGCCCATCCCATACCACCCACTGGTCAGGCCACAGGGACCCTATGTGGACCCCAGTGTGGACCCCAGTGAAGACCCCATTGTGGAGCCCACAATGGAACTGTCTGTGGAGCACACGGGGGGGGGGGGCAGTGGAGCCGTAGCAGTGGATGCTTGTTCCCCAGTCAGTAGTCTGCAATCCACCCTTTCCTGGCCTAGGAGTGGGAATAGTGTCCTGGCCTCCCCCCCCCCCCCCCAACATGCAATCCAGCAGTCCCCAGCATCGGCCCCCAAAACTGGGTGTAAGCTCACCAGGGGGAAGCTGGGTGGCTTGTTTAATGATGTCTAACTGGAAGTCTTGCTGGATGGGTTGTGTGGACCATTACAACCCTCTGGCTGGGTCCCGTGTGCCCCCAAAGCATTGTGGGAGGAGATCCAATCACAGGTTTCCCACAACATGATGGTGTAGTGCTGGAGCCCAAAAATGGGGCCCAGGCCAAAAAGTAGTGGAAAGATCTGAAAACTGTGTTAAGTGCTGATGGACCAGAGGGATGCTTTGTCCTCACACATTGGATCACTCTCAAACTAATCCTTTTGTGTTTATTTTGGTTGGAAAATGATGGTGGCCTGCCTAAGACACTGCATTTTACGCATGCAGAGGAGTGGGTGGTGGGAAGGCTGTACTGCAGCACAACACCTACTAGGGGGTGTCGCGGACCTACGATACGGCTGGTGGCATGTTCCCACCAGCGGTAAGAGTTGCATGCAAACTGTAGTTTGACCTGGGGAGAGGAGCCCGACCATAAACAGTTGGTGGCTCAATGCACGCCGAAACTGCATGGACTTGCCTGGGACACAAATGTTGGGCCACAGAGCACAAAGATGGTGTTTATTAAAAATACAATGGCAGCCGGCCCATTGATTTAGGAGTAAAGGTGTTATTACCACACGTAGCTGAGGGATCAAGTCTGTAACCCATGTTCAGCATAGGAAAGAGGCCAGCTAAGTAATGATCTGCCTTACATTTCGCCTACGTGCGCCAACCCCTCCAGCTGCACCATCTGACGTGACTTCCCCAGAAACACAGTCCAGACCAAGTACATCTACCAGCCATCAAGCCATTGATGGGAGCCAAGACTCTAATGAAGTAAATGGTTGACCACAATGAACAAATAGCAATGGACAGAGGGGGAGGAGGGGGAGGCAAATAAAAAGAAGACATTTCTTTCTAGTGTGTGACTGTTTCAAAATGCAAACACTAATGTTTCTCCACACAGATCACTCCTCTACTGAACGAAATCCAGCAGCTCGAGGCCACACTCACCCAGGAGACTGTCCAGATGTCTCTGGATCTGCTATGGACTCACCCACCAACTGCTGCCACACCTGACACCGGGACAAATAACAACTCCCAGACCCTAATACATGGACAGGAGTCTGGCAGCAGCACCATCATTTCCCAGAGCGCCCCAGAGCTAGGCAGCCAGGCCCTGAAGACAGGTGGTACCTGTCCTTGGTACGGTTGTGCCAACTCATGAAGGCACACTGGCAATAGCACCACTTTCAGGAGAAATTCAACACGCTATTTTAAAGTGGTGCATCAGGCCACCAGTTTGATCCTGGCTGCAGGGGTGCCACAATTCTGGCGCAATACTGGGCCAAATGGTGGTGGCAAACAACCACAGTATGCTGGCACTGATGGAGCTCAGAAACCAAAATTCCAGGGTGGACCAGGCAACCTCACCATAACCAGGCCTGGGGGAATTTGGGGGGGGGGGGGGGTTATCGTGCCCTTTAAATTGGCCAGAAGCTGCCCAAGTTGTGTGGCAGTGTATATATGTAAAAAACATTTCAATAACGAGAAATAGTTTGGGATGTTGTCCAATCACAATCAAAAAAGGGGGGTACAGGGAACATGAGGAGATAGGGGCCCGCAGTTGCAAGGAGGAGCAGGTTTATGGGGGCATTAAACAGACAGTTGGCAAATACATCTAAAGGTAAGGTGCAATGCTAGGACAAAGGAGTTAAACTAGGAACAGGGAGAATGGAGGCTGAAAATAAGCACATGAGCACAGTAGTACTAAAGGGAGGCCTGGGAGACAAATAGGCAACAACAAAAAACTACTACCAAAAATAACTATTGGCACAGATTAAAACAAAATACAACAGTGCAAATGCAAGGCTAATGCTAAAAATACAGAACTACAACAAGAATACACACACCCAGAAGCCTACTGCTGCTACTCTCAAAACGTGTACAAACTTGAACTGCGGAAGATGGATGCGTCGTGGGACGATCCTGGAAATCCGGCCAAGAGTGGCCCATTTTGCGGTTGGTGCAAGAAAAGCAGGAAAAAGACTAAGGTTAATATACTAACAACAATACGGAAACAGGCAAAGAGAAAGTAGATAGATGGGCAATGGGTATGCAGATCAGGAGGAGCAATGAGCACCTAAGCATACCGAAACATATACTCCTGAGCAGCTGGGGGAACCAGGACCACATGCATGCAATCGACAGCACCCATGACATTTGGCATATTTGCAATGCTGAAAAAACCCAACCTCACCGTGTTCCATGCTTTCAAGAAAAAAGAAATGTATTTCTCCCGCAGGACAGCCATACCATCAAGAAATTTAGTCACGGTGCGGCTCAGCGAAGGCTGGGTCATGCTAACAGACAGTGACCCTAGCCTCTGGAAGGAGCCATTTGCGAAAAATGAAAGGCAGCCAAACAATTGCATGCCGCTTTCTTGTTGTGGGGGCCAACCATGGCCGCAACTCTGAATAAAGCTTCTCCAAAGAAAGGTGTTTCAGTTGGGTTAATTGGTACACCTGCTGATCCAACATTTGATCGATGTCCAGGCAATGGTGGGTATGCACAAGTTCTAGAAGGTAGATGGTTAACAGCCCCCACTGCTGCAGGTGCTCATACTCTTCATAGAGCTTGTCAAGGGGCTCCATCGTAAGTGTGTATGAGGGTTCCCACGTCCTCTGCTTCCCTCTTGCTTGGCCGGCACAGAGACAGCAATGGTGCACTGTCCTATGCAGTAAGGTAGCACATGAAGTTGGCTGCACTCTCAGCTACGTGAACGGGCTAATACAACACCTGCCGCCGACTGCCCGCCGTTGGGTAGAACCATTGTGCAAGTGAGTGACAGTGAGTTTTTTAAGAATTTCAGGGAATTGAATTTTAGGGAATTATGGATATATATGGATATGGAATGTATAGATATACATTATATCGTTTTTTAAGTACAAGTTGTATTTCATTATTATGGCCAAGCATCTCAAGATTGATTAGTATCCTTGTTAGAAGATCCTTTCATGAAAATGGATGAGGATCAATGATTGATCATTTTCCAATAAAATGCTGTTTCTCTGTATTTGTGCAAGATTGAAAAGATTTGCTTAACATGCACGGGTGGACTAGAATGCAGATATGTTTTCTGTATAAATGGGACAGTCCATCCAAAACAGGTCTTTGTTGCAAAAGGTGGTTAACTGCAGAAAATTAGTCTAATAATAAAACATTCACCCTACTGTCTAAGGGTCACACTTTCTCCCCTGTTGTGGGGGGATATGGGTTTACCCTGTACAAGGATGCATCTCTCCTTCTTAGGAAGGTTCTAATTAAATGTGTGTACCTGGAAACAGATGATACAGTGGTGGTGGGTGATAACAGTGGTTCTCTGGTGGAACAAGTTAGGGACTTGCTCTCCAATAAAGAAGAGGGTGGAGGACCCCTTGTGCCTATAAATGATGATTCAGATCGAGAGGGGGAGTTGATCCCTGATATTGTGCCTAATATGTCACATTTGACACATTTGCCCTATAAAATCTTTCCCTCACCCACTCTAAATAAAAGTGTGTCAAGCTTCATGCCGTTGGTACAGCAGGACATTGAGAAAATTACCTTGGGTGGTCCAAGCAGGTGAAAGCACTGCGTGAACTGGAGGCACTGTCTGATACTGTGATCCATCCTAGTGACAAAGGTGGTAAGTTGTGCTTTTGCGGACCTCCTACTACCTGGAAGAGATCCTGTCATGTAGTAGTGAGGCTTACTTGAAATTGACTTTTAACCCTCTTCCATTTTTGTTAGGAGATTAAATGATATGCTGGACTGGGAAAGAGAGGAGCGTCTCATCATGGGTAAGGTATTTGAATTTTTAAGGGTGTGTGATTATAATATCCCAATTTTATACACCATCTCCACAATCCATAAGAATGCCTTAACCCCCCCCCCCCCCCAGGTAGACCTATTGTGTCTGGGGTTGCGGGTCCGACTGAAGGCATTTCTAGATTTGTGGATGAACACCTTAAACTCCTGATGAGACTGTTCCCCTCTTTTGTCCTAGACAGCAGGGATGTATGTGGTGAAAATACTTCAAAAGCTTCAAGTAGAACCTAATTGGAAATTGGTGAGTATCAATGTAGAAAGTCTCTAGACCCCAATTCCCCATGAGGTGGGTGTTGAGGTCGCCACTCATTTTCTCAAAAGGTTGAGCATGAGTGGTGATGCTTATAATAAGTTTGTGATAGACCTGCTGTGGCTTGTGCTTTCTTGGTGGTCAGTTTTTCCATCAAATTCGTAGCATAGCTATGGGGGCGGTGCGTGCACTATCCTACGCCTGCCTTCACCTCAGTTTGTTGGAGGAGCTTGAGGTGTTTGTTTTGGCAAGCACGTTGCCCTCTGAATCAGGTATATAGATGATTGACTGGTCCTTTGGAAGAGGACTGTGCCTCAATTCCAGGATTGTTTCCAGCAGCTGAATCAGAATGATCGCAACATCTATCTTACGTTCAAGGTGGATGCTGCACATACTGAATTTCTAAACCTGCTGATCACAAATGGGGCTGAAGGTCACCCAGCCTTGTTGCGTGGGGTATCCCATACGGGCAGTTTTTTAAGAATTAGACTTAACTGTAGCTCATGAACTTACTGGCAAATTTAGGGATCGGGGATACCCCCATAGGCTCATCAGAGCCTGTTGGCACAAGGTTGCCCAACGTAACGGGTCACAGTTATTGGGTGGGGGCTGCTACTCCCCAGGTAATAATAAACCGCAAAGGGAAATAAGTCAGGTTGATTACTCAGTTTGCCTCCCATTGGAAACAATTCCAAGAAATTTGAGTAAACACTGGTATGTGGTATTAATTGATCAATTGGTCGCTAAGGGGACGAGAAGAGAGTGAGAAATATCAGGGACCATGTAGTAAGAAGTGAGATAAAAGCCATATAATTGGTTACAGCAAAACAAAGTTAAAGGTTCCTTTAAATGTGGCAATATGAATGATTGGAGTGTGTAAGTAGGCTTTTTTTTCTGGGGTGTGTTGGGATCTTTGTTAGTCAATGTGTAGTATGATATCTTTGTGTAATCAATAAAGTTTTTGGGCATTTTAAGCCTTAGTCATAATAACCCATATCCTTTTGTGTATATTTTAAATTAATAAAAACCCACATAAAAAAAAACACTAAATCAGCTCAGCACATTGAGGACCTCAATTTGGCACAAGAATACAGTATATACCCTTTCAAAAATTTATTTTTCTAAATCTTATTTTGAGTGTTTCAATAAGCAGTACAAGTATGGAATATACATATTGTATATCACTGAATACCACTTATTAACGTCCTAGTTGGTGACAGCAGGGTAGTATCAAATGTAGTAAAGTATATAGGTTATAAAGATATTAATTTGATAAAACACAGTGAAAAGTTACAAAGCTTAAAGTGGACCAAAACCCAGGATTTTGACTGTGTGAAACCCCCCCAATCGCCGCAGCCAACTCACCTAACCGCGGTCTTACAGCTCATGCGCGGCCGGTCCTCCAGTCAGCGTGCTCGGAGCCACTGAGCTATGGGCGTCTAAGCAACGTCTAAGCTCAGCGGCTCCGGACGCTCTGGCGGCTGCATATCGTGCTTCCCTCTAACAGAGAGCGTGCCTACGCCGGCCATTCACAAATGGCCCACACGGGGCATGCGCCCTGCTAGAGGGACAGCAGGGATGCAGCCGCAGGCCACGCATGCGCCATTGGACCTGGAATCAAGGTGAGTTTATGGGCGACCTGGGGGGTTTCACACAGCAGGGCATCCCGATTTTGGATGCCCAGCGAGGAGGGAATGGATGGGTCCGGGAATCTTATAGATTCCCGCGCTGATCCAGCTCGGTTTTGGTTCACTTTAAGTAATACATAGATTGTTTCTGAGGATAATAAAGAGAAAAATGTTTCTCTGTGACATTGTTAATTAAGTTAAATCAGTAATTATTGCTTATTAGTCACATAGGGGCTAAGGGACCATGATAGCCAGGGCTCCTAGGTCTTTGCTCAAACTATTTTTTTATGAAAATGTGAAAATTATAAACAACTTCTATCCCTACTAGAATGATGCAGAAACTTTTCACATAAAAATGAATTACCCCAAAGTGTGATGTAGTCTGGTTAATTAGGATGAGATTTATCGATGTACAGGCTCTGCTGAATTAGAAAATCTTTAATATGACCATTACAGAAGGCCATTGAAATGTATCATATTTAATTACAAACAATTAGGATATGTATAATGGTCACAGTGGGACAAGCAATGTTATGTATGTTGGCACCTTTGTAAGAAAATTATTCCTTGTCTATGTTGTGATGCTTGCCTCCTTCATATTTGGTAAAGGATGGTATCTCATTTGCACATAGGCAAACAAGAACATGCTTCCTTTACTTTGGTCAGCTCAGCTGTTGTGTATTAAAAAATCCTGGGAAGGTTCCTGAAGGTGTAAAAGCACTGCAGGAATCAATTAAATTATTGACAATAAGCCGCTTGCCAAACTAAATTTAATCAATGATACTTGTAAGTTAGGACAGATCCACTATTATTAGAGAACTGTCCAAATTCAATGGCGACCCTCTTCAAGCAGTTGTTGGTATGATTATTAGAGGGGGTTTGGAAATTGCTGGTCCAGTTTTAACTAAATGCATAGACAAGGATTCCAGGACTAGGCCCCGTCCTGGCTTACTGAATAGGACCCAGCATACCCACCACACCTCAAGTTTAATTTAAAACATCATTTTATTTAAGAAATCTTTAAAAAAGATCACTCAAATCTATTTTTTGTTACAGTCATGTATGAGACACGGTATCCACGTTGTTGAGTCATCTGATACATACATATACACATAGATCTATATAGTGCTTAATAATGTTTCTAACCGATGATATTCTATGCGATAGCTGGTTTATCTTACTGGTATGGTGATCAATGAAAGGGAAAACATGTTTCGCCAGATAGGCTTCCTCAGTGACCTAATACAAATATCAGAAAAAGGATATTTTTACAATCTCAATTTCTGTATGTGAATACACTTATATTATTTGTAGGTAAAAGAATAGTAATCAGCAAGGCAGAAGAAAATGTTATCAACAATATCAGCAATGTCAACAAATAATAATGACCAAAGTATCAACATTTTTGTACCATCTATCCTGGTTTTTGACCCTGGAAGGGATATAGGGCTTCCCTTTGGCGGTGCTGTGCCTTCAGTATACGGGGATTCCCCAGATGGTGTGTCTATTGGCCCTTTAAAATAAAGATGATGCAGGTAAAAAAGAAGAATTTTTTTCTTTCATATTGCGGGCAGTATGGGGGTGGAAAAAACGCTGTCCCATATTTATATGTCTGCGCTTTATGTCAATATCTTCAGCCCCTGGTCATGAGCCTGCCCTCATACGTCAAGGACACTGGCCACATCTTACGTGACGGATTGTGGGTGGACCCTGCCGCGCTCCTGGTCACTCTGGATGTCGAGGTCCTGTACTCGAGTATCCCCCATGGAAAGGGACTTAAAGTGGTAGAGACATTCCTGAATGAGTTGGATGTGTCTGAACATAATCACAATCTGTTCCTCCTCCGGCTCCTCAATTTCGTCCTCACCCACAACATGTTCCTCTTCAATGGCCAACTTTATCATCAGATGCAGGGGACAGCGATGGGGACAACATGTGCCCCATCGTTTGCCAACCTGTACCTGGGCTGGTGGGAGAGGGGCCTGTGGGCTGAGGAGGAGATGGCCAAGTACCTGTGCCACGTTTTGGCCTGGCACAGGTACATAGATGACATCTTGGTCATCTGGGAGGGGCCGGAGGAGACACTTGGGGATTTTGTTCAAATGCTGAACAACAATGAGCTCAATCTTAAGTTCACATGTGACTTCAACCAGGATAAGGTTACCTTTCTAGACCTAGAAATACGCAAGGACCAACAGGGGCAAATCAGTACCCTCTTATATAGAAAGGAAACCTCGGCAAATACAATGTTAAGGGCGACTAGCTCCCACCAGCCCAGTGGGAATTTATGGGCAATGGGGAATTTATACGCGGGATATGGGGAATTTATATGCGCACGTCGGAACTGCTCAACGCTACAAACATTCAAATCTGAAGCCACGAAAATTTGGGCACGATTACATGCGAGAGGCTATAGCAGGCCGATTTTGAAAGCTGCCTATAAAAAAGCCAGACACCTTGATAGACAGAAATTATTACAAACCTAGAACTGCAAAAAAAGACATGGGACCAGCATTGGTACTGGCGTATGCAGATGCACATGCATCTGTACGGAATATTCTTCAGTCCAACTGGCCCATTCTACTAAATGACTCTCACTTGAAAACATTTCTGCCCACTCAACCAAATATAATCTTTAGACATCCCAACAACTTAAGAGACAAACTGGTACACAGTCATTTCTCAGAACACCTAAAAGACAAATGATGTAGAGTTTGGGGTACCTACACATGTGGGACCTGCAGCATGTGTAAATATATTTCCTCGGGGACAGAAATAATGCTTAACCAGGATAAGTACAAGACTAAACATTTTATAAATTGCAATACAAGCCATATTATATACCTCCTAACATGTGGATGTGGTAGATTATATGTGGGGAAGACCAATCGCCCCCTAAAAAAAACGGGTCTATGAACACCATTACAGCATAAAGACTGGAAATATAAAAACACCAATAGGACGCCATTTCAAACAATATCACAATAGTAACCCGGTTACTTTAAAATTCCAAGGCTTAGATAGGATACACCCATCCACACGGGGGGGGGGCAACTTAGAAAAGGTCACCCTAAAATTGGAAACGCGCTGGATATTTCGATTAAAGGCCCACAAGTTCCCAGGTTTAAACAAAACGCTTAGTTTCACCTCATACTTATGAGAAACACCTTGAACAGCTGGATGGATCCCGAAGTAATGATGGGACAGATTCAATCCAACCTTCATCAATACTACTAAATTAGAATAGGACATCATGCCTACTGGTCTGTTTAATTATATATGGAGGTATTGCCTAATGATAACTTCCCCCTATAGAGAGTACCTGGCAACCATACAAATTGTGTATCTATAACAGATGTCTCATTCTTGCATTTAAAGTATGTATTTCTGCTGCATTGTAAATCAGAGATTTATAAATTAAATATGTTTGAATGTCCTTGGAGGGATCTAGGGCTCCCCATGCTTAACATATATGAATGCGCAGTTTCTGTCCCCCTAAATAAAAATAAAAATCTTTTTCTTTGCCTTCACTTCAGGATCACAAATACTGCCATACAATCCAACCCTGCAGTGCCCCTCGCCTAAAACACCTCAGAGGTACACGATAATAAATCCAGCTGGTCAGAGATATTTTTTCTCGTAGTAGCTATATACATGAAACATGAATTCACAAGTAACCACTAAGTAGCACAATATTATCTTGGTATTTTAATCTGCATCACCGGCCTATAAGAAAATGGCGGTGAAATGCAGACATGCACTGGCGAGGGAACGGCGCGCGTGACATCACTTCTGGTCTACGGACCGGAGGCTGAATATCAGCACTTCCATCTGAAATGCACTGACAGACGCGCGCCGTTAGTCAGCGTGCACAGAAGGGCACCAGCCCTCCATAACCAGTCACAACATACGGGTAGCGGGAGACCCCGCATAAACATAAAAAACGTGGACTGGTACCATCTGTTACAGCACACAGCGCGCTGACTTCACTGCTGATCATTGGGGGCAATATCAATTGTCCTTAAGATATGGGCACATACGCTTTCACTATTTACGATTGCCTAGAAGTATTAAATGAGACTAATATTTGATAACCTTTTTAGACAGTGGCCATATACAATCTGCCACATCGCCACAGAGATAATAGCCTACTCACAATCGCGAGGGAACCCAGCACATATACAATAACTAAGGTAACAATGAAATTCTAATTTTTTTCTTTATTTACAATGGAATTATATTGACATAGAGCGCAGATATATAAATATGGGACAGCGGTTTTTCCACCCCCATACCGCCCGCAATATGAAAGAAAAAAATTCTTCTTTTTTACCTGCATCATCTTTATTTTAAAGGGCCAATAGACACACCATCTGGGGAATCCCCGCATACTGAGGGCACAGCACCGCCAAAGGGAAGCCCTATATCCCTTCCAGGGTCAAAAACCAGGATAGACACTGTTTGGAGATCAGGTGATAAATTCTTTGATGCTCACATAGATCATTTGCTGTAACAAATGATGGTACAAAAAAGTTTGATACTTTGGTCATTATTATTTTTTGACATTGCTGATATTGTTGATAATATTTTTTTCTGCCTTGCTGATTACTTTTCTTTTACCTACAAATAATATATGTGTATTCACATAAAGAAATTGAGATTGTAAAAATATCTTTTTTCTGATATTTGTATTTGGTCACTGAGGAAGCCTATCTGGCGAAACATGTTTGCCCTTTCATTGATCATCATACAAGTAAGATAAACCAGCTATCGCATAGAATATCGTCGGTTAGAAACATTATTAAGCACTATATAGATCTATGTGTATATGTATTTATCAGATGACTCAACAACGTGGATACCGTGTCTCATACTTGACTGTAACAAAAAATAGATTTGAGTGATCTTTGATCACAGTTTTTTAAATATTTCTTAAATAAAATGATGTTTTAAATCAAACTTGAGGTGTGGTGGGTATGCTGGGTCCTATTCAGTAAGCCAGGACGGGGCCTAGTCCTGGAATCCTTGTCTATGCATTAAATTCAATCAATTCAACTTAAAGGACAAATGTCCCAAATCAGTCGTCAGTTATAGTGCCTAGATTTTCTAACTGCTTTACTGCTTGAATGTGCAGTGGAGGTAGATGAGATTTAAGGAGGCTCTTTTAAGAAGTAGTGTTGGGCAAACCCCCCCAAAGGTTCGGGTTCAGTACGTTTGGCTGAACTTTGAATAAAAGTTCGGGGACCCGAACGCCAACCCGGTCCACTTTAAAATTAATTGGGACTCGAACTATGGGGGCCAATTTTTCCTTTGGGGACTGGCGACCCCCTCCTTAACCACCTGTTAAGGGACCACCAGAGGCAGAATTAGGAATGAAAGAAAAAATTGTGATGGCAGGTGTAGTGGGGGGGGGGCACAGAGTGTGCAACAGAAAGTGGGAACGCTTGCCAGGCCTTGTTCTGGGACCAGCGAGGGCACATTTCCCTGTAGTCATTGAGGAATAGAATAAATGTGCAAATTTTGCAGACCTGCTATGTCATCTACAGCACACTGCAGGTAATGGAGGAGAGGCACATAGGACAGACTTGGAATGAGCTCAATGATGCGTTATTATTGCCATTGCCTGGACTGTACCTTTAAAGAGAAAGAAACACCATTACTCCAAGCCTTAGAGTCATAAAGATTTGTGTAACTGAGTCAGGTTGCCCCGCATTGTGGAACCCCAAGGATATGCATCATCAGCTACCCTGCCATGATTGGCCAGTGGCTAAGGCAGCAGCTAAGCTCTATTCAGCTTTCGAAGTGGCTCATATATATGAGTGGTCCAGAAAGCTGATTTGAGGAGGAAAGGTGAGTAAAACATGCAATCTTCTGGGATACACACAGCGGGGCACCCAAATACTGAAAATCCTGGTGATTGTTTCTATCATTTCAAAAACTTCACTACAGTAGTGGGGAGGATCAAGAGGGAGGAGCCAAATGTGACACTCCTGGAGACTTGATTTTGAGTACATATTTTCCCCCAGCCACCAATGCATGTTCCTGAATGTGAGTGGACTCTTCGCATAGCTTCTGGCGCTCAATGCTAGAGCGCCCAATTTTACAGCGCCAATGCTGGTTGTATGTAGTTTTTTCTTAACTATGGGCTTCAGCACCAAGTGCTGGACGCACCTAACTGCCGCTACCTATCGTTCGCTGCAGTGTTGTCCTGTTGTTAGATGTAGTGTAGTCTTGGGCGCTTTGACCTTGGAATACCACCTAGCGTTCTTGATTGACTCTGCAGTGAATCAGGGAGAACGCTTGCAGCGACCAATTGCAGACGCTGTAAGTGCCGCTACATAGACACTCACATGGCAATACGTGGTACTAGTCTTAAATTTGCCTCCCCATGTAAATGAAGAGTTAACGCTGTGTTACGGATGACTTGGCATGTTTTACTGCACCGAAAAATGCAATCCTTGCCAACTACTTTAACAAGAACTGTGCTTCTACAAGGTTGAATTTTTGCTATCAGGCTGGAAAGGCATGGTTGGCAGTGATTGTGATTGTGCTATTGTTCATGCACGGAAAGAACAAAAGAAAATTCAGCAATAGTGTTGGAGAATTTGGGGTCAATAACGCATTTAACTGCAAGGTCTGCAATGATAGCACTGTTTTGCTACAAGGCTGGCCAAAAAAGGGGGGTAAGGGAAAGACATACTCCACTCTGCAAAACACTTGGTCTCTAGGACTTGGAGCTCATTGGTAGGAGGTCGTAGTTGGTCGTCAGTTGCAATCTTGTTAAAATGTACAGTGATGGAGGGGATAGAGGGCTCCAAAGACTCATACCCAACATTAAAGTCTGCAAAGCATTGGATCAAGTCTAGGGCTGTGGGGTGAATGTCACTGTAAGACCTTGTGCTTGGTTGCATTTGTTCAAACATATGGTAGGCCAAAACCAAAAAGGTCTGCAACAGAACCTGCAGAAGAAACCCAAGAAATGCCTTCTTACCCAACCAACTAATGAACAAAACTCAACTCAACCTGTCTCAGTAGTTCATCAACAATGAGAAACTTACCTGATTGTGAAATTGAGTGCATGTGCTGTCCAGGCATGATCTTGAGAGACTGACAGCCTCTGCAATGAGGGCCACTCCCTGGCATCAGTCACAGTGACTGCAGTGGGTGTTCCCATGGCCAGCCTTTGGGGTGTGGAGTTTGTGCGGTCAAACAGGGTGTCATCCCTACTTCCCTGTAAGGCTCTCAACTGGACCAATAAATCTCTTTTCCCAAATACCCCATCTATTGCCTTTCTTTCCTATACATTTCTTAATTTCAAATTCTTTTTTACCCTTTTCCTTCTTCTTGAATTTCCATTTTCATTCTCTCTCTTTTATTTTTATTATTTCAGCTTTCTCTCATTTTGTACACCCCCACCTTTTTCATGCCATTTCCACATTCCCTCCCTCACATTTTACCTTCCCTCCATCTCTTTTTCCAGTTTTTTTCTTTCCATAATTTTTTCCTCCCTCTCTCTCTGTCTTTGTTTCTTACTTTCTTTTTTTTGTTCCTTTCCTTCTTTCTTTTTTCCTCTCTTTCTTTCTACCCTCTTTTTAGCCCTATTCAGCTCCTTCACTTTCTCTCTCTTTCTCCTCCACTTTATTGTTTGTCTACTGTCCCTCCATCTTGGCCCCATTTCCTCATTCATTCTTCTCTCTCTCTCTCTCTCTCTCTCTCTCTCTCTCTCTCTCTGTTTCATGTTCCCACATTCCTCCCATCTTTCTCTCATTTTCACATTCTCTCTATCTTTCTCTTGTCACTATTATTCAGTTTCCTTCTTTCTCTCACTTACTGTGTAACCTTCATCTTGTTTTTAAGCTTTTCTCTTCCTCTTTATTTTCAGCCTATCTTGATATTACATCACTGTTTCTGTATTTCAATCTCTTTTCCATATTTCCTCTTATCTCTCTTGTCTAACTTCAGTATTTCTACTTTTCTACAGCATTTCCTCTGTTGCTCGCATGTGTCTTGGGGCACCAGCCTGAAATCTTGCATAGGGCAACACTCACCCTAAGGCCGGCCCTGGGCATGACAGAGCATGGCCTGATATGTCGGAGGACTGGCACACCTCCTCCATTAGAGTTAATAGAGAGAGTGTGGAAGTGTCTATGTGACTGATGACAGGGGGCAACTGCGTGGAGACAAAAAGGCCCAACTTGCCCCAGATACTAAAGTGAAACATGTCAAATCCTGTTTTTTTAAATGATAGTGATATAGGTCAACTGCAAGGTTGGAGAGGCAGCAGGGCTACCAATGATAAAAAATTAAACCTTCCCTATTTATTATACACAATTTTAATGTTAAACTGGACCAACACCCATTTTTACGGGTGTTGGTCATGCAGTCAGCTAATCAAAACAAGCTTCGGGGGCATCCAGAATGCTGGAGTCCCCCCCAAACATAATCCCCCAGAACTCACCTTCACTACTAGCCAGCACCATGAACAGGGTCCCACAAATGGTCAGTGGGCGGTTAAGGGGACGGATCAGTCCAGTGGCTGGTGCTGTGGATGCGACCATGGCCTGCATGAACGCCTGGCAGCCAATCGCCGGACTTCTTTCCGGCACTGGCTCGTAGTGAAGGTGAGGATTATGGGAGTTTGGGGGGTTATGTTGGGGGGGGCTTCAGCATTCTGGATGCCCCCCCCCCCGAGCTTGTTTGATTAGCTGAATGTGGGACCAACACGGTTAAAGAAACAAAATGTGTGTTGGTCCGGTTTAACATTAAAATTGTGTATACTAATTAGGAAAGGTATTATTTTGGTCACTGCGGCAGACAAAATTGTACACTGTTCTGTGCATATTTGTGCCTAAAATGTCCTTCAAATAGTAAGATAATAGAAATGTAAGCCGTACGTTACAATATATAACATGGATTACGCAAGAAGTCATGAGAAATAAAGATGAATTAAACACCAATGTGCAGTTTTGCCATTCAATTTGTAAAGCAAAAGCATTTTATATTTTGGCATATTGCAGCCCTTTTGTTTTCTTTTATTTTGTGGGATTTATTGTTTACTCTTCCTCCCCATATAATATGCATTTTAATTAGCTTCCAGCCTCCCACTAATTTTTTTTACACAATTACGATTCCAAGTCCCTGCATTATACTGCTGAGGTCGTGTGACCCGTTGTTCTCTGGAATAGCATCCCTGCAATTTAGTCAGTCGCAATAAAAGGGTTTTCCATTGTGCTGACATTACTAATAGGTTTGGTGTTTCTTCATTCTTAACTATTTAATGTGAACATGTTTTAATGGCCATTGTATGCTTAAAAAGGGTTACATGGTTATAAGAAATTCAGATTTAAAAAACAAAAAATTCTGTGCAAACCACTAGAGATGAGCGAACTTTTGAAAAATTCGATTCGACTGATTCGCCGAATTTTCCGTCAAAAATCGTTTCGAACCGAATTTATTCGCGACGGATCGCTATTAAAAACTGCTATTTCTGAGCCTCCTAGAGCCTCAATAGGGTTGTAAACCATTCTGCCTTGCTGTAACACGCACAGGATGCATGCTGGGATAGTTAAATAATACTTTGAATAAATATCACATGCAGATCAGAGGCATCGCTAATAGAATCGCAGAGCGGCACAATTGCAGAGAGTTGAAGTGGCATCACTATGAGGGGCAGGAGCCCAAACATTGCTTTAAAGAGACACTGGAGTTGGCAGCAGCAGGAGCCCAAAAATTGGATGAATCACACCCTGAAGTTGCAAGCAGCAGCAGCAGGAGCCCAAACATTACTTTAAAGAGACACTGGGGTTGGCTTCAGGAGCCCAAAAATTGGAAGATTCACACCCTGGAGTTGGCAGCAGCAGCCCAAATATTACTTTAAAGAGACCCTGGGGTTGGCTTCAGGCGCCCAAAAATTGGATGAATCACACCCTGGAGTTGGCAGCAGCAGCAGCAGGAGCCCAAATATTACTTTAAAGAGACACTGGGGTTGGCTTCAGGAGCCCAAAAATTGGATGAATCACACCCTGGAGTTGGCAGCAGCAGCAGCAGGAGCCCAAACATTACTTTAAAGAGACCCTGGGGTTGGCTTCAGGAGCCCAAAAATTGGATGAATCACACCCTGGAGTTGGCAGCAGCAGCAGCAGGAGCCCAACTATTACTTTAAAGAGACACTGGAGTTGGCTTCAGGAGCCCAAAAATTGGATGATTCACACCCTGGAGTTGGCAGCAGCAGCAGCAGGAGCCCAAACATTACTTTAAAGAGACCCTGGGGTTGGCTTCAGGAGCCCAGAAATTGGATGAATCACACCCTGGAGTTGGCAGCAGCAGCAGGAGCCCAAATATTACTTTAAAGAGACACTGGGGTTGGCTTCAGTAGCCCAAAAATTGGATGAATCACACCCTGGAGTTGGCAGCAGCAGCAGCAGGAGCCCAAATGTTACTTTAAAGAGACCCTGGGGTTGGCTTCAGGAGCCCAAAAATTGGATGAATCACACCCTAGAGTTGGCAGGAGTTGGCAGCAGCAGCAACAGGAGCCCAAACATTACTTTAAAGAGACACTGGAGTTGGCTTCAGGAGCCCAAAAATTGGATGATTCACAACCTGGAGTTGGCAGCAGCAGCAGCAGCAGCAGCAGCAGCAGCAGCAGCAGCAGCAGGAGCCCAAACATTACTTTAAAGAAACACTGGAGTTGGCTTCAGGAGCCCAAAAATTGGATGATTCACACCCTGGAGTTGGCAGCAGCAGCAGCAGGAGCCCAAATATTACTTTAAAGAGACACTGAAGTTGGCTTCAGGAGCCCAAAAATTGGATGATTCACACCCTGGAGTTGGCAGCAGCAGCAGCAGGAGCCCAAATATTACTTTAAAGAGACCCTGGGGTTGGCTTCAGAAGGCCAGAAATTGGATGAATCACACCCTGGAGTTGGCAGCAGCAGCAGCAGGAGCCCAACTATTACTTTAAAGAGACACTGGAGTTGGCTTCAGGAGCCCAAAAATTGGATGATTCACACCCTGGAGTTGGCAGCAGCAGCAGCAGGAGCCCAAACATTACTTTAAAGAGACCCTGGGGTTGGCTTCAGGAGCCCAGAAATTGGATGAATCACACCCTGGAGTTGGCAGCAGCAGCAGGAGCCCAAATATTACTTTAAAGAGACACTGGGGTTGGCTTCAGTAGCCCAAAAATTGGATGAATCACACCCTGGAGTTGGCAGCAGCAGCAGCAGGAGCCCAAATGTTACTTTAAAGAGACCCTGGGGTTGGCTTCAGGAGCCCAAAAATTGGATGAATCACACCCTAGAGTTGGCAGGAGTTGGCAGCAGCAGCAACAGGAGCCCAAACATTACTTTAAAGAGACACTGGAGTTGGCTTCAGGAGCCCAAAAATTGGATGATTCACAACCTGGAGTTGGCAGCAGCAGCAGCAGCAGCAGCAGCAGGAGCCCAAACATTACTTTAAAGAAACACTGGAGTTGGCTTCAGGAGCCCAAAAATTGGATTATTCACACCCTGGAGTTGGCAGCAGCAGCAGCAGGAGCCCAAATATTACTTTAAAGAGACACTGAAGTTGGCTTCAGGAGCCCAAAAATTGGATGATTCACACCCTGGAGTTGGCAGCAGCAGCAGCAGGAGCCCAAATATTACTTTAAAGAGACCCTGGGGTTGGCTTCAGAAGGCCAGAAATTGGATGAATCACACCCTGGAGTTGGTAGCAGCAGGAGCCCAAATATTACTTTAAAGAGACCCTGGGGTTGGCTTCAGGAGCCCAAAAATTGGATGAATCACACCCTGGAGTTGGCAGGAGTTGGCAGCAGCAGCAACAGGAGCCCAAACATTACTTTAAAGAGACACTGGAGTTGGCTTCAGGAGGCCAAAAATTGGATGAATCACACCCTGGAGTTGGCAGCAGCAGCAGCAGGAGCCCAAATATTACTTTAAAGAGACACTGGGGTTGGCTTCAGTAGCCCAAAAATTGGATGAATCACACCCTGGAGTTGGCAGCAGCAGCAGCAGGAGCCCAAATATTACTTTAAAGAGACCCTGGGGTTGGCTTCAGGAGCCCAAAAATTGGATGAATCACACCCTGGAGTTGGCAGGAGTTGGCAGCAGCAGCAGCAGCAACAGGAGCCCAAACATTACTTTAAAGAAACACTGGAGTTGGCTTCAGGAGCCCAAAAATTGGATGATTCACACCCTGGAGTTGGCAGCAGCAACAGGAGCCCAAACATTACTTTAAAGAGACACTGGAGTTGGCTTCAGGAGCTCAAAAATTGGATGATTCACACCCTGGAGTTGGCAGCAGCAGCAGGAGCCCAAATATTACTTTAAAGAGACCCTGGGGTTGGCTTCAGGAGCCCAAAAATTGGATGAATCACACCCTGGAGTTGGCAGCAGCAGCAGGAGCCCACAAATTACTTTAAAGAGACCCTGGGGTTGGCTTCAGGAGCCCAAAAATTGGATGAATCACACCCTGGAGTTGGCAGCAGCAGCAGCAGGAGCCCAAATATTACTTTAAAGAGACCCTGGGGTTGGCTTCAGGAGCCCAGAAATTGGATGAATCACACCCTGGAATTGGCAGCAGCAGCAGCAGGAGCCCAAATATTACTTTAAAGAGACCCTGGGGTTGGCTTCAGGAGCACAAAAATTGGATGAATCACACCCTGGAGTTGGCAGCAGCAGCAGCAGGAGCCCAAATATTACTTTAAAGAGACCCTGGGGTTGGCTTCAGGAGCCCAAAAATTGGATGAATCACACCCTGGAGTTGGCAGGAGTTGGCAGCAGCAGCAGCAGCAACAGGAGCCCAAACATTACTTTAACCCTTTAAACGCCAGCCACGTAAAATTTACGTGGCTGCCTCTCCTGCAGTTAACTGCCAGCCACGTAAATTTTACGTGCCTGACTTTCCCCACTAATAGTAAAAAAAGTTTTTAAAAAAGACACTTACCTGACCCTTCGTTTGATTCAGCCTGGTCTCCTCTTCAAAATGGTGGTCTCCGATCGTTCACCGGACCTCCTCTGGCTGCAGGGGAGGGCCCGGAATAGGGTGCCCCCCCCCATTTCAGCTGCCTCCGGCTTTTCCTGTAAAATAAAAAAAAAAAAAAATGACATTTACTTACCTCTGTGTGCGCTGGCTCCCGCCGACCCTACTCTTCACCTGGGGGGCCTCCGATCCCCCCCCAGGTCATTCCGATCTTCAGGAGAGAGCCTGGAAGGCTCTCTCCCCTCTCCTGTTCCGATGGCGGCCGCCATCTTGACGCTAAGCCCCGCCCCTTTTGGGGGCGGGGCTAATGACGTCAGTCCGGACCGTCGTCCCCGCTAAGCCCCGCCCCTTTGGGGGCGGGGCTATGACGTCATTCCCAGTCCCGATCACCGGCTACAGCTCTGTTAGCTGTCAGATGCCGGTGATCGGTGCCCTGGAAGGAGGTGACAGGAGATCCTCTGATCTCCTGCCTCCTCCTTCTCTGGATGCCGATCACCGGCATCTGACAGCAGATCAGCGAGGGACACAGGAGCTGACGATCGAAGGTGAGTAAAGAGTAAATTTTTTTTTTTTTTTTTAATAAATAAAAATTTTGTGTCCGTGTTTTTTTTTTCTGTTAACCCTTTGTGAACTGGTAAGGGGTCCATGAGACCCCTGTACCAGTTCACAAGGCTGGGGTCTGGCAAGTCACCTGCCCTAGCGGGTGACTTGCCATTAACCCCTGCACCCCCAATTACCTGCCTCCCCAAAGCCCAGGGGGGGCAGAAGAGCCCGGGCCCACATAGGCTATGTGGGCTCGTAGGCTGCAGGGTGGGGGGGGGCCACAAAAGCTGGCCCCCCCACTCTGTGCCTACAAGCCCCCATAGCTGGTCCCGGGCTGGTTATGACGGGTAGGGGGGACCCTACGTCATTTTTTTTTTAAATTTTAAGGGTTAGGGTTAGGGTTAGGGTTAGCCTAACCCTAACCCTTAAAATTCAAAAAAAAAATGAGGTCCCCCACCCTGTGAGGGGGGACCCTATGTCATTTTTTTTTAATTTTAAGGGTTAGGGTTAGGCTCAGGAGCGGGCTGAGGTGAGTTTTTTATACCTTTCTCGGGGGTTTTACGCAGCGGGGCACCCCCGCGGAAGTGGATCAAAACCCAGGATAGTGAAAATCCTGGGTGTTGGTCCACTTTACGGGTTAGGGTTAGGCTAACCCTAACCCTTAGAATTCCCCCCAAAAATGGGGTCCCCCCACCCCCTGGGATTAAAAAGAAAAAATAAAAAAAAATTAAAATTTTAAAGAATTAAAATTAAAAAGAAAATGACATAGGGACCCCCTCCCAGGGGGGGCCCACTATTTTTTTAATTTTTGGGGTTAGGCTTAGCCAAAAATTCTCAAAAAAAATTGGGGTCCCCCCCGGGAGGGGGTCCCTATGTCATTTTAAATTAACCCCTTATGTTTATAGTGTGGATAGTAGTATTTTATATGTAAATGTTATAAAATGCTCTTTTCAGTTTGGGGGGTCTCCTGGGCAAGAATGAGGGGCTATTGATACATATGTGGTACCGTTGTAATCGGGAGAAATGGGGCTATCACATGCAATATGGTTTTTATTACTAAAAAATGTTTTATTTAAAATAAAGGAGACAATTGTTTAAAAAATATTATTTTATTTATTTTTTTGTTTTTTTTACGCAAAAATATTTAAAAAACAGTAGAAAAATTACAAACAAGACATTTAATGTTAAAGCCTAAATTCTGCTGCAAAAAAATATATATATATTTTCCAAGAAATTCCGACAAAAATCACGGTTAAACATGCCGCAAAATGGGGAAAAATGACCAACTGAGGGCGACAAAAGTTCAAGTAGGCTGGCAATTAAAAGGGTTAATAGTACCTATGCATGTTGGGTATTGTTCTGCTCGGGGGACCTTGCACTTTCAGATTTAGCTTGTTTTTTCTTATTTGCATATTGATATTTTAGGAAAAGGTGTTTTTTATTCTGCTTTTTTATAATTTTTTTTGTGAAACCCTGTGCAACCTAAGAATTCTTCAAGGGATTACTTCCAGAAAGATGAGCCCACGACAACAAGCTGGGTACGCTTAGAAAGCTTAAAATGTGTACTTTCAGGGAATATATGGTTTATGGGGGATATTCTAAATGTAAAGGGTTGTTTTGGTAGAAAAAGCACAAGGTGCGCACTTTGTATGCAGAGCTGAAATTTTGAAGTAAAATTACCGTTACGCACATGCTTTACTTTGGTGTGTTTGGCAACTCTTCCCTTGACAGTAGCTATGCATGCTGGGTATTGTTCTGTTCGGGGCATGTTGCTTTTTCAGATTTTCAGTTTTTTTCTTGTTTGCATATAGGTTTTTTTAGAAAAATGTGGTTTTGATTATGCTTTTTTATACTTTTTTAGAGAAACCCTGTGCAACCAAAGAATATATTGATGGATTACTTCCAGAAAACTGCACCCATGTCAACAAGCCTGGTACGCCTAGAAAGTGTGTACTTCCAGAGAATCTTTAGTTTGTTGGGGGTATTTCAAATGTAAAGGGTTGTTTTTCTTGAAAAACTGCAAGGTGCGCTTAGCACGTAGCATAGTTGTATTTTATCTGAAAATCTCCTAAAGAGTTGTTTCAGTTTGGGGGAGTCTCCTGGGCAGGAAAGGGTGTCTACCTATACATATGTGGTATCACTGTAACCGGGAGAAATTGGGGTTTCACGTGCAATAAGATTTTATTGACAAACTTACATTTTTTATTACAAAAAACACTACAAATTGTAAAAAATTGTTTTTTGGGTTTTTTTTTGCACATATTTCATCCAAATATATTGAGAATACACCTAAAAAATGACAAACAAGACATTTCATGTTAAAGCTTAGACTCTGCTAAAAAAAAAATATATCACTTTTCTGGGAAATCCCTGGAAATCCCTTCAAAAATCACAGTTGAACAAGGGGAGCGCAAAATAGTGCAAAATGGTCTGGCAACAAAGGGTGACAAAATCTCAAGGTAGGCTGGCGGTTAAAGGGTTAAAGAGACACTGGAGTTGGCTTCAGGAGCCCAAAAATTGGATGATTCACACCCTGGAGTTGGCAGCAGCAGCAGCAGCAGGAGCCCAAATATTGCTTTAAAGAGACCCTGGGGTTGGCTTCAGGAGCCCAAAAATTGGATGAATCACACCCTGGAGTTGGCAGCAGCAGCAGGAGCCCAAATATTACTTTAAAGAGACACTGGGGTTGGCTTCAGTAGCCCAAAAATTGGATGAATCACACCCTGGAGTTGGCAGCAGCAGCAGCAGGAGCCCAAATATTACTTTAAAGAGACCCTGGGGTTGGCTTCAGGAGCCCAAAAATTGGATGAATCACACCCTGGAGTTGGCAGCAGCAGCAGCAGGAGCCAAAATATTACTTTGAAGAGACCCTGGGGTTGGCTTCGGGAGCCCAAAAATTGGATGAATCACACCCTGGAGTTGGCAGGAGTTGGCAGCAGCAGCAACAGGAGCCCAAACATTACTTTAAAGAGACACTGGAGTCGGCTTCAGGAGGCCAAAAATTGGATGAATCACACCCTGGAGTTGGCAGCAGCAGCAGCAGGAGCCTAAATATTACTTTAAAGAAACACTGGGGTTGGCTTCAGTAGCCCAAAAATTGGATGAATCACACCCTGGAGTTGGCAGCAGCAGCAGCAGGAGCCCAAATATTACTTTAAAGAGAACCTGGGGTTGGCTTCAGGAGCCCAAAAATTGGATGAATCACACCCTGGAGTTGGCAGGAGTTGGCAGCAGCAGCAGCAGCAACAGGAGCCCAAACATTACTTTAAAGAGACACTGGAGTTGGCTTCAGGAGCCCAAAAATTGGATAATTCACACCCTGGAGTTGGCAGCAGCAGCAGCAGCAGGAGCCCAAATATTACTTTAAAGAAACCCTGGGGTTGGCTTCAGGAGCCCAAAAATTGGATGAATCACACCCTGGAGTTGGCAGCAGCAGCAGGAGCCCAAATATTACTTTAAAGAGACACTGGGGTTGGCTTCAGTAGCAAAAAAATTGGCTGAATCACACCCTGGAGTTGGCAGCATCAGCAGCAGGAGCCCAAATATTACTTTAAAGAGACCCTGGGGTTGGCTTCAGGAGCCGAAAAATTGGATGAATCACACCCTGGAGTTGGCAGCAGCAGCAGCAGGAGCCCAAATATTACTTTAAAGAGACCCTGGGGTTGGCTTCAGGAGCCCAAAAATTGGACGAATCACACCCTGGAGTTGGCAGGAGTTGGCAGCAGCAGCAGCAGCAACAGGAGCCCAAACATTACTTTAAAGAGACACTGGAGTTGGCTTCAGGAGCCCAAACATTGGATGATTCACACCCTGGAGTTGGCAGCAGCAGCAGCAGCAGGAGCCCAAATATTACTTTAAAGAGACCCTGGGGTTGGCTTCAGGAGCCCAAAAATTGGATGAATCACACCCTGGGGTTGGCAGCAGCAGCAGCAGGAGCCCAAATATTACTTTAAAGAGACCCTGGGGTTGGCTTCAGGAGCCCAAAAATTGGATGAATCACACCCTGGAGTTGGCAGCAGCAGCAGCAGGAGCCCACAAATTACTTTAAAGAGACCCTGGGGTTGGCTTCAGGAGCCCAAAAATTGGATGAATCACACCCTGGAGTTGGCAGGAGTTGGCAGCAGCAGCAGCAGCAGCAGCAGCAACAGGAGCCCAAACATTACTTTAAAGAGACACTGGAGTTGGCTTCAGGAGCCCAAAAATTGGATGAATCACACCCTGGAGTTGGCAGCAGCAGCAGCAGGAGCCCAAATATTACTTTAAAGAGACACTGGGGTTGGCTTCAGTAGCCCAAAAATTGGATGAATCACACCCTGGAGTTGGCAGCAGCAGCAGCAGGAGCCCAAATATTACTTTAAAGAGACCCTGGGGTTGGCTTCAGGAGCCCAAAAATTGGATGAATCACACCCTGGAGTTGGCAGGAGTTGGCAGCAGCAGCAGCAGCAAAAGGAGCCCAAACATTACTTTAAAGAGACACTGGGGTTGGCTTCAGGAGCCCAAAAATTGGATGATTCACACCCTGGAGTCGGCAGCAGCAGCAGCAGGAGCCCAAATATTACATTAAAGAGACCCTGGGGTTGGCTTCAGGAGCCCAAAAATTGGATGAATCACACCCTGGAGTTGGCAGCAGCAGCAGGAGCCCAAATATTACTTTAAAGAGACACTGGGGTTGGCTTCAGTAGCCCACAAATTGGATGAATCACACCCTGGAGTTGGCAGCAGCAGCAGCAGGAGCCCAAATATTACTTTAAAGAGACCCTGGGGTTGGCTTCAGGAGCCCAAAAATTGGATGAATCACACCCTGGAGTTGGCAGCAGGAGCCCAAACATTACTTTAAAGAGACACTGGAGTTGGCTTCAGGAGCCCAAAAATTGGATTATTCACACCCTGGAGTTGGCAGCAGCAGCAGCAGCAGGAGCCCAAACATTACTTTAAAGAGACACTGGAGTTGGCTTCAGGAGCCCAAAAATTGGATGAATCACAACCTGGAGTTGGCATCAGCAGGAGCCCAAAAATTGGCCTAAAGACATAAATATGTTTTGCACCATTTGGAAAGTGTAAAACGTGGCACCATGCTGAATCTAGTCGCATGCATCAGGCATTGGTGGGTGGAAATCCTGGCTGATCCATCCCTGATTCATTTTGACAAAGGTGAGTCTCTCCACATTTTTAGTTGACAGACGAGTTCTCCTCGCCGTAACTATGGCCCCCGCCGCACTAAACACCCGCTCAGATGGCACGCTACTTGCCGGGCAGGACAGCTTTTCCAGGGCAAACTCTGCTAGTTGCGGCCACAAATCAAGTTTGGCTGCACAGAAGTCCAGCGGATCCTCAAGGTGTGTTGGCATGGTCATGTAAAAGTATGACATGACCTGCTGGTTCAGGTCCTGCTCCAGGTCTTCCTGCTGCTCATGAGTAGCCTCACTATGCGGGTGTAGAAAGCAACTCATTAGCGACTGAAGACTGAGGCTGCTGCTGCTGATGGAGCTGCTGCTGCTGCTCCTGCCAACCCCCCCAGCGGCCATGGCAGTGGAAGGTGAGCGCAGAGGTCCCCTCGAGTCAGACCTGCGAGAGTATGGACCATGGCGCAGATAGGCATCGGCCAACTGCCTACGTAGAATGTCTTTGTAGTAGTTGAGTTTGTCCTCCCTCTCGGTGGGTTTAAAAAATGCCCCCATTTTGTGCCGGAAGCGAGGGTCCAATAAGGTGGACAGCCAGAAGTCATCCCGCCGACAGATGGAAACAATTCTGGGGTCACTACGCAAGCACGTGAGCATGCTTCGTGCCATTTGCGCAAGTGACTCGGATGGACTACCTGTCTCCATCTCCACTGCATACTGCCACGGTGTGCCCAGGTCCTCTGTCTCGTCTTCCTCAAAAACCTCTAGCTCCTCTGGCTGCTCCTGCTCCTCCTCTCCTGTCCGCTGACTAGATAAACCAGCCATTTCGCCAAGCCTAAACTGTGTTTCGCTGGGCAACTCCTCCTCCTCCTCTTCCTCCTCCTCCTCCAGTTCAGCTCCAACGGGGTTTATGTGGCCGTAAGATGTAAACTCCATGTCTCCAGTGCCCTGACCAGCCATGGTTTCCAACATGTGCTGTAGTACATGAAGCAGTGGAATCACGTCGTTCATCCCGTAATCCTGCCGACTGACAAATAAAGTGGCTTCCTCAAAGGGCCTGAGCAAACGGCAGGTGTCACGTATGAGCTGCCACTGGTTGACATTGAAGTTACACAGGGGAGTCCCCCTATCTGCTTGGATCATCAGGAAATTTGTGATGGCTTTTCTCTGTTCATATAATCGGTCCAACATGTGAAGGGTGGAATTCCAACGGGTGGAAACATCGCAAATCAGACTATGTTGGGGGATACCATTCTGACTCTGTAGCTCAAGAAGGGTGTGTTTGGCGGTGTATGAGTGGCTGAAGTGCATGCAAAGTTTCCTTGAAGTTGTTAGGATGTCTTGCAGATGGGGGGAACACTTCAGAAACCGCTTGACAACCAGATTGAAGACGTGAGCCATGCAGGGGGCATGGGTCAGGCTTCCTTGGCGCAGCGCAGACAAAATGTTCTTCCCATTGTCGGTAACCATGATTCCCATTTTAAGTTTTCTTGGAGTAAGCCATGTTTGGATTTCCTGATGAATACATTTAAGCAGTTCCTCCCCTTTGTGACTCCGTTCGCCAAGACAAACCATGTGAAGCACTGCGTGACACCTCCGTGCCCTGCACACATGGTAGACTGGAGGGGCACTGAGACTTGAGCCTACAGTGGAGGGTGAGGGGATGGCGGAGGATGAGGAGGCCGAGTCGCACGGTGTCACAGGCCCAACGGGCAGGGAGCGCGGAGGCTGAAGCGGCGTGACCTGTCCAAGTTGCTGCTGCTGCTGCAAAGGGACCACATTCACCCAGTGGGCCGTAAACGACATGTACTGTCCCTGACCGTAGTTACAGCTCCAGATGTCGGCGCTGCCATGCACTTTGCTACACACCGACAGGCTCAAGGACTGGCCCACCTTCTGTTCAACAAAAGTGTGCAGCGCTGGTACTGCCTTCTTGGCAAAGAAATGACGGCTTGGGACTCTCCACCTCGGCTCGGCACAAGCCATCAGTTCTCTGAAAGGTGCAGATTCCACCACCTGAAAAGGGAGCGACTGCAGCACCAGCAACTTGGACAGGAGAACATTCAGCTTCTGCGCCGTAGGATGAGTGGGTGCATACTGCTGTCTCTTGGACATGGCTTCGCTGATGGATTGCTGGCGGGATGCATGACTTGGAGGAGGAGGAGTAGGAGCAGGAGCGACAGAGGATGGGTATGACGCACAGCTGCCTTCGGCTGAGATGCTGGAGCCTTGGCTGGCAGAAATTGGGAGCGGCGTGCCACTTGGTGAGGAAGCAGACTGGACCACCCCTTGGGAGCCTCGGTTCTCCCAGGTCGCTTTATGGTGACGCATCATATATTGACGCAGGGCCGTGGTGCCAACATTTGGACCCTGGCCACGCTTCACCTTTTGCCTACATATCTTGCATGTGGCCATGTTACCCTCCTGCGGATGCTTCAGGAAAAACTGCCACACTGCCGAGTAGCTACTTTTCCCACCCCCTGGCCTCACTGATTCACTGCTGCTGTTGCCAACTCCAGGAACCCCTGCTCCACTACCTCCCGATAAGGTAGACTGCCGCACAGCAGGTGCTCTACCCCGGCCCCGGCCGGCTCCAGCCTTTGGAATTGTGCCCCCATGCTGACTGCTACCACCTTGCTGCCTCAGCTGCTGACTCCGGGGCAACCTGCGCCCCTCTTCTCCTGATGATGACGATGAAGCCCCTTCATCACCCGGCTCCCAAGTGCGATCGGCTTCATCGTCATCATCATTATCACCAAGTTGTGGCTGTACGTCACTGATGTTCGTAGATTCGTCAACAGTGTCTGGTGCAGGAGCTGGAACGCTCGCAGCACCCACGACACTGTCCACATCACTATTTGTCTGCCTAGCTAAAGAAGCCACCTCCATTTCTTGGCTGGGCAGTAGCTGCTGACTGTCCTCTATCTGATCGTCCTCCTCACTAAAGAGTGGAGCTGAACCCAAAGCATTGGATACGTCGCTGGGGGAGGGAACGGCGTAGGACAGAGGCAATGGGAGGACAGGGACTGCTCTCGGGGCATGCCAACTCAGGGTTGTGTCAGAGGAACCTACCGACCCTAGACTGGGGGTCTCAGACGTAAGTTGTGATGATGTTGTTGATGAGCGCATTAACCAATCTACCACGGCAGATGCGTTAATGGTGGAGACCCGACCGCTAGCAGATACTGGCAGATTAGGTCTCTCAGCGTGACTCCTGCTGCTACTGGCCCCCAGTCTGCTGCGACCTCTGCCTGCGGAATCTTGGCCTCTGCCACTCCTCTTTTCACTTCCAGGCACTTGTCTGCCCGACATAGTCTAACTGCCGTGGTTGTAGGTGATATTTTAAGAACCCCCAGGCAGCGGTGGGTCTATATGAAACAGAATATAATGCACACCAAAAGTGAGCAGTAACACTCAGCCTCCAACAGGCCTGCCTAGTGTAAATAAGAGAGCTGCTTAGTGTAAATAAAGAGGGGTATGCTATGTTACAGAATGGGATGCCCCAACAGCCAGCAGTGCACCTGTGAGCAGTACTACTATGCACAGCAAAAGTGTCTTTATCAGGCCTAATTTCAATTAGAATAAGTGCAAATGGTTATGGTCTTAAATAGAGGCTGGTGTAGTCACAGAATGGGATGCCACAAAAACCAGCAGTGCACCTGGGACCAGTAGTGCTATGCACAGCAAAAGTGTCTTTATCAGGCCTAATTTCAATTAGAATAAGTGCAAATGGTTATGGTCTTAAATAGAGGCTGGTGTAGTCACAGAATGGGATGCCTCACAGCAGACTTAAGATCAGTTCAGTATATATGCACAGTTAGTGTATAAGCAGCCTGAAAACGCTAACAAAGCCAGTCAGCCAGCCAGTAACACTCAGGCTGGATGAAAAAAAAATCTCCCTGTGACTGCCTCCGATTTTTCCTAACTTTCCCTGTTTTTCGCTGACTTTCTGTCTGTCTCCTGCCTGTCTCCTGCCTGTCTCCAGCCTGTCTCCAGCCTGTCCCTGTCTGTCTAACTGTCTCTCTCCCTGCCTACAGCAGCGTTCTGTCTCTCACGAATGCAATACAGAAATGAGAAAAAGCAAGATGGCCGCCGGCCTTAAATAGCGCTGTGACGTCACCGGGCTTGCTGGCTGCTGACAGGCTGCATGTGACTGCCCCAGCTTGCACTGGCGCGGGGTAGATGTCTGGACATGTCCCGTCCGCCATCTTAGAATGCCTGTAATGTAATGAATGGATGTTAAAGGAAAACTTCGAGCGATCGAATCGCGGGGAAATTCGGATTTGATCCGAATCGAATTTTCCATGAAATTCGGATCGAATCCGGGTTCGTCCGGATCGATTCGCTCATCCCTACAAACCACCACTACATCTTGACCATTAGAAAGGCAAAACAAATATGTTTAGAAAATAGTGATGATTTAGCTCCGGGTAAACAAAGCGTTCTTTGATTTAATTTTGCTGTGCACTACAAAATGCACTTTTTGCAGCTGGTGCTGAATCACTGTCCATATAAGTAAATAGTGTAAGCTATACAAGCATTGCATGTTCAAGTGGTTCTTTTGATGAGCGCTTGAGGTACCACTGCCTAATATATCCAACCTGTTCATTTTGGTCTGTATTTGCCATGTATATACTTTCTGTTGTAATAAAGTGCCCTGTATTTTCTACTCTTGATTGGGAACATCTTGGGCTTTCATTCCAGCATATTAGGCCTAATTTGGGTCTCTCCATAAGGTGCCTTGCTCCTCTGTTACAGTGCTCTCAAAGTCTCACTTCCAGCCTTGTGCTGATAAGGACCAAGGTTCAAAACATGTGTCCACAGGTGGAAGATGAAATGGGACACCATAATTCCTCCATCTGGTTATACAAGGACTGGTTACACATTTCTCTGGCATGCAGGAAGGACCCTCTAAGTCAGTAGTCCTCAAACTTCCTCCTCAAGGGCCGAGACAGGCCAGGTTTTTCAGCTCTCCACGCTACTCCACAGGTGAATTAACTGGTGCTCAGACAGAGCTATAGCCCTAATTATTACATCTGTGCATCAGCATAGAGAGCTGCAAAACCTGGACTGTCTCGGCCCTTGAGGAGGAAGTTTGAGGACTACTGCTCTAAGTCCTTTAGCTTGATGCAGAGCATCCCCGTTCAGCTATCCCGTGCGTTTTCCCATTGGTTTTGGGCTTTGATCGGGTCAGGAAAGGGTGCTACGTTGATTTTAGTGTGCGTTTATGCGCACAGGTGGCTCGCACGAGGCTGTTTCCCGGGAAAACGGACGCCTCGTTCATTGGTCCGTTTTTTTCAGTGATGCAGAGCCTTGATTTCCGATTGAAAACACCCTAATAAAACGGGGCCGCCGAGCCTTCACCTACGGCAAGTCAGAGCAGCCGTATTTGCACTCGGGCAATAATATGCAGTCCTCTGTTGGAGCACATCAGCGGCGCCAGCTCCGCGGTCTTGTCCTGCTGAGTATGGCAGAAACCAGGCTGCACCGCACGCCTTTGGACATCGATGGCATGAGTATTTGATATTTTTTATGGTTTTTTTGGGGGGATCCTTTTTACAGGGTCTCCATAGTTTTTATTTTATTGTTTGTGTGCAGGCATTTGAAGATGGGACATAGGATAAATGTGCAGGCACTGGCTGGCCCTGATTTGGTCTTTGGGAGTCGTTTTTCTGGCTTTCCCTGCCTAGGAATTCCTGCCTACATGAGCGATTCAAATCAGCCAATCTATTTGGTGGCTGGCTACTTTGTATGTGTCTGAAACTTGTATTGGTTGCCCACCCTCTCTGACTGTGTTTGTTCCCGTAACACACTATTTGGTAACTTTTTTCGTAGTATATTTGGAGCCCAATTATTGATCTACAAATTAAATGGGTTAAGTGATTGTACCCTACTGCGTCATGTTCTTGCCCTCTTATGTAAGTAGTATTCCCCAGACTTTTTTAATCAGAGTACAGGTTGGATGTGCATGTAGTCTCATTACAAATGTCCTTTCCTCCCACCCTACCCCGCTCACCTATTTGTCCCTCTTTTCTATTGTTGCAATGCACACCTTTTTTAATAATTTTTTTTTTTTGGTTTTAGGGCAGGAGACTCTGCCTATCCTTTGGTCCCCTGGATGAAGACCCCCATCCTGCACCTATCTTCACAGGCAGAGGAGCGCTACAATACTGCCCCCAGGAGGACTCGCTCTGTGTTGGAGCGAGGCTTTGTTCTCTTGAAGATGAGGTTCCGTTGTCTTGATGAGACTGGGGGGGGCACTACAATAGGCGCCTGCAACGGTCCTAAACCTAATCATGGCTTGTGGGCTACTCCACCACCTTTAGTTTCAGCCCTCCCCACCCCTCCTTTTTCTTGCACCCAAAGTGGCACCGCGCAAACCATACGTGCACAACTAGTGTTTAGTGTTTTTTCAGAGACCACAATTTTTTTTTTTTTTTCAAACAAATTTTGTTTTGTCATTTGTTTTTTTGGGCCCAAAAGAAAAATTACACGTGGGCACAGAAAATGTATTCCCCACAAATTAGTGGTATGTTGGGTTGCATGGTGACGAGGAATGATGTTGTGCCTGCAAATTGGCTGCAATGTGGGCCAGGCTTTGATTAATCTCACCCATATGGCTGGTTAGGGCAGAGATATTTCTGTTTAATACCTCTACTTGGACGTTGAGGTTTGTGAGTTGGGTGCACACAGTCTCATTGAATTGCTGTGTTGTCGCAGCAAAGGCAATATTTTCCTGCCTCCATGTTTCCTCCAAAATTTGAAGTTGCCTTCTTTGGGAAATATGGCGTCTAGACTGGGTAGGAGCAGTGGGACGGGTGGTTGGTTCTGGTTCCGAAGGTGGTTGTGGATGTGGTGGCTGTGCCGGGGTTGCCTGCATTGCTGCCACTGGTGCAGTAGTGGTTAGTGACATATGTGGGGTGTCCTCCTCCAAATCTCGTATATGGTCGATGATGGGTGGGCTTCCTGTGGTCTGTAAAGAAATATAGCATCCTTTTAGTTTATTTCTGTCCACAAAAGCTCGCAAATATCAATGTTAAAAGTACACATCAAGGCCCATTGACTTACCTCATCGCAATCCACAATTCGGGTTTGTGGTGTAGAAGCCTGGTGTGCCCTTGGCCAGGGGTTTGGGGGCCTGGTGTGTCCTGTTGACTTGGTCCTTAGAATGGAAGATAGGAAGATTAGGTAAATGGCCAAGTACAGTGTGTTGGGTAGCATAACACTGCCTTCTTGAACTTTTTGTACTAGGTCATGGCAAAATCAGACTCACCTTGGGACCTTACATTCCGGTCTGTGTCTTGTGCCTCTGCCAGGCCCTGGATGCTGGCCGGGTGTATGAATGTATATACATGTTCCTCGGCGGGCGTAAGGATAATTTTAGTGGGTAAGTCACCCCCTGTCTGTTGGCTGGGGAAGATTAAATCACACCTAATAAGTGTTACATCCTTTTAACAATGTGACTAAAAATGCATTTTACTTTTTCCTTTACTTCTGCTCCACCCCCTGTCTGTTGGCTGGGGAAGATTAAATTACACCTAATAAGTGTTACATCCTTTTAACAATGTGACTAAAAATTGTCCTTTACCTCTGCTGACGGCGCATGTCCATTTTTTTTTTGCTGTAGTATTTCAGGTCCCCAAATTTCCTTTTTATTTGTTGAATATCTCTCCGGACTGATCCCACACCATTGACCTGCCTGCAAATATTAGTCCAGATCTCCATCTTAGCCTGCTTAGTGGTTGTTTTTGAGGTGCGGCCAAATAGGGCATCATAATGCTCGCAAACTGCATTTGCCACCGCCATGCTTTGAGCATCGCAAAATCGGGCAGTTAGTGAGCCACGCCGTAGTTGTCTGCCACATGGGTGTGTGGTCTCCCCTGCCTCTGAGGAAATTGATGGTTGGGTATCTGGGGAGTCGTGTGTGCTTCTTTGGCTTATGGGGGAGGGGGATGTTGTGTGTGTGCTTCTCTGGCTTAATGTCTGGGTTCCTGTTGAGCTATCAGATGTTGAGCTGCATGTGGAATCTGAGGTACTGGAATTGGGGGAACCAGAGGGTGGAGGTGGAGGGGTGGGTGACCTGGGTGGGGTGGTGGTTTTTGCAATGCGCTTACCCTTGCTTATGTGTTTGGATTTGTGGATATGCTTGGTGTGTGGAGGTGGAGGATGCTGCATGGTCTGACTAGATGGGGCACCCTTGTGTGTGCGTGGTTTTTTTGCAGATGGTGGTGAATGGGTTAATGTACCCTTGGTCCTACGTTTTTTTGAATGTGCCTGTTTGTTTGGAGTATCCACCGTTTTAGTGGGGGCATGTTCGGCATGTGTCTGGTGCCTGTTCTTCTGTCTTGTGGAGGATGAGGCATGTGTGCGGCTGCTATGTGCCTCGGCCCTTGGTTGGCTCTTTTTGCTCCCTTTAGGTCTGCCCATATTGATATGGTATCCAACACAGAGCTGAGTGCCTTGTGCTTTAAATATGTTTTCCGTGTGGCCGTGGTCAACAGCGGGTGCGTGCCTGCGCGCACGCACGCACGCACCTACGTCTCCGCGGGGGAACGTCAGAGCTATACCTTGCAAACCCAGAAAAGCTGTCGGCCGCAATCTTTACCCCGGAGCAGGACGACATCATCATGGATGTGAGTATGCGCGCGTGCGTTTATGTGCGCGCACACATTCCTTGTAATAAAAAAAAAAACAAAGCGCCAGAATAGTCTGAAACAACTTAGTTTTTCACGTTACATACAAGCCCACCTTAGTTTAACACATGTACGCAGCTCAAAACTAGGCTACATGCAGATAGCAGAACTAGGGCAATGTGAGGCAGCAAGAGGTTCAAAAAGTGACTTTAGTTAGGCCAGCAAACTTGTTAATGCTTTTTGTGTACATGAGACAACAACAGTCTCTAATATCTGTGTCTTTGTCATGCAAACAGATTCACAGCAGCAAGCAAGGGAGCAAGAATGGAGACCCCGCCCCTGACGCAATATGCGCCTAAAACATGGTAAGTGGCGTTTTTGGGTACCAAAGTAAATGAACCAACAATTCCATTGGCCACAAAATGTAAAAACTAAAAAAAACAACCAAAGACTTTGTCTAAAAAGCCCTTAAAGCGGACCTTCACTCAGAATAAGAGTCTATCTTATATGTTTGCCACACCCTGTACATAAAGTTTGCCCACCTTCAAAATCATCCTACCTGCACCTAGTGCATGTTATGAGGCTTTCAACATCCAAGATGGCGGATTATGGAAGCCGCCATCTTATCAGGCAGCCTGCAAACAGGAAGTGCCTTCTAACTGTGCTGCTCTGCATTCTGGGATTGCTGACCTTTTCAAGAGGTCTCTGCTCTGTGTGAGCAAAGCACAGCTATAACCCACCCCCTGTACCTTATCCCACTCTCCTCAGTAAGTGTGATGCTTCTGAGTCAAGATGGCGGCGGCCGTATACTAAATTCCTGAACTGAGTTGCAGCCCAGTGGTGGAAAGAATAATTATTGATTGACTAAAAAATGACTATCTATTATTTTGAGATGCTGCGGAATCTTTGGTTAAGAGTTTGGGCTTTTCAGTAAATAACGCAGAAGGTCCGGTTTAAAAAGGGCCCCAAAAAAACACGCACAACCAAACCAAATAAACAATGCTAAACTAATGTTGTTTTTCATTCACAGATACAAGAAAATCACAGGTACAAGACACCGAGGCCTAAAGAATTTTAATTTGGCTTAAAATGAAAATAGTTTATTTGTTAAAACATTTAGATTCAATTATTTGTAAAAAACTTTGTTTAAATAATTCAATTTCAAACGCTGGAATAAAATAAAAAAAAAAAAAAAATGAAAGTTGTGTTTCCTGCAAATGTACAATCACACAACATCATCACACATTTCCATGACACAAAAAGTTTAGATATGGTACAATAAATCCAAAACAATCAGAAAGAATTAAGGTATGCATTAGTGGCAAGGAAAAAGGAACACAAAGGAGATTAAGGTATGCATTAATGGCAAGGAAAAAGGAACAACCCAAATTTATTGTTCCCAAAAAAATATGTGTCAAATTGGCAGTTGTTGCCATATGTATATTCCAATGGAGTTTGAGGGATGTGCGCTTGCGTGTAGCCAGATTGGCAACTGAAGAGCCATGGAGATGTAAGTATACTTGCTAAAACCACCAAAATGGAAGGTCAAATACGACGGAAACCAAGCAGGTACGTTCAAAAAGGCAGGAAAAATCAGGGAAAAACGGGCCGCCCGTGTGAACGTTAACGGGAGCCCCGATCAAATTGAAGGCACCCGAGAGAGCAAAAAAAGCTTTCCGAGTAAAGTGAAATTGACGGATCAGTTAGGGAGCCATTCCGACGGAGGCTCTGCATCACATTTGAGCCACGATTCAAACGGAAGCCCCGGACAATCGGAAGGTTTTATGGGCAGTTCAGAGGAGGCTCTGCATCAGGCCCCTTGTGTCTCTTGGAAAGCTGTTTAGAGGACACATTTTTCTAAACAAAATTGCATTCAAGAGCTCTGCGATCGATTCTGTTGTATCCTTACAAGGACGCTAAGTTCCTTATCAGACAGGAACCAACTGTCTGGATTAAAACATTACCAGTGGAGTTCCAAAGTGGTCTACAAACTCATCAAAGCTAAAGATACAACAGAATTGTTCGCATAGCTCTTGAATGCAATTTTGTTTAGAAAAAAGTGTCCTATAAACAGCTTTCCAAGAGACACAAGGACTTGGAGGGTCCTTCCTGCATGCCAGAGAATTGACCAATTATAAACACTGTTCTATGTGCATAATCTGTAAAGAAACCTTGTAGATGTGGAAAGTCGCATAAGTGGGATTGCACTTATGCCCAAGACATGCTGGATGCCCTGAAATCAAAAAACATAGGCTGTGTGCCAAGGAACCCAGTGACTCACTTTGGCATTTTACATGAGAAATTCCATGACACCTTTTACATTGAGGAGATAAAGCATATCTGGCACCTTATGCACAGTTATAAGGATTTTGTGGTTTGCTTTGTGGTGCACCAGGAACCATTGCTCAAAAGAGAGAGAGGATGTCCATAAAAAACATTTGCAGGTTTATCCACCAACTGCTCAGAGACTGTGACCTGATCCACGGTATTGGTGAGGAAAACGATGGATTCATGCAACTGTGTTTTCCTCCTCCTCTCCTTTCTGTATGTTATCGTGAATTAAGCTTGGGGCCTATGAAGTTCCCCTCCATTACAGCCCCTTTCTCCCTCTTTTCCTATTTTTCACTTTAATGCTTTCCCTGAATGTAGTGACTTAAACCGGACCTTCACTATGATTTAATGAAAAGCTCAAACCCTTATAAAACGATTCCCCAGCATCTAAAATTAATATATTTTACGTTTTTAGTCACTAACTTATTATTCTTTCCCCCACTGGGCTGCAACTCTGTTTAGGAATTTAGGATACGGGCGCCGCCATCTTGACTCAGAAGCATCACACTTACTGAGGAGATTAGAGCGGGATATAGTACAGGGGGGCGGGTTATAGCTGTGCTTTGCTCAGACAGAGCAGAGCTGGGGTCAGGTAAAGGTCAGCAGTCCCAGAATGCAGAGCAGCACAGTCAGGAGGCACTTCCTGTTTGCAGGCTGCCTGATAAGATGGCGGCTTCCATAAGCCGCTATCTTGGATGTTTAAAGGCTCATAACATGCAGTAGATGCAGGTAGGATGATTTTTAATGTGAGCAATCTGTATGTACAGGGTGTGGGAAACATATAAGATAGGCTCTTATTCAGAGTGAAGGACCACTTTAACTCTTGTCATTTACTTATAGGTTAGGTGTAAAACTAAAAATAAGCGGTAACATTTCTTACTTATCTGAAGTGCAGTAACAATGCAAAACAACATTGCTATATAATAGATTTGACTAGCAGATGGAGAACGGGATGGCCTAATGCCTGGGCAGGGACATGATGGACAGAAGGACATGTGGGGAGCTGTATGGGATTTAACTACAGCACAGGAATATCAAGATAAAATGTATCCATATCCTACTGAAGAGTGGACTATGTGAAGAATGAAAGGCAAGGATGACACCGGATGGCACCAGTCTAGAATAAAGATTGGACTAAGAACCAGGGAGCATCTGGTAAACTATAGGCCAGAGATATCAATAGCCAGAGTGGGCATGCTCCGTGGATTTAAGGCATTGCTAATCAAACTGATAACAGATAAACAATGAAATGCACATGATTGATAGAGGAACAGGCATCTACAAAACTGTCAGTAGTAGATGCCACTGTTAACTTTGTAAGTCTATGGGTAATAGAATCAATGGCAACCTGTAGAAGCATGAACAAGTATACAAATGATCAGGTAGCTCTGACACAGAGGATGTGGCACCATAAAATAAGCCATTTTAAAGAATCTCAAAAGCTCTGATTATATGTAAATAGCTCAAGAATTTTAAGTAAGGACACCTTTTTAATTTGGATTTCTGGGTGGTGGTTGAGCTGGGAAGGACAGTAATTGTGCAGCTTTATGAGTCCTGAGGATGCTCTGGCTGTATTCATAGACATCTGTGGGACCAGTGTGGTTTACCATCCTCAATCACAAGCGCTCCAAGGGACAGAATGCCAGTTAGACCACTTTTTTTCACGGTCCTGGAAAAATGAAATTGAAAGTAGGCCAAACATTGGAGCCCTGCTATGGCTTCTTTGGTCCCACTTTGAGGCTCCCTGTCCCTCCGAAAACTCTGAGAACAGCTAAATGTCCCGCTTTGCTGACATGGGAAATACTGCCCCCCAGATTCAGAATGCTGGATGCCTGGGTGGTTTCTGACTGGTTGAATGGTAGTAGTGGAATGTATGGACTTCTGAGCATTGGCTCAATCACCAACATCTTTTATGGACTAAATATTCCTAGAACATGTGCCACACACTAAACCACACCACTACTATGTCCATCACCCACAAATTCTTTAAACTGTCCCACTTTGAGGATCCCAGGAAATTATCAGTTTATTCTTAGGGTTGCAGATGACTGATACGGGTGAAAATAAATTGGCACAATAGACAGATAATCAAGATAAAGCGGATTCGAACACATTGTTCACCTGATGTAGTTCCTTGTCATAATAATATGAACTCTAAATACAAGCATAGAATACCGCCAATATATCACTTAGGAAACTAGACACTGCTAACACTGTCCCAGAAGCTCTAACCTGTGGTGAAAGCAAAATCTTTTACAATAGAAGACAAGAAAGAGAGACGATCTAATGACAAAACTTTGGACAACTAGGACAAGGACCTTTGACTTTTATAGTAGAATATTCAGCTCATTTTGCTTTGATCCTCATCGTGTTTCTTGAGATCTGCTCTTTATAAAACAAAATAGGTTGAAGGTCTCTTTTTTTGTGATAATTATTTTCAGTGGAAGCAAAATAAAAGATGAAAATGTGGGCAGATGTTTTTGATTAACCTCAGTCTACAATGCTGCAAATTAATGAAATGAATCCTGCAGCAAATCATCTAGGCTTGCTGTGATTGTAGACAGTAATAACATAAAGCAGATAGATGGCTACTGTCTAGGGAAAGAGAGTTGACCATTTTTCCCTTTGTTTCACTCATTAGATCGAACAGGGAAACAAATGTGACTCATATTTCCATTAAAGTGGAACTCTAGCCTCCAGTATTAAGATGAAAAATGCAATGACAATAGAAACAAAGTAAATGAATGAACTACTCCAAGCTGAAATGCTAGGCAACTACTACTGGGAAAACACTAGAAGAGGAACCAGCCTCCATAGTGTGTAATGCAATTTCTGGTCCCGCTGCAAGAGATAGGCGAGTATCTTCCTACTGTGGGATGGGGCTTGTTGAGCCTATCCTAACAGCAGACCTAGACTTAAAGAAAAACTCATTTTTATGAAGTTTTTTTGTGTTCTGCCTAATTGTTTTCCTCTTCTGCAATGTAAGATAAACATTTGTGTTAGGATTCTACCCTCGACCTGTGATTTACTTATCAGTAGGTATGGGCGGACTTACTGAGACTTAGGTTCGGCGAGTTCGGACTAACCTGCCGCTAAAGTTTGACTACGGTCCCTGGACTGGACCCTAACCCAAGGTCTATTGAAGTCAGAATTTGGAGGACCAAAAATGGCTGTGAAATGGGGATAGCTAGAGGGCTGTAAATCGAGGCAACACCAGGGAGATTGCTAGGGAAAGCACTAAAAAAAACAGAAAACAAAAAAATTTAAGAAATACATTTAGAAAAATCAAAATATTAGTTTTATTAATGGGGGTTGGAGGCCAAATTGAAGTGGGTGATCACCTGGGTGATTGTCCCGCACCAACTGGGCTAGCGAAAGTACTCAAAATAATAACAGAAAACTAAAATATTAAAGAAATACATACATAAAAAACTAAATATTCCTTTTTTTTAAAGGTATTGGGAGGCCTAACTGGGGGTGGGGGGCACCAGGCCCTGCACAAAATGGGGGAAGTACTCAATATGGATATAAATGAGTAAATATATAATTAATAACATATAACAACATATATACATAAATAAATAAAATGAACATCAATCAAAATAATAATACATATATATGTAAATAAATCTTAACAAATTAATAAAAATAATGAATTTTTTACAGGCATCAGAGGTTCGGGGGGGTTGGGGGGTGTGTCGGAGGCGCATGTGGTGTTAGCGAAAAAGACAGAGGAGGTGTATGTGGCAGAGGAGGAAGCAAACAGTTTAACCGCTCACTCAAGTGTTGGCACAGCCAAGTACAGTGCTATCCACGCCTAGTTCATCTTAAAGTGGACCAACACTCAGGATTTTCACTATCCTGGGTTTTGGTCCACTTCCGTGGGCCGCTGCATTAAACCCCCCAGAACGCCCGGAAAAACTCACCTCACCCCGCTCCTACAGCGCATGCGCGGCCGCTCGTCCAATCAGCCCGCTCGGAGCCGCTGTGGTGTGCAACCAAAGCGGCTCCGAACACGCTGGCAGCTGCATCTCGCGCCTCCCTCTAACAGGGAGCGCGTCCGCGCCGGGCATTCATAAATGGCACGCGCCCTGCTACAGAGAAGCGCAGGATGTGGCAGCGGCCCGCACATGCGCTGTTGGATCGGGAGTAAGGTAAGGTGAATGGGGCGTCCTGGGGGGTTTCACACGGGGATGCCCCACGGGGAGGGATCTGATCGGCTGATCAGGCAGGGTGTTGGTCCACTTTAACCCTTCTATTGCCAGCCACGTAAATTTTACGTGGCTGCCTCTCCAACCGTTAAACGCCAGCCACGTAAAATTTACGTGCCTGACTTTCCCCATAAATAAAATAAAAAGTATAAAAAAATATCACTTACCTGACCCCTTGTTTGATTCATCCGGGTCTCCTCTTCAGCCAGAGGGGCTCCGATCGGCGATTGGGGGTCCTCCGGCTGCAGGGGAGGGCCCGGAATAGGGTGCCCCCCCCGTTTCAGCAGCCGCCGGCATTTGCCTGCAAAAAAAAAAAAAAAAAAAAAATGACATTTACTCACCTCCGCTCCCGCCGGCTCCCGCCGCCTCTCCTCTTCATGGGGGGGGGCTCCGATCACCCCCCCCGGGTCTTCCGTCTTCTGGAGGAGGGCATAACAGCCCTCCTCCCTTTACCTCCTTCGATGGCGGCCGCCATCTTGGATTCTGGCCCCGCCCCTCCGGGGGCGGGGGCGATGACGTCACCGCCGGGTGTCATCGGGCACCCGGCAGTTCAGCCTTCAGATGCCGGTGACGGCTGGACAGAGGAGGAGGGAGGTAGGCGATCCTCCGATCGCCTGCCTCCCCCCTCCTCTGCCCAGCCGTCACTGACAGCAGATCGCCGCGGGACACAGGAAATGAAGATCGGAGGTGAGTAAAGTAAAAAAAGTTTTTTTTTTTTAATAAAGTCTTTAAAAAAAAAAAGTGTCTTGTCTTTTTTTTTACTTTAACCCTTTGTGAACTGGTAAGGGGTCCATGTGACCCCTTATACCAGTTCACAGGGCTCGGGGGTCTGGCAAGTCACCTGCGCTAGCGGGTGGCTTGCCATTAACCCCTGGCCCCCCAAATTACCTGCCTCCCCAAAGCCCAGGGGGGGGCAGAAGAGCCGTGGCCCTAGGCTATGGCTGCTTGTAGCCGCAGGGCCAGGGGCCACTAAAGCTGGCCCCTGCGCCCTGTTCTACAAGCCCCCATAGCTGGTCACAGGCTGGTTACGCTGGGTAGGGGGGACCTCACGCCATTTTTTTTTTGGATTTTTAAGGGTTTTAACCCTTAAAAATCCAAAAAAAAAATGGGGTCCCCCTCCCTTCGAGGGGGGACCCTATGTCATTTTTTTTTTTAAATTAACCCTTTCTTACCTGTAACCCAGTAGGTATAAAAGGCTTCCAGCAGCAGCAGGAGAGCAGAAGCCTAAGTGATCAGCGTGGGACACATGGATGGATCGGAGGTAAGTATTAAAAAAAAATATTAAAAAACATTTATTTTTTTTTAATAAAAATATTTTTAAATAAGTGTGTCTGTGTGTTTTTTTTACTTTTAACCCTTTGTGAACTGGTAAGGGGTCCATGTGACCCCTTATACCAGTTCACAGGGCTCGGGGGTCTGGCAAGTCACCTGCGCTAGCGGGTGGCTTGCCATTAACCCAGAGACCCCCCATTACCTGCCTCCCAAAAAAACCTTAAAATTCCCCCAAGAAATGGTGGACCCCCCCCCCCCCCCCCGTGAAGGGGGACCCCACACCAATTTTTTTTTATTTAACCCTTTATTATGTGGATAGTAGTTGTATTTTATTTGTAAATGTTATAAAGTGCTCTTTTCAGTTTATGGGATCACCTGGACAGGAACGGGGGGCTACCGATGCATATGTGGTATCATTGTAATCGGGAGAAATGGGGCTTTCACATGCAATATGGTTTTCTTTAATAAAATAAATGTTTTTGTTTAAAATAAAGGAGACAATTTAAAAAATATATATTTTTTTATTTTTTAATTTTTTAATTTTTTTAAAAAATATTTAAAAAAGTAGAAAAAATACAACCAAGACATTTCATGTTAAAGCCTAAACTCTGCCACAAAAAGAAAATATGCAATTTCCTTGGAAATTCCTGCAAAAATCACAGTTAAACATCACGCAAAATGGTGAAAAATATCCTGTCAGGAGAGGGTGACAAAATCTCAAGTAGACTGGCAGTCAAAAGGTTACAGGTACCTATGCATGTTGGGTATTGTTCTGCTCGGGGGACCTTGCGCTTTCAGATTTAGCTTGTTTTTTCTTATTTGCATATTGATATTTTAAGAAAAGGTGTTTTTTATTCTGCTTTTTTATACATTTTTTTGTAAAACCCTGTGCAACCTAAGAATTCTTCGAGATATTACTTCCAGAAAGATGAGCCCACTACAACAAGCTGGGTACGCTTAGAAAGCTTAACATGTGTACTTTCAGGGAATATATGGTTTATGGGGGATATTCCAAATGTAAATGGTTGTTTTGGTAGAAAAAGCACAAGGTGCGCACTTTGTCTGCAGAGCTAAAAATCTGAAGTAAAACTACCGCTATGCGCATGCTTTACTTTGGTGTGTTTGGCAACTCTTTCCTTGACAGAACCTATGCATGTTGGGTATCGTTCTGTTCGGGGGATGTTGCTTTTTCAGATTTTCAGTTTTTTTCTGGTTTGCATATAGGTTTTTTTTAGGAAAATGTGGTTTTGATTCTGCTTTTTTATTCATTTTTAGGGAAACCCTGTGCAACCTAAGAATTCTTCGAGATATTGCTTCCAGAAAGATGAGCCCACTACAACAAGCTGGGTACGCTTAGAAAGCTTAACATGTGTACTTTCAGGGAATATATGGTTTATGGGGGATATTCCAAATGTAAAGGGTTGTTTTGGTAGAAAAAGCACAAGGTGCGCAATTTGTCTGCAGAGCTGAAAATCTGAAGTAAAACTACCGCTATGCGCATGCTTTACTTTGGTGTGTTTGGCAACTCTTTCCTTGACAGAACCTATGCATGTTGGGTATCGTTCTGTTCAGGGGATGTTGCTTTTTCAGATTTTCTGTTTTTTTCTGGTTTGCATATAGGTTTTTTTAGGAAAATGTGGCTTTGATTCTGCTTTTTTATCCTTTTTTTAGGGAAACTCTTTGCAACCAAAGAATCCACTGAGGGATTACTTTCAGAAAACTATGGCCACATCAACAAGCCTGGTACGCCTAGAAAGCCTGAGGTGTGTACTTCCAGAGAATATATAGTTTGTTGGGGGTATTTCAAATGTAAAGGGTTGTTTTTCTGGAAAAACTGCAAGGTGCGCATATTGCATAGCATAGTTGTATTTTATCTGAAAATCCCCTAAAGCGTTGTTTCAATTTGGGGGAGTCTCCTGGGCAGGAAAGGGTGTCTACCTATACATATGTGGTACCGCTGTAACCGGGAGAAATTGGGGTTTCACACGCAATAAGATTTTATTGACAAACTTACATTTTTTTTTACAAAAAAACACTACAAATTGTAAAAAATAGTTTTTTTTTTATTTTTTTGCACAATTTTCACCCAAAAATATTGAGAATACACTTAGAAAATGACAAACAAGACATTTCATGTTAAAGCCCAGGCTCCGCTGAAAAAAACAATATATCACTTTCCTGGGAAATCCCTGGAAATCCCTTCAAAAATCACAGTTGAACATGGGGAGCGCAAAATAGGGCAAAATAATCTGGCAACAAAGGGTGACAAAATCTCAAGGTAGGCTGGCAGTTAAAGGGTTAAGGAATGTAATCATGTCCACATGTCCTGTGGATAGGTGGATCCTCCTGTTGGTGATGACATCCCCTGCGGTGCTGAACACAGAGCAGGCCAGAACCTCCAAGGCATAGAAGGCAAGCTCTCTCCACGTGTCCAATTCAGCGACCCAGAGACTGACCAGGTAGGACAGGTAGTCATCCACCATGCGAGTCAAAGTCTGCTTCCTGGTACTATGGGCTGTATCCAATGGTGGTGGATGTGGCGGACAATGGAATAAGTTGTTCCACATTGTGGCCATGCTCCCCTTTGAGGTGGTGCCGGTGCTCCTGCTGCGTTGGTGACTTGCTGCTCCTCCTTCTCCTCAGCCTCTTGCTGTGACTGAGCCCTCAAAATCAGTTGGGAACTTAGCCAATAGTACATCTAGCAGAGTGTCTTTGTATTTTATGATCTCTCATTTTATGATCTCGTTCCAGTGCTAGTATCAAGGAGGTGAAGTTGTCCTTATAGCGGGGATCCAGAAGGGTAGTCACCCAGTAATCGGCACTTGTGGTCGTTGCACAGGCACTGCTGCATGTAGTGGCTCATGTGAGCCAGGCTTTCTTCAGTGTCAGTTGGTTCCTCCTCCGCTCTCCAGCTTAATCAACACCCGTAAACTGAGCTGGGTGTCACCCTGCTGTAAGAGAAAGTCCTCCTTTCTCCAAAACTGTCCGCTGGCTGGAAAGTGGTATACCTGGCCACTGTCTGCTCAGCAACCCGCCCTGTGAGCCACGTGTGCACTCCTCATCAGGCAAAGGATGGGGATGGTACCGCTGACGTTGGTGTTATAATCGCTGACTATATTGGTGGCATACTGGAAGCATTGCAGCACCTTGCAGATGTCCCTCATGGAGGCCTACTCTTTGGTGGTAAAGTGCTGTTGGTCTGCACTTCTACTCACCTGGGTATTTTGGAGTTGAAGCTTCACTATTGCCTGCTTCATCTCACAAACCCTTTGCAGCATATACAATATGGAATTTCACCTGCTGGGCAATTTATGAAATACGGGGGGGGGGGGGGGGGGGGGGTTGGGAAGTCTAAAGTTTCTCTCCAATGCAGTCAGGTGAATGGCAGCAGTGTGAGACAGGCGAAAGTGTGTGCACATGCTACGCTTTTTGTGCAGCAGCTACGGCATATCAGGATAATGGGCCAGGAAGCTCTGCACCACCAAGTTGATCACATGCACCAGACAAGGGATGTGCGTCAACCCTGCTCATCCCAAGGCTGCTACAAGGATACTCCCATTGACGCACACCACCTTACTAGTCTTCAGGTGCAACGGCAGCAGCCATACATGTGTCTTCTCCTGGATGAGGTACAGCTCCTTGCATTGTGGGGCCTTTCATCTAGACAGATGTTTTCCCATGACAGGTACATATTTGGGTGTAGGGGCTGCGCTAAATGCTTGAGAAGGAAGCAGAGAAGGGGGTGGCAGAAGGATCTGCAACACAGTGCTTCCAGCCTCAGTTCCAGGTGCCACTACATTAACCCAGTGGGTAGTTCGAAAGATGTCATGTACCTGGTCATTCTTACTTGTCCACATGTCCATGGTGAGGTGGAAACTGAGACAGATGGCATTGCCCAGTGCCCCTCTTTTTTTTTCAAAGAGTTGTTGGTACAGGGCAGGGATGGCCTGGCGAGAAAAGTAGTAGCGGCTGGGAACAGTATATTGTGGGACAGCCACAGCAATTAGATATTTAAAACTGTCCATCTCCACTAGGCAGAATGGGAGCATTTCAAAGGCCAGTCATTTGGAAATGCTCATATTCAGGGCCAGGGCTTCTGGGTGGGAAGGGCCCAACTTCTGCTTTCTCTCAAGTTTGCTGGATGGAAAGCTGAACGCTTCCATGGGATGGTGTGGACTGGCTTGGTGACAGTGGTGGTGGAGCTGCTGGTGCTGGAGGTGGTGGTGGTCCCACTTGTTTGGCTTGCAGGTGCCTGATCATAGATGTGGTACTGAGATTTTTAAGAATTTTACCTTGTTTCAGGCACTGCTGGCACAGCATGCAAATTACCCCTGTCTTGTCCACTGTGGACTGCTTCAAATGCCAAGCTGGTGAAATCCTGTGAGCCTACCTTGGCGATCTCAGTCCGCTGGCAGCGTTCTTCCTCTTCTGGCCGCCTGGGGCTGTGTGACCACCACCTCTTCCTCTGATGGCCTTCAGTCCACGTAGGGTCTAGGACTGCATCGCCACCCCTGGCATCCTCTTCCACACTCTTCTCCCCTGAGAGAAATAAGAGGACCAAAATACCTATGAGGGTATAAATCACAATATTTTAACCTCCCATCCACATGATGAGTAGGTAAATAGCATTTCCTCTGTAACAATATTTTTTGGGCTAAAAGAGGCTTTTTAACGTGGACCAACAGTCTATTTTATTATTATTTTTTACTTTTACATTGAAAAAACAAAAAAAAGGTCATTAATTAGCATGCAAACCGCTGCAAGCTTAATAATGACTTACTCAACCTACCCGCCAGGCTCCCGGACAACCTGCCCCCGCACCATTTTGCTACACCTGGGAGAGTATGCTCCCGATCAACTCGCTCCAGCGCCGCCATCTAGCTACTCCCGGGAGTATGTATCCCACAATCTTCTTGGGTGCAGTCTTTGAACTTCCCGGTGAGCCCGCCCCTCACAGAGAGCAGATGGCTTTTCTTACACTGGGAACAGCAGTAGCAGGGTGAGCGGGTGGTGTGGGAGCAGGCGACAGTATCGAATGGAGCGAGTTGGTGCTCGATGAGGTAAGAAGCTGCAGATGTTGGCTGGTGACTCGCGTCACAGGCCAGGAGTCTGCAGCTTGCTGTTCATTCATGAACCCGAAAGTGGCTTGCAGAAGTAGCCGCACAGTCGACATCAGTCAGCTGTGTGGCTGCAGGGACATCTGGACCTGCGCTGGAAAGGTGAGTATGTCCTGTGGGCTTTTTTTTCGATTGTTGGTCTGCTTTAATATCTGCAAATGAATTACTAATATTAAATAGTGGCTTCTTTAAAGTGGACCAAACCCAGGATTTTGACTATCCTGGGTTTTGGTCCTTGCCCGGTTGTGAGAAATACCCCAGGTCGCCCAAACAAACTTACCTCTTCCCGGTCCTATGAAGCATGCGCTGCCACTTGTCCAATCAGCGCGCTCGGATCTGCTCAAGGCCCTGTCTCCAGAAACAATATTAATATATATTTTGTGCCAATATGATGTCCTCGAGGTGCTATACTTTTTTTTTGTTATTAGAAAATGTTTTATAGAAGCAGTTTTCACTACTTGCAATCTGTTGTACACAGAAGATGCTGCTGCTATGTATGATTAAAGTGGTGCTGGATGGCCCTGGAGTCTAAAAGACTCTGATGGTTGTGAAGGGCCCAAGGGTCTCCCCCCCCCCCCCCCCCCCCCCGCTTCCAGCTTGGCGTTCCACCAACTGTAATGCTGAGCCATTCACAAGGTTTGGGGGCAGCACCAGGTGATTTGACCTGGTTGTTGATGGTATGTAGGATGGGCTGAACCTTGCTTAGCCCCAGATCTGAAGTCCATCACTACTCACAATAATGTGATTTTGTACATGACTTAATGAAATCTTCTATCTTGACTGGCATATAAATCAGAACATGATACAGATATTATTTTATTATTATCACAACATACATTTTATTGTACACATTGAATATGACTGTTTTTCTTACATGCACAGTTCATACTTAATAATAGGCAATAAGCTTGTCAGACCCAAACATACGGGATCGATCGGGTCTAAAAGCAGATCAATGGAATAAAACAGTAATGTTCCTCTGCAATATCTGATGGAGATTATGTTATGAGAAAATGGCTTGTATCATTTGCTGGGTCATTATGGCTGTTTCCAGCATAGGTATTGTAAGAAGTAAATCCATCAGAGACAGAATAGGTAGAAATGAATGCACAATAGGATTCATTTGTAAGCAGTTGTCTATTGCAAACCCTAAGCATTTTCAGTAGCACTGTTTTTAAAAAGAAAACCCTTTGAATTCTCATGCAATGCTTTGGGGGAAAAATGGGGTTTTGATCATTTTTATGCCTATTTTTTAAGCTTCCTGATTATTCAAAGGGAGGACAAGGACAAGAATTTTTAAGGTCAGATACAGAAGTTGGTTCCTTGAAATCACCATAAAGAGGGTTTCCCAGTCATGTCCACCAGCAACACCAATATGTCATGTAGAGATGAGCAAATTGATTCTTGAATTTAGGACCTAAAAAGAATCTAAAACCTTAGAGATTTGTTTGAGACACAACTGGGGTCATGCTAAAGATTTAGTGATGCAAGTTTACCATTGGACGTGCTTTTTAATATAAACTGAAGCTTACATCTGAGAAAGATTTTTTATTTGAACACAAATATAGTTAAATAAAACATTTATTTTCTAATATTTCTCCCAAATCACCTACCCCTGTGATGGCATTTTTACTGTGGAGGCACAGTACATCATTTTGCCAATGAAATAAGGATATATTTTTTTTTATCAAAGTTTGGAAACAGCATCCTATAAGCTATGCAGAATGATTTGGCAAATTCTTTAGGACAGGAGTCTCCAACTCTCTTCTTCAAGGCCCACCAACAGGTCATGTTTTGTGGATCCTTACACAGGCGTACAGGTGAACTTATTAGTGCAGAAGAAGAGATATAGAGTTGGGTATGTGGAGATCCACAAAATATAACCTGTTGGTGGGCCTTGAAGAGGAGGGTTGGGGACTCCTGATTTAACACAGGTGTTGTTTTCTCCAAACTTTAAAGAAATCTTGACCCCATTGAAAAAATGATGTACCTATAAAAATGACTGGCCCAGGAGGCTCCTCTGCACCTTCATGGGCTTTGGGGATGGAGATAACTTGCCAGCCCCTCCTGTCTTGTGACCTGGTATAGGGGTCTCATGGACCCCGTATCAGTTCACAAAGAGTTAAATGTAAAAGCACACACAAAAAAAACCACAAAAGAGTCTTTTAATTCCCCCCACCCACTTACCTCACCGATTGCTGGTGTCCACGCTGTCCACTGCTTCTGACACCTGGATTAATCTGTGGAAGCAGGGCACGGATCAGCATCCGGCTTCCACTGATCACTCCAGCTTCTGATATATAGCTCCCGCTGCAGGGATGGGCCTTTTATATTGGCAGAGTCAGTGGGTATAAATAGTCCTTCCCTGTGACAGGGAGTGAAGTGGCCGGAGCTAAGTGCAGGCTAGGATTCTGCGGAGAGTGATGCGGGCCAGCGTGGACTGGGTGGACCAGGGAAAAGGACAGGTGAGTTTTACATTTTTTATTTAAGGATTTCAGGGAAAAATTCAGTCGGCACTAAGCACAAGATAACATTCATGCCAAATCAATTTTTATAGAAATTCGGAGCGAACTCCAGTTCTAGTTTAGTTGTATAGTACTAAAGGAGGACTCCGAAGGCTCTAGGTTCCAAGTTAGCTTAATAAGGAAAGGGGTAGCTATGCCTAGGGAAGTGCTCTAAAAAGATACCTTACTTGGGTATAGGAAGATAGTTAGAAGATTAGTGTCAGGACCTTTTGAGTAATAGCGGGATCCACCTGGGATGTAGATTGCAGCCACCAATCCTAGGATGAGAAAGTCAGTAATATAAGGTATTGAGGCCAGGCCCGTAAAAACATTCTAAGGTTGTGTAAAAAAGATAATAGTGTTTATTAGAGGTTAGGGAGAGCTCAGAGCGGCTTTTGAATATGATATTGAACAGGTACTTGATAGCTAGCAGTTCAATTGTTTAGTGTGAACCAGAACTAGTGCAAGAGTAAGAGGAGTGGGCAGCCCAGCACGGATGTTAGGCAATCCAAGTTAAGCACAGGAAACCTAAGGAGGAAGCTTAAGGCCCAGGTGCTATTGCAAAGGTATGTATAGTATTTTGTGACAGTTATCTCGATTTTATCTCGAGTAGAGGCAACTGTGGCTGTGAAAAAAAATGCTGGCACTGTTAAGGAACTGTCCTGTTCTTTGAGACTGCTATTGAAGTTGATGGTTTTAAATTAAGACTCTGGAAATTATGAGATTGGCTTGTGGCTCATTATTTTCACCTATACATTCCACCTACAGAACACTCACAGGTGCCAGATGCCACAGGGCACCTTAGGGCCTGTAAGACAACCCGCACCCCTCATTACTACTATGGCTTTACTCTCTATGCCTTACTTACTTTACATGGCTTTATATAGATTTTTTTTTAAGGGCTGTTGTTCTGAGTTGGATGCTTGGTAAGCCTTATAAACTCCTCTCTTCTTGGAAACCTCACTTAAACCCAGTATATATATTTCTCACCGGAATCAGGTTTACTGTGTGTATTTGTAAGCAGTCAGCTTTGATGGCAGCACACAATTATTTGCCTGATCTCTGGCTCAAATGGGCCATTATCACATCAATAGCAAATCTGTGTGATGGATCACGCTCAGAAGTACACTAGTTAGAGTCAATTTAAAGCCCTTTTGCTGTAATTCCACAGGGGAGTTATAGGCTCATATAGGCTTTTCAATGGTGAATAATTTCATAGAAAATTATTGGTGTCTTTGGGACTAAGTTGTTGCCAGCAAAAAAATTATTGAGAACAGTACTCTTGCAGGGTGAAATGTCTCCAATGTATACTGGACAACAAAACGTATTTCCACTCCACTCAAAACATTTGCCTGGAGTTCTGTTTCACTGGGTAAACCTGAAGCATAATCCAACAAATATAACAGTGCCTCATAAATAACTCACACTTTCCTCTTTTCCATACAACGATAGCCCTCCAGAAAATGCTGATGATAAAAGTAACTAAAAAATGGCAACACAACAACTTAGTCTTTTACTCCCACTTGTATACAGCATCAGAGGAGTGTATACTCCTTTTTTTTCTGCCTTCTATTTTATAGAAACATAGAACGTTGATAGCAGAAAATAGACCATATGGTCTCGTTAGCCTGTCCTGTGTATACCTGCTGAATATACCATAGCTTGGTTTGAAATAGGCAACCAGGCTTATCTCAATATTCAGATCATACAGGAAACTTCGGTACAGATTTGGTGCTCTTCCAGGGGGTTAGGGGGACCTCTGCTAGTGCTACATACTAAAAACCTGATTAACATTGGGTGTCTTTTGGGTGTGAACTGAAACTTACATCTCGATGAGCTTTTTAACTTAAACACACAAAAAAGCTCACTGACTTTTTTGTTTTGGTTTGTCTGTGGATGTGGTATTTTTACAGGTGAGGTACAAATTTTTTCAAAAGATATAAGGACATTTTATGAGAATTAACAGCACTGAGATTGCTATTGAAGTTAATGGTTTTAAATCAAGACTCTGGAAATGATGAGATTGGCTTGTGGCTCCTTATGTTCACCTGCTGAGAGTGCATTCCACCTACAGTACACCCACAAGTGCCACACAGGGCACCTTAGAAACTGTAAAAATTCACTACCCACACCCCTTGTTACTATCCCCTGGGTCATAAGATAAAACAAGGGTGCCCCAGTCACTCCTACAGCCTGTAAGAACGCACCAATACATATATCCTAATTAATAATTTTAGGCAAAACATATACTATACAAACATACAATTAAAAGGACAATTAAAAAAGCAGCAATGTTGGATATTGCACAATGTATAACTCCTCACTCCCCTTAGTTTCCCAGTCCTACCTAATATAAATATATATAAATCCAACCCTATAAAGTGCAATTTAGAACTTGAACCCCAAAGTGCAAGTGCAATAAATATATTCTTGCAATGAAATTATCTGAAGCGAGAACTCCCGTTAGATCAGTGAAGGGTAAGCTGTTGCAGGCAAACTGAGAGGCTGCACAGAGTGGGGTATTCCAAATTGGGAACCTGCTTCCTTTCAGCTAATTTAAGTTATTTCACCGAATGGTGCCAATGGTGCCTCTATGGTGGCAGTTGCTCATACAAAAACTGGAGGAAACTAGAAAGAACGGGAAAAACCTTTTATTTGTGTTCATGCAGGTAGTGTAATGATGGTTTTGCCGTTTTACGTCACTTACTGCCATTAACAAACTATAATATTTACCCCTAAATTGCCCTCCCCCACACACACCATGGCAAGTAACTTTGTTGTTGTTTTTTTGTTGCTCCTGCTTTACTCTGCTCCCCGCTAATGGCATCTATCTTAACTGTAAAGCCTTGCTTCCTCAAGTCATTTAATCCATGACAATAAAACGAGTGTGCAGAAATCTCAGCGATGTGTTTCAGGGGGTGTATGTCTCTTTGTTCCCCCCTCCCCCCCTCATATCATTGCAGCGGTTGTGAGTGACTCCTGGGCTGCATCTATGCAGAGGCGGACTAGCCATAGGCGAACCCAGAAAAATGCCAGATGGGCCGCACTGCTTTACGGTCAGCTGGGCTGTTGCTTTTAACACCCACATTCAATCCCTGCCCTCTTAGCCTCCCTCTGAGCCCCCTGTATCCACAAGCCAAAGAACCCCAATGCTATAGCCCTGGCATTATGGTTGGAGGGGGACCCAAGCAAAGATGTCTGGTAAAATCCAGGGCTGATTTTGGCCCCAGTCTGCCACGGCATCTATGCAATCTGCCATCTCACAGAGAGGGACAGCAAACAAAGCAATTCGATAGGCAGGGACTGTTTCACAAATGCAGCAGGCTTTGGTCCACTTTAAGCTGGCATAAACTGGCAAATATATACAGTTGCAAACACATTTTTGCACACGTCTTCTTTATTTATTTTTTTTTTTTAACGGAACAAAACCAAGGAATTTGACTTTCCCCAGTTTTTGTTCTGTGCCCCCTGTGGCATCCTAAAGTGCAATGCCCCGCTGTGTGAAACCCACCTGTTCCGCCCTGTACTCATTGACTTGAATCTTTAAAATGCCAGACCGGCTGCTGCTGGGTTTTGTTCTGCTTTAAAAACTGGAATGCACACTGGGAAGCTTCTGCTTAATTTGTTGTACAATTGGAGTGAGTTCCCACTAGTGGTCATTGTGCAGAATGACAGATGTTTCAACACCACCCAAAGGACACTAGAGGTAGCACACGCAAAAATGAAAAAAAAAAGCAGACTAAGGCAGAGGCATGGAGACACGTTGCTGTGTAGGATTTGGCTGCCAGCACCGATATGCAGAGTGGGACATCCCTCTTCCGGAAGCCCCCAACAGCCTTGTTTAGAGACCCTCCAGTCTTGTTTGACTGATGGCCCTCATACAACATGAATCAGGTTTTCTTTTAATAAATTCAGCGCCTTATTTTTGGACATTGCTTTGTTTCACGTTACGTAAAATAATTTTTATAATACAGGATAAATACAATGTCATTTCCAATTTGTCGGACAGCCAACAATTAATGAATTCAGCTGCAGGCTGCCAGATTCAGCATTTTAAAGTACAGATTTCAGGACAAATCATGCTCATCACTAGGAGAAAATTAGAATGATATTAGACAATTTCAATCTGTAAACCGTACACCTATTACAACAATTACCGCTTTCTCGCTTACAAGAATGACAAGTCAGCTGTGTTTATTTTCAGCGTTACCGGGCCCGGCGTATTCCTGTTTTTACAAAGCCAAAATAAAATGCTCATCAAAATCAACACTCAAAACGAAGTGCCTGCCATTTCTCAGACATGACAAAAACTGTGCAGCAATGTTATCAATTTACTGAAGGGTTTGTTGGTTCTTCTTGAGAAGTGGACATTTTTTTTACAGGGAATCCTTTTGTGAATGGAGAACTTCCTACTGGGGAAAATGCAACTAGACATTTATTACATACTGATACATCAAGAATCAGAATAATTTGTCCAAAAAAACCATAGGACCCCTTTAAATATGAATCAGGTTTTCTTTTAAAAAAATGTTCTCAATAAAATGTAATGAAATGGGCATCAAACAGCATTGTATGTGGCAGACTATGGGTAGATGCCACCTACCCGAACACTTTTCAAGCTTGGCTACTCATTTTTAACACAAGTAGCTTGTAGACATATGCATCAAGGGACATCGGACCAAAAATAAAAAGGGGCCGATTCCCCCCCCCATAGGCCCGTACTTACCGTTTGGAAGACACCGCTGCCTGTTGCTGCGACATCCAGCTGCTTCAGGGCCCGATCCATTGCCCCCTGACAGCTTATCTGTCTGTGAATGACAGTATGGCTTAAGTCCTGCGCTACTCAGCGAAGTCTCGTGGGATAGTGGGTGGCTCTATTGCATCCTATTCATGGCCACTGTGCAGGCATGAGATTGGGGGATGCACGCAGGGCCTGATGGAATGCAAGATGGCACTGCAAGTCGGAAGGTCGCCTGAAATCCGATGGACCCAGAAGATGGATATCCGGGTGAGGTGAATAAGCGTTACCCAATGGTAAAACCGGAGGGGGAAGCAGTAGATCGGTGAGGTTTGCAGGAGGTTTTAACTTCCCCCGATGTTCCTCTTCAACCCTTCAACCACCAATGCGCATGAAATTTATGGGGCTAAATGTCTGTTTGTTAAAAGAGGTGTATCATCAAAATGTGTATTATTAAAAATCCATTTAAACACATAGGCTAATCAGAGGAGGGGTCACTTATACACCCAAATTGAATAATACTCCCACCAAGCTGGTAGGAACAAAATCCAGGGGGTGCCAGGTTTCAGTGACAGATCCTGTCATCCCTGATTTCCTCTTCCTTCCATTAAAAGAAAGAAAGAAAGGAAAAGTGGACTCTTATGCAATGCACGCCATAAAGCACTGTTTGTAAAAGAGTGGCTGCATCCCCAGACTTTCTGTGGTCTGCAGTACAGCTAGTGAAGGTGGCATGGAAGCCCCAAAAAGGGCAATGCGGGTGTCTGCAGGGGGTTCACACTTATATGGACAAATAGATCTGGTCCTGGAGTCTGTTAGATTCAGGGGCCATCACTATAGATGGTTGGTCCCCTTGAAGTGTATCATTTCCAGCACAAATGTATCAGTACCATTGTATCATTAAGCATTAGAACTGTATCAATGAAGAGAAGAAACATTTGTGTTTTTTTCATCCAGTTTAAGGACAGTTTGATGTTGTTGCAGCTTTCTAGAGACCCACACTCACATCTCAATTTTTTTTTTCAAAATGAGATTCAGACAAGGCTGAATCAAAATGAAAATTATTTTGTGGAACTGCTTAATAATTAGATTTAGCTTATCACTATTAGTGAATAACCTGCTCAATCATTTTTGACAATAAAACATTAGCATCTCCAAAGAGCGCAATACTTTTCAGAGGCCCTTATTTATGATCAGGATTTTGAAAGCATTTCCAGCTCAGACTGGGAGTAATTGGAGATGTTCTGTATGGACACCGGGTCCTTGCACTTTTCAGCGAGAAGGCGGCTGAGCACAGCGGTCACAGCTGTCTAGGTAGAATGACAGCGAGAAGGATCGAACTGGGGGCTACTTCATAATCTGCATTCAGAATGCAGGTGGACTAAATTACAGCTAATTGAACTTTACAAACCAAGAGGAATTCGAAAATGTGTTTTTTTTAATTCAGGAAAAGAATGTTTCCAAATATACACAAATGATGATTAGTAGGGATATAGGACAAATTATAGGAGGATATAGGGGCATTATATTTGCCAAGTCCTGCACTTTTGTTACATTAGTAAAATGTATAACTGGCCAATATGAAGGAATTGTAAATATTTCAGGTTTAGATGCAATGAGAATTGGTTACTTTTTGCTTTTTTGTGGATATCTCGCCAACCTGTTCTATTTATTCACTAAAAACATGAGTTTCGTTTAACAAAAAATCCTTGAAGGTCATCAGGACCAAATAGTGTATTCTGAAAATATCCTACTTGTCCCAATCAAAATCACAGTTTGTCATCTGATAAACATACTGAAATGTGTAACCAATCTCCATTGTGTTCATACCATGTACAGTATAAACCAAATACCATGTTGTAGTAAAAATTGTGAAGGATGAACAAAATGGCTGTCTGGAACCTTATTTGCATGCAAAATGGCTGTTTGGATCCCTTAATAGATTTCGGGTGACCCATCACAAAAGCATTCATTTGCTGAGTTTTGCTAAAACATACAAGTATTAAATATACATCCTGTTGTGACATGTATTTCCTGTTGTGATACTCTTTGCTTACCATTCTGGATAGTGGACATCTAGTTAAAGTGGGCCAACACCCAGGGGTGATCACCTCACACACCGCGGGACATCCGAGATCGGGATGTCCCGCGGGGTGTAACCCCCCCAAAACCCCGAAAAATCCTTACCTCTCCAGCCGCTGCTTCCGCCGCCTCTCTCGCGCTCCTCTAGACGTGCGCGCGCCGGCCGTCTCTGAATGGCCGGCGCGGGCGCGCACACGTCAAGAGTGACGCGCGGGAGGCGGCGGCGGGCGCGATCCCTTGTCCGTCGACGGACGTCACTTGTCCGTCGGCGGGCATTGGACAGCGCACTCACGTGGGAGCGTGGAGAGGTGAGTTTTCGGGGTGTTTGGGGGGGTTTCAGGTAGCGGGGCACCCCAAATCGGGGTGCCCCGGGGAAGTGGACCAATACCCAGGATAGTCAAAATCCTGGGTGTTGGTCCACTTTAAGTAACTTTAACCATTGCTATCATCACTAACAGTGAACTGGCCATTCCCTCCATTCCCTTGGTGACAAAGTGTATAAAACCAGAGATGCTTCCGGTGCTGATCAGAACCTCTTGACGCAAAGATGCTGTCCTTGCTGTAGATTCCCACGGAATTATTCTTTGTCTGAACTATATCATTTCTGGATGGTTGATGATGTCATAATATGCCCATGGTGAGATAAGCGAAGTATCTTTGATTATCCTTGTATTTAAAGTAAACCAAAACCTATGAGACTTCAGGGCAAGCGTACTCCCTCCTCCCGGGGCATCCAGATTCGGGTTACCCCGCTATATAAAACCCAGTAAACTTCTCCTCAATCCATGCGCATGAGATATATCTGTCGCTCAGTTGGCAATACACTTGGTTGGAGGGCTGGAGCTGCTGAGATGTAGCTAGTAAAGATGTCTGCCAGGAGCTAAGCCGGAAGAGCCCAATAAGTGGAGTAACTGAATGCCCAGACACATCAGGTCCTGTGGTCTATGCAATGCCCTGGTCTTCACTGGAGCCCTCCTGAAGAAGGACAGGCTGAGCAGCAGGACACTGAAGGTCATCCAGCTGGCAGTACTGGGCATGGCTGTAGGATATAGGAGGCAAAGTGTGTATGCAGATACAGGGTCAAATTCCAGGCAGAGATCAAAGGGCAGACCGTGAAAATCAAACACGAGGCCCAAGCAAGATGTTGGGGTCAGCAGTGAAGAAGTATAGTCAAAACAAACTGCAGTCAAAATCCAGAGTAGCAATCCAAGAGTGAGCCAAAAAACAAAGGCCAAAGCCAAGGGTCAAAATGAGGATTCCAATATGAGCAAGCATGGCCCAAAAAAAAGGACACAAGGTGCTGAGAAGATCAAAGAACAGTCCCACAATTTCCTTGTGCAAAGCACTTCCTTATAAATCAGGTGAGAGCCAATAAGGAGGCATGCATGCATCATACATCATGACTGTTCTAATCACAAGTTAGAACTAAACACTGGGCTGATCTGAAAGCAAAAGAGCAAGCTGATGGGAAAACCGGTAAATGGACTACCTGCTGAACCTAACACCAAGTCTCTTTACAATGAACCTGCTTTGCTGGTGATCCAATGTGCGCATCTGTGATCTGGCACAGACCTGACAGTGTCACACAGGCTTGCACTGGATCTTCCTGTGTGGGTAAGGCTGTCCAACAGCTTCCACCTAGGCCTTGATTACAGGTCACCAAGGACCCTGGCAGTTACCAGCAGGACATATGGCTGGGTGCATAATGTGAAATGATGGCTTGAAGCAGTAGTGCAGAGTTTCAAAAGCCATAAACAGGACTTGGTACTGAACAAGGACAAACCTGGCACTGGGTTAGCAACAGGACCTGGCACTGGCAACAACCATGGCCGGCAGTTGACAAGCAACCCACTGCCATCCAGGAGGTACTTTGATACTGAATAGTCAGCTGTGGTATGTTTGACCTGGATGGAGACTTCTGGATGATTATTCATATGTCAGATCAGTTAGGAAGAGGTAATGAAGCCTGGAATTTCCCCAGGACAGGGTTTGAATTAAGTTTGGCTTTCGTAACAAACATTATTCTGAGTGATCAACATCAAAAGACTGGCCTATTTTGGCCCTAGGTGAAAAGTGGAAATTGCAGCAGTTCACAATTCATTCTGGTATGTTATGGTGGCTTGTTAATGGAGACTTGTCACAGTTTCCACCAGTGATTGAAGTTTTTCAAGTGCACTGCCTCGGAACACTGTACCTCCTTTATATGTAGCCTGTCTGGTTGGATGGTAGTGGGGTAAGGAGAAGGTTTCTTCTGGGCCCTGGGGTGTCGTATAATAAGTGTGGGATAGGGGCCTCTCTTAGTCATCCAACTTGTCCACGGTACACTGTTCTGTGACCATTTGACACAGCAGATGGGTGAACCTGAACCACAAAGAGTCAGTGTTCAATTTCGAACATGGAAAGGCTGGTAGATGGGCTACTGAGCAGCCCACTTCACCTAAAGGATGCAACAGCTGATGTTGCTGGACTCACCTTAGCCCCGATCCTCTTCATCAGCAGCGGAGCGGCATCAGCGACATTTTAAATTGTCCCTAGCCAGGGCTACAAAAAATGGCTGCTGGCTCTCATGAGTGAGGACACTTCTAGTGCCAGCACTGCAGCTGGAGATGGACGAACATAAACCACAAAGTTCAGATTCATACCAAACCTTGCGACTTTGGGTTTCCAAACCAGAACACTGGCTTCAGCCAGTTCATTCCATGCAGCCCATCAACCAGCTTTACCTATGGTTGCAGCAGCAGGAAGCTGCAGTAACCCACCTCTGCCACCTCCACCTCTGGTGGCAGCACCATTAGAAACTGGCCCCAGCCAGGACTAAAAAAGATAGTTACTGGCTCCCATGAGTGAGGACACTCCTAGTGCTGGGGGGGGTTCGCCCATCCCTAATGATGAGCTATTATCATTGAGGCTAACTGTTCCTACCGACACTGCTGTACTATGGTCCTCACTTACCTCCAACCTGCCAAATATAGGGCAAGGTGAAATTGGATGAAAAAGAGGAGATCTTTAATAAAGGAACACTCAGCGGAGCAGCAGAATCATCTTACCTGAAGGCTGTTTCTTTCTATTTGTGTCAGGCGAAAGCCTCTGGTGGGGTTTTCATTCTGCAAATTTTCCTTCAAGGACAAGGATGCCATGTATGGGGTCGTGATTTCCTGTAGGAGAAAAAATAACTTACACAATACTGTACATGGATTTCATTTAGCCGCTTTTCTACATCTACAGCATAGATTGTTCATAGCAAGCGTGACATGCAGCATACAAGTACGGTACTTCGTACAAGCTGCATCTTTGCCATTAAATTGCACTCTTGTTACATTCACAAGTGGCCATTACAAATGCAAATGTGGAAGCGGCCACATTTATACGAGATGTGCAATAATTTTTGGCGATAGTTCCACTTCAATGATTGTAATTCCAGAGTGACATGGATTTGATGGAGCTGGCTAACATCCCTCTTCTTCTTACTCAGACATTATTTATTTATAATGCACCTCAGGCAGTCATTGGAGTTTCATCACTCAGAAGAAAAGGTGTAGGAAGAAAAAAGACAGTGAGTCTCATCACTTTTTGTCTATAATGTAAAACATAATGATTTTAGTCAGCTTGTGTTTAAACCTAAACTGCACTATACTCAAGTCTCCCCTTCCTCGTGGTGTATGGTGACAAATGCCATTTAATCAGGTGACCAGTGAAAATCATTAAGGTTTGATGTGCAAGCCCACTGTGGAATCCCATCACATGATTTCCAGTTACTCATGAATGAAGAAGTGGTTAGCATTGGTTAGCAGTGGTTCACTTTAAACAGGACCAACAGCCTGGCACAGTTGGAAAAGAAAGGTAGCGGCCATTTTGGAGCTTCGTCTCGCTGAAATACACAGTAACAGGAAGCCCAGTATGACTTTCTGTTTGCAGGTGGCTTGCAAGCCCATGAGCAGCCATCTTGTTTTTAAAATGTATCCCAGTAGGCGTTAGAAAAAGGTAAATGGATTTTTATGTGCCACAATTTAAATTGCCCTGGGGAGGGATGTATATGAGCACTGTTTGTTGTGCTGGTTTGGTTTCATTCATTTTTGACTGTTGGTCCACTTTAACTCACATTACACAACAGTCTTTAGCTGGTTTAGGACCACCATCTTTGATACCTGTAATAATGGGTTTGTTGCAAGATGCTTTCCACTTAGTGAGCCTACACTCTCCATAGACACTAAGCTGTTACTCCCAACCCACTCCTCGCCCCCCTCCTCCCTTTGCAGATATGCTCAGCGTTTTCTGGTGGTGCTCTGTCAGACTAGGGGACAGAAACTGCAGGAGTGATTTCAGAGCCAGGTGAGAAAACTCCTCCCTTCCATTTACTTTCATTGTCTACTTTGAGGCTGATTCAACAACTAGATGTAAATTTTCACCTGGTGTTGAATCAGCCCTGAGGTAGACAATGAAAATGAATGGCGGTTTTCTCTCCTAAAAAAGTTGTGACTTTTCTCATCTAGCTCTGAATTGTCACATAGAGGTGACACTTTCACCGACAGGAGCTGCCAGCTGATGCAGAGTGTGCTTTTTTCCCCCATGTGTGGAAGTCTTGCTACCGGCAGTGCTGACCAGGGCTGGGAGAAAGTGGAGAGACCAGTTCGGTGCAAAGGAGGAGCCTATTCCAAATCCACAAGCTTAACCCTTTCCCATAATCATGAGTTTAAGTCCACTTTCAAGGGGCATGAGGCTCTCTAGTTTATTTTCACCAGGTCCCATGTCATTGATAACGCTTCTGCAAACCTATTATCTAAAGCCAGGAAGGGCCAGACTGCTTCGGGGCCAGTTGGGTTGCTGATTTTAACCCCCACATTCAATCCCTGCCCTCTTAGTCTCCCTCTCGGCCTCCTGTACCCAGCCCCACTGTACCCACAAGCCAAGGAACCCCAGCCCCCAATGCTATAGTCCCAGCATCATGGTTGCGGGGGGCTCAGCAGGGAGATCTCGGGCTGGACAGGGGCTCCAGGGCCCCAGATCGCCACTGCAGATAGTTGTTCCAGCCGGTAAGTGGGCATGTGCGCCATTTGAGGGCAGTGGCCATGAGGTGCCCCCCATTATTCTCAAAGGGTGCCTTGACTAAGCTTTTAATACCGCTGTACACCTCCAGCCAGAACCCGAAGGTATGGCACCCGGCTTCAGATACCAAAGTTGCTGGATAGTAATGTGGCCTTGGGACTGGGTGAAGGCAAGTAGGGGGACCATGTGACCCTCTGGCATCTCTGATCTGAGGTCTGTATGACCAAGAAAGGATATTTTATTTTCTCACTTTATCTACAGAAAATAATTTGGATAGAGCTACTGCGGCCAGAACCACCAATAATAGCCTGGGAATAGTGCACTTTTCTGCAAAGATAACTATGATAGCATATAGCTTTCCGCTATATTTCTCTAGGACAATGCAAAAAAGCGACCTATCAGCTGCTCTGTTCCTTGGAAGTCTCAGGTACAAGTGAGAATGGCAAGCCACAGTGGTCCCACAGCTGGCTCTGACAACAATCCAAGGTTTCTGAGTATATTTCTTATGAGTATATACCTTTTCCTTCCATTGAAAGTGGGAAACAAGCCTGAAGTATAAGTGACCCTGCCTCTCGCCATCCAGCATATTTCTATGGATTTTTATCATTGGGCCATTTTCTCGCGATATTGCTCCTTTAAGCTATTCCATGACAAGCACTTCCCAGCTCAATCACACCCAGAAATTGAAACAAAGCCGGATGTTTATATATAATTGGAGCATTTCAGATGCTTTGAAATGGCATATTTACTATGTTTTCACATGGCTAAGGTGGGGACAAAGTTAAACTGTGCCTGACCAGGAACAATCAAGAATTAAAAGATACTGATGACCAAAATAAACAATAACTAAAGTGGTAGCCCAAGGGGCAATTCAAGGAAAAAGTAAGTACATAGCAAAGGTATGAGGAAGTATGGGATCAACAGAGATGCAGGTACTCCAACCTGACCCGTTCCTGCAGGGTGATTTTTCTCCAGGCCTGCACTTAGCACTGACCATTTTTCTGAACACACCTGGACTTAGATAATGTTAACTCTTATTCAAGCTATTTAATTGATTGCGCCCAGGTGTGTTGAGGAAAATGGTCAATGCTACGTGTATGACTGCAGTGGGCAACAGCAGGGGCTAGAGCAGCAGAGTTATTTATATTCCTCAAGCATCAATCAATGCAGATGCCTCTCACTACCCAGGTAGCAGTGGTTACTTGGTGGTGGTTTCTTTGGATGCCTTGTACAATCCTTAGCTAGGAGGTATATTGGATATGTAAGAATTCTGCAAGTTGCTTACCCTTGTCAGAAGAAGGCTTCTAGAAAGCTCTCAAATGTTTTAAAAAGTGCCAAAGGAAACACTGAAAAGGAGACATACGTTAAAAAATCTAAAGCATAATAGCATAGGAGATAACCTGGAGGAGCATCAGGATATATTATCTTTCTTGGGGCACCAACATGTACTGAATGCACCAAACCTCTGGATGGAAGTAGTTTTTCCTTGGGTTGTAGTATCTCTTTCTCCTGCTGTTCAATATATCAATCAGGATTAGTCACCTGTGGCCCAGATGAAGCTACGGGAGGTCCGTTACGAAAAATGTCGGCTGGGACGGGGTGAGGTACTCGGCGGGTGTTTCCCTGGTGAAGTATGCATAGCACATGTGTATGAGTTTGCACTGTTTTTCAATTTCTTTCCCCCTCAGTGTCTTCAGGGGGGTGGAATAATAGGAATAACACTGGATTGCACTTTATTGATGTATATTGTGGTAAAGTATAGTAGTAGATAGCATAATTTGTAGTCACTCACTATCATGTAATTAGGAGAAAAAGTTTTTTGTTGTATATAGATGTTTTGAAAATAATGTGGGTTTAATAATTGTATGTATAGTGATTCACTAGGCAAACACTGGTCCTTGTAGTCCTCCCCATCATGAGATGTGTTTTTTAATTGTTTTTAAACTCTTGTTTGTATTGGATAAAGAATAAATTGAATACATTTTGATATAAGATAGTGTGGTGGTGCCAGTTGTTTGGTTAGGCATTCTTTTTGGGGTCTTGTGGGATCCCATGCGTTGGGTACTATTCGGATTAGTCATCGTCTTACTGTTAGGGCGAGCGCTGCAGAGACGCCTCATGGCGCTTCCTGCCATCCCTCTCCCGGGGCGAGAGCCGCGCTTCCTCCCCGCGGCTTTCCCCGCCGGGTTTCCCCTAGCCCGAGCGCTATTTCCTTTCCTGGCAGCGCCCCTCTCTTACCTGATGTCCTGCCCTCCGTCCGGCGTGGCTGCCGGGGTCTGCGGGCGGCTCCCTCACTTCCTCATTCCTGACGTCCCCGGCCACTAGGGGGCGCGCGCCGCAATACTGTTGAATTTAAAGGGCCAGTGCATCACTAATTGGTGTCTGGCCGTCCAATCCGGTAATGACACTTCCTTTTTATTCTGGCCAGCCCTTCTTCCTCTGCCGGATTATCGGTGTGTTTCCGTGATTGTCTGTAGTTAATCTGTGGCTTTCTTGTGTATGACCTCGGCTTACCTTTTTGACCACGAACCTCCGCTGCCTGTCCCGACCTCGGTCTGTCTCTTCGTCTGTGAACCTCCGCTGCCTGTCCCGATCACGGCTTGTCTACTCGCTGCTGAACCCTCGCTGCCTGCCCTGAATCTGGCTACTCACCGTGACCATCGTTTATCTCTGCTGTACAACACCTCGGCAAATTGTGGAACTGTGCCGCCGTTGGGGGGTAGCGACCTGGGAGTCATCAGCCGCACAAGACCAACCTGCTTCGCGGCGGGCTCTGGTGAAAACCGGTGGCTCCTTAGACCCCGCTTCCCTGACGCGGTACTCACCAACAGTTTCACAGTTCCAGTGGGTCCACGCTTCATTTGTTCCTTCCGGGTCGTAACAGTATAATCCGGCCATGGATCCCGCCGAGGTGCCATTGCCAGACGTCTCTGAGCTACCTGCACTAGTCGCCATGCAGTCGCGGCAGATCAATCAACTTACGGCCATGATGCAGCAACTTCTGTCTATGCAGCAACCGCAGGCGCCACCGCCTGCTCCTGCTGTCCCACCACAGCCTCCGGTGGCTTCCTCCACGAGGATTCGTCTCTCCCTGCCAGCTAAATTTGAAGGGGACGCAAGACTTTGCCGTGGGTTTCTTGCCCAATGTTCCCTACACCTGGAGTTATTGGCTGATCAATTCCCTACTGAGCGCTCCAGGGTGGCCTTTATTATCAGCCTGCTCTCTGGGAAGGCCTTAGCCTGGGCTACCCCATTGTGGGACCGCAACGACCCTGTTACCCTCACGGTTCAAACTTTTGTGGATCAGTTTCGCCAGGTTTTTGAGGAACCTGCCCGGGCGTCTTCAGCCGAATCCGCCTTATTGAATCTGGTTCAAGGTGATCTGTCGGTGGGAGAATATGCCATTCGCTTCCGAACTTTGGCAGCCGAGCTAGCTTGGAACAATGAGGCTCTCTGTGCCTGCTTTAAGAAGGGTCTCTCTAGTAGGGTCAAGGATGTTCTTGCTGCCCGGGACCTTCCTACTTCTCTTTCTGAACTAATCCAACTTGCCATACGTATAGACATTCGTTTTACAGAGAGGCGTGATGAATTCCGCCAAGATTCTCTGCGTGCCAAGAGGGCATTCCGTTTGGCTCCTACGTTTCAGAACCCTCAGTCTACGCTTTCGTCTCCGTCTGAAGAAGTCATGCAAGTGGACCATACTCGCTTGACTCCCCAGGAAAGGTCGCGCCGAAGACTCGAAAGACTTTGTCTATACGGCGCCAGCCCAGAACATTTTTTGAAAAATTGCCCAATCCGCCCACCACGTCAGGGAAACGGGCGCACCTAGAATCGTTTGGAGAGGCGTCTCTGGGTGTGTGTGCTTCCTCTCCTAGGTTCACTGTGCCGGCACAACTTCACTTTGGCTCCACTTCCGTCCTGAACTTACCGGCCTTCTTGGACTCTGGTTCGGCGGGCAACTTCATCGAGGCCTCCTTGGTCACTAAGCATGATATAGCTGTCTACCGTCTAGCCAAGCCACTATTTGTCGCGGCCGTTAATGGGGACAGATTGAACTGCATGGTGCGCTACCGCACCAAACCTCTACTTCTGAAGATCGGCCTCTTCCATCAGGAATTTCTGGAATTTTTCGTATTACCCCACTGTACCTCGCCGCTTCTCTTGGGGCTTCCCTGGCTCCAGCACCATAACCCTACCTTGGATTGGTCCACTGGGGACATCAAGTCCTGGGGCGCAACATGTGTTAAGAACTGCCTTACGTCTTTGCCAGTCCAAATTACAGCTCCCACGACTCCATTACCGGGTCTACCTGAAGTTTATCGGTCTTTTTCCCTCGTATTTAGCAAGAGGCAAGCTGAGGCACTTCCGCCTCATCGCCCTTACGATTGCCCGATTGATCTTCTACCTGGCACCACTCCTCCTCGCGGACGCATCTATCCGCTGTCTGTACCTGAAACCCAAGCAATGTCGGACTACATTCGGGAGAATTTACAAAAGGGGTTCATTAGGAAATCCTCTTCCCCAGCTGGAGCGGGGTTCTTCTTTGTACAGAAAAAGGACGGGTCCCTTCGGCCCTGCATCGATTACCGGGGCCTCAATAAAATTACGGTAAAAAACCGTTACCCATTGCCCTTGATCTCCGAACTTTTTGATCGTCTTCGCGGAGCTAAGATTTTTTCAAAATTGGATCTGAGAGGCGCCTATAACTTAGTCCGCATACGAGAGGGTGATGAATGGAAGACGGCCTTCAACACGCGAGACGGTCATTTTGAGTATCTCGTTATGCCCTTCGGCCTCTGTAATGCCCCCGCAGTTTTTCAGGAGTTTGTTAACGACATTTTTCGGGACCTGTTGTACACCTGTGTTGTGGTCTATCTTGACGACATTCTCATCTTCTCCTCGTCCATCGAAGAACACCATCAGCACGTCAGGCAAGTCTTGTCTCGTTTACTGCAACACCATCTTTATGCTAAGCTCGAGAAATGCCTTTTTCATCAAACCGCATTACCTTTTTTGGGGTACATAGTTTCTGCTCAAGGTCTCCAGATGGATCCTGCCAAGCTAAAGGCGGTCCTTGAATGGCCTCGACCAGTCGGTCTTCGTGCAATCCAGCGATTCTTGGGATTCGCGAACTATTACCGCCAGTTCATTTTACACTTTTCCACGACAGTAGCCCCCATCGTGGCCCTCACCAAAAAAGGAGCCAATCCCAAGGCATGGTCTCCGCAGGCTGAAGCAGCCTTTCTTGCATTAAAAAAGGCCTTCGCCTCGGCACCGGTACTTTCCAGACCTGACCCGTCTCGTCCTTTCGCTCTTGAGGTGGATGCCTCTTCCGTCGGAGCTGGAGCAGTACTTACGCAACGATCCTCGTCCGGCAAAGCTCGAACTTGCGGATTCTTTTCTAAAACCTTCTCTCCTGCCGAGAGGAACTACACCATTGGAGATAGAGAGCTATTAGCCATCAAATTGGCGCTGGAAGAATGGAGACATCTCCTCGAGGGGTCTATCTACCCAATTTCCATTTTTACTGACCACAAGAACCTCTCTTATCTGGAATCCGCACAACGCTTAAACCCTCGTCAGGCCCGTTGGTCACTCTTCTTTGCACGCTTTAATTTCCAGATCCACTTCCGTCCAGCTGCAAAAAACATCAGGGCAGACGCTCTCTCCCGTTCCTCGGATGTCTCGGATAAGGTCTCTTCTCCTCAGTTTATAATTCCACCCGATCGTCTGGTTCACTCTGCTCCCGCTGCTCTAGTATTAGGTCCTCCGGGGAGGACCTTCGTACCTGTCTCTCGTCGCCTATTAATACTAAAATGGGGTCATGCCTCCCATACTGCTGGTCACCCTGGAATCAAGAAGACCTGCGCCATCATCTCCAGATACTACTGGTGGCCCACGTTAGCAAACGATGCAGCAGAATTTGTACAAGCCTGCACTTCGTGCGCGCGCAACAAGACCCCTCGTCAACGTCCCGCAGGTCTTCTCCAACCACTTCCCATTCCGGACATCCCCTGGTCTCACATCGCCATGGATTTTATCACCGATCTCCCGCCTTCTCAGGGCAATACCGTCATCTGGGTAGTGTTGGACCGATTTTCGAAGATGGCGCATTTCATTCCGTTGCCTGGATTACCTTCTGCTCCCCTATTGGCAAAGAATTTCCTTAAACACATCTTCCGTCTACATGGGCTCCCAACCCACATTGTCTCCGACAGGGGAGTTCAATTCGTATCGAAATTCTGGAGGGCTCTCTGTAATCAATTAAAGGTGAAATTGGACTTTTCTTCCTCGTATCATCCCCAATCCAATGGCCAAGTGGAGAGGGTAAATCAAACTTTGGGGCTGTATCTACGCCATTTTGTTTCCGCTCGCCAGGATGACTGGGTGGACCTGCTGCCCTGGGCAGAGTTTTCTTATAACTTTAAGGACTCTGAATCCACCGGAAAATCCCCTTTCTTTATAGTCTATGGTCGTCATCTCCTTCCTCCTCTGCCTTTACTAACGCCCTCCTCGGTACCTGCGGTCGATGATCTTTCGCACCAGTTTTCTTCCATCTGGCGTGAAACACAGCATTCGCTGGAACAAGCCGTGTCTCGTATGAAAATCCAGGCTGATAAGAAGAGAAGGACTCCTCCTTTATACTCACCGGGGGATAGGGTATGGCTTTCGGCCAAGTATATTCGTTTTAAAATCCCCAGTTACAAACTTGGTCCTCGCTTCTTGGGACCTTTTAAGATCCAACAACGTATCAACCCTGCCTGTTACAAGTTGCATCTGCCACCCTCTCTTCGCATAACCAATTCCTTCCATGTCTCTCTTCTCAAACGGGTGACTGTTAATCGTTTTTCCCCTAAATTATTGGAACCTAAGCCAGTCGCAGGTACTGAAGATACCTTTACGGTCAAAGAAATACTTGCTTCTAAAATCTCCAGAGGAAGACGCTATTTCTTGGTGGATTGGGAGGGCTACGGCCCTGAGGAGAGATCCTGGGAACCGGAGGAAAACATCCTTGATCGGACCCTTATTTCGGACTTCCTTGGTCCTAAGAAGAGGGGGAGACCAAAGGGGGGGGGTACTGTTAGGGCGAGCGCTGCAGAGACGCCTCATGGCGCTTCCTGCCGTCCCTCTCCCGGGGCGAGAGCCGCGCTTCCTCCCCGCGGCTTTCCCCGCCGGGTTTCCCCTAGCCCGAGCGCTATTTCCCTTCCTGGCAGCGCCCCTCTCTTACCTGATGTCCTGCCCTCCGTCCGGCGTGGCTGCCGGGGTCTGCGGGCGGCTCCCTCACTTCCTCATTCCTCCCTGCCTCTCCTGCGCGCACGTCCCTGCCACTAGGGGGCGCGCGCCGCAATACTGTTGAATTTAAAGGGCCAGTGCATCACTAATTGGTGTCCGGCCGTCCAATCCGGTAATGACACTTCCTTTTTATTCTGGCCAGCCCTTCTTCCTCTGCCGGATTATCGGTGTGTTTCCGTGATTGTCTGTAGTTAATCTGTGGCTTTCTTGTGTATGACCTTGGCTTACCTTTTTGACCACGAACCTCCGCTGCCTGTCCCGACCTCGGTCTGTCTCTTCGTCTGTGAACCTCCGCTGCCTGTCCCGATCACGGCTTGTCTACTCGCTGCTGAACCCTCGCTGCCTGCCCTGAATCTGGCTACTCACCGTGACCATCGTTTATCTCTGCTGTACAACACCTCGGCAAATTGTGGAACTGTGCCGCCGTTGGGGGGTAGCGACCTGGGAGTCATCAGCCGCACAAGACCAACCTGCTTCGCGGCGGGCTCTGGTGAAAACCGGTGGCTCCTTAGACCCCGCTTCCCTGACGCGGTACTCACCAACAGTTTCACAGTTCCAGTGGGTCCACGCTTCATTTGTTCCTTCCGGGTCGTAACACTTACACTATGAAAGTCAGCCAGCTCCCTGCTTTGAACTTCATTGCAACAGTGTTGCAGTTTTAACAAGAGCATCCCTGCGTTGCATAGTAAGTAGCCTGCTATTAAAATGTAAACAGCTCACAGCAGTCTCTTTCTTTGTGCGATGTGTGAGTCATTTCTCCATCACAGTAACGCGACAAACCCTGTCCCACTTTACTTATTTAGTTTTACTGTATGTTAAATTGCAGCCAAAGTAAAAAATGAGACCACATGGCATTTTTTATATTACAGATCGGCTGATCTCAAGAATGCCGGCTGCTGTGACCAGCCCAATGGCCACATCCCCGGTTTCCCTGTAGACCAAGGAATGCCCCTGCCCCCAATTTATCTGAATGGTTGGGTGTGGGAGTAGGCAACAGCTACAGTGAAGCCGGGGGTGCACCCAAGCCCGATGGCGGTGACATAAGAGCCGTCACTAAAGAAGAGTTTACCAGCCACCCCTGAGTTGGGCATCCCAATTTCTTTCCAGGGACGGGCGCCGTGGCTTTTGAGAAAAAAAATCAAGGTAAGTTTATCTTGATTTACTACCACAGATATAATATGCCCTTAATGAATGAGAAGGTTCACAGACATATAGCAATACATAACCCATAAACTTGTATGAGGATAGAAAAACACTGCACAATGGATGTGTGCAACCAGAGCTGTTTTGGGGGGAAAGGAGCTAACATTACAGATAGGGAAAAATAAATGGTCTCTAATAAAAAAGGATACATGGTTGTCTTTAGTCTATCTGACAATTATGCCAAAGTGACCACACATCTTAGTGACAACGGGACATGTTCAAAGAAGGGCCTCAACCAACATTTACAAGACCTCTTACAACAGCTGCAGGAGACAAAGAAATTGGCCAGGCTATGTATGATTGTCTTTGCCCTGGTGAAGTCCCTATATTCTAAGCTACACAAGAGAGGCTGATCTCAGGCTAATTGTCACCTGACAAAATACTTACAGGCTGATTCATTACTAGTGCAAGGTAGCGACAGATGAGCGTCTGTAGAGCGGATTTCTGAGCGCCCGCTAGTAGTCGCTGTGCCCGGCTATGGATCGTTGTTTCAGAGCGCCTCAGTCGCTGTCCGGCATTGATGAATATGATGTGAGTCGCTGTACTACGCTGAATGTGAGCGAACCATAACGCCAGCTCAGTGCGACTGACTCACACCACATTCATCAAAAAAACAGCCCCAAACATCGCTGGCGCTCAAAATCATGTAGTTGTAGTCCATAGCGCCAGAGGCTGTGTGATTAAAGTCTGTTTTTGAACATGTGTCCACTAGTAACAAACATGAAATTACATTGTTATAACATTGTAACATGAACACGTTAATACCAGACCTGTAAGGAAAATTCTGCATAAAAATATAATTAATCCAAAAAGTTTTCAAAAATGTCATTTTCTTGCCCAGAATACATGTCAGAAGGTTATGGAAAAAAAAAGAAAAGAAATTGGGATCAGGAAAGGGATTTAAGGATCGTCCATAGAAATGTATGGGAGAGCGCCAGGTAACGACAGGTTAGACGTGGCGCTCTGCAAGGATGAACGCCGGCGCTGTACGCTAAGCCTGGGATAATGATGAATCGAACGCTACATGGCGTTGTTCTAGTGGCTCACCAGATTCGGCTTCATAAATGTGTAATTGCGTGCTGTCTCCGGCGTTCACCTGCCGCTACCTGACACTACTTGACGCTACCTATACCTTCATGAATAAGGACCTTAGCTAACAGCCTAGGCCCCTTATAAATATTCAACATCACATCTAGATTTCCAGGATTTATCTTTATTGGAGGACCATAACCTAATAAGCCTGGCCCTAAATTCTAAAATTCTCTATAGTTGTAACATACCTTGTTCCAGATGCATCCAGATTTGGGATGCATCCATTGTGTGAAACCCCCTGGTTCCCCTGTATCAGAGGTCCACATTAAATGTACACAGATCATAAAAGCCAAATCCTCTAAATAGAACAGGTAACGGTTTCAAATACCAACACATTTAGGTACTTGCAGTAGGCCTGCAGCCCACAATTCACAGCGTCAGGAAACCCAGCAGCACTTCCTGTTGCTACCCAAAGCTCCATTTTGAGAGTAAAATTGCCCATGGCAGGAGTTACAAAAAGCATCTAAAAGTTTGCTTGAAATAATTTCATGGGCTATTAAAGTGATGGTTTGCCCATTCATATATCTTGCATCTAACCATCTGGATACTATTGTGCATATCTGGGTTGGAATCATTATTTGATGTTCTATTCCTTGATTTATCTGGTAAGAGTTTATCATTACTGGTGGGGGACACATTCATTTTAGGAGATGCATGCCCCATGGAACAACGCTTTTATTTAGACATCGAAACATTTTTGAAGTTCTATATTTGCTCTATGCTTTCTGAAGATGTATATTTAGATACTTGAAAGCATCAGTTAGTTCAGTGAACATGGATTCCCTTAACCCCCAAAGCACCAAAAAAAGAAATAAATATAGGACGCACTGTTCCTTTCATGCCATAAAATACTAATCCCTTTACTAAGATCGGGAGGTACTCGGAGGTCGGAGTAAATACTGTACCATCATCCTTCTGCTGTGCACCCGAGAAATAGAAACAATGAGGCCGATTAATTAAAAGCGGCAGGTAGCGACAGTTGAGCGACTGTAGCGGCATTTTCAGAGCGCCCGCTAGTAGTCGCTGTGCTTGGCCGTTGTTCTGTAGTTGATAGCGACTCAGTCGGTTTGCCGTAATGTTGAATATTGGGTGAGGAGTCGCTATTTGACAGGTTCCGCGCTGTATGGGAGCGCATGATAGCGACTGGCCCTAGCGACCGGCTCCCACCATATTCATTAAAAAATCACGCTCAAAAAATTCTTGCGCTGTAAAATGCATGTTTAAACCCCAGAGCGCTGGCGGCGATGGGTTAAAAGTAGTTTTTTTAACCCCCAAACAACCATATTTTTGGAAACCAAAAAAAAAAACAAGTTTTTTAAACAATTTGGTAATATGAATACATCAATATCAGACCTGTAATATAAATTCTGTACATTTTTTTTTTACCTCAAAAAAATATATAAAATGGCAGAAGTGGTCACATTTAAAAAAAAAAAAAAATTAATAACAATTAATTATGAATATTTAAAGATTGTTCCATTGAAATGCATTGGAGAGTGCCAGGTAGCGAGAGGTCATGCCTGTCGCTGTTCAAGGTCGGACGCTGGCGCTGTGGGCTGAGGCTGGAATAATGATGAATGAGTGGCTATATGGCGCTATCTCAGTCGCTAAGCAGGATTGGCTTGATAAATGTGTGATTGTGGTGGGGAGCCGGCGTTCTCGTGGCGGTGCCCGTCATTACCGGCCGCTCACCAGTCGCTACCTGTCGCTATTCCTTCATAAATAAGGGCCTATGTTACAAACAGAACATGGTTGTTGCCTGTATTACACAACCATCATGGGAACCTGGAAGAAGTTGCGTATTTAGCCCTTTGCACTTTAGGGAGCAGTTTACAATGCTAGTATCAGTTACAGCAGTGTTCCCCAAACTCTCTCCTCCAGAGCCACCAACAGACCATGTTTTGCAGATCTCCAAACAAAAGCAGAGATGAAGTATTGCTCAGACTGAGCTATAAAGGCAGCTAATTAGAGTTTCACCATGCATGACCTATTGGTGTCTTACGAGGAGAGGGTTGGGAAACACTGCATTTCTTCAGAGTTACTTTAAAGGGACTATAAACCCAATGACAATAATAAGGCAACAAGCAGCTCACGTGAAGCCTGTCCCATGTACTTCTCCTCCATTTCCTGGTAGAGGCCATAACAGAGCTCTTAAGTTTGCATTCCTTTCAATTTTATTTCTCTAGGACCATGCAAAGAAGTGGTCTAACCGAGCCACTTTGTTCTTGATGCAGTCAGCAAGAGCATGGCAAGCCACAGTGGTCCTGCAACTGACTCTGAACATAGCAGATCACGCTCAATAGTCAATGCACCATGACATGTCCTTCCAGGCTCTACTATGGCACAGAAATTAAAGCAAAGAAATGAGCTTTCCTTAAAATACATTTAATCTATGATTATGAGATGCCTTGAAATGGCTCGTTTTACACCGTTTCCATGGGGGATAAGGTGGGAGGAACTTAGCGCGTGCCTTGACTGGGGCATTAGAGAAAAACTCCCTTTTTGTCAGGTCTTTGGTGTTCTAACTTTTTGTTTTCCTGTTCATTTGTGTTAGAATTGTGCCCCCCAGACCTGTGATTTATTTATCAGCATGGTGTTTCCAAGTTTCTTATATTCCTGTGTGTCTATGATCCTAAGCAGGAGTTGTTTTCCAGTCCTTGAGTAAAGAACACTGACTACAAGTTGCAGAATCCTTCCACTATAACAGGTGAACTTATCAGCAGCTTCAGAAGTCATGCGGCACTAATGACCTCCCCAGGTGAGAACACTGGTAGTAAACCTTTAGCTACTGGTACACGAGATTATGATCCCCTTCTCTGTGGGTTAAACCACAGCCAAACAAATGCCAGTCAGAGTCAGGAAGTCTCAGATATGTACTCATAAACAGCACTTTAGATGCTACAGAATTTTTTTTCTTTTTTTAACACAAAGTTGCAAACAAACAAAAAAGAAAAAAATAGATAAGTTCCACACATTGAGCACATCGTTTTGGCACACTATAATGGAAACTTTTAAAAGGGCCATTGGAAGGGGAATTATCCTTTAAGGAAGGTTTACTGAATCAGGGCCATTGTCTTCTATAGAATTGTTTGATTGCTTTGCTGATTACTTGGCATAAGAATGGGAACTTTTAACAAGCCTGAACAAATAAGAGGGATTATACTTAAATGTGTTCAGGGTCACCCTGACCTACAGCTGCTTTCGTGTTAAATGATTGTAATATCCTGACAATTTCATCACAACTGGATTTTTTTCAATGTATTTTTTTTTTAAACCACAATTTTCTGTCATTACCATATTGTAATTTGTTGACATCCAGTAAAAAAAAAAATAAACACAAAAACACAGAAGAAAATGCTCTTAAATAAATTCCAAGTATTTCCGTGTTCCATCTGTACAACTCGGAAGATGAAGTAGATAGTTCAACCATTAGACAATGGCAAAATCACTAAAGAGCATCCATTAACATTTCACTGAGAGCTCTGAGCAGACACTTATATGTAAAATGATCTTTTTAGAATGGCAGCATCAATAGAAAACACACATAAGAAAGTGAATTTCCTTCTCATGGAGACCTCTTCGCAAAAAGCTCCCTACAGATATAACAAGCACTGAAGTGTTGCATTGGATGAATGCATTTTGATTGTGCGAGGTATGATGATAATTCCATATTCAGTGTGTGACTTCTCATAATTCCGTGTGGTGGCTTAGGCTGATCACGCTGCGTAGATTCAATACTCCGTGATTTCTCTATTTGGGCAAATGCTATGGATGCTAGGATTTTGCTCGAGCATTCTCAGCTTGGGTTTAAGGTATTGTATCAAAAAAAACAAAGAAAACTATATTTTAGGTTAATTTTCAGCTTTTGATATTTTACATTTTAACAAGTTGATGTAGAGAGAGCCAACGGATAAGCCCCCGCAGCAGCCGAAATCTAGCATGAGTGTGAACATTCAAATCATTCAAATCAAGGCAGATGTTGTGAAACAAACCCTTTTTGAAATCATTTTTGGACAGGAGGATTGTTGTTGCACAGAGCATGCAATCTAGGGGGAGTAACATGAGAAACTGTGCTGTTGTTGGTAAGTGGTGTTGATTTGGTTCAACTTACAGGCCAATTCACTACTAATGGCAGGTATTTCCAGATGAGCTGTTTAGCGGCACTTAGAGCGATCGCTAGTAGACACTGTAAGTGGGTATTGGCCGCTGTAACAGAGCATCTCGGTCGCTCTAGTTACCTAGCCGGCATTGAAAACTCTATGTAACTCCGCACCACTACTTAAATCAGGGTGTGCCGGTTATATACAGGTCCCAATGGGACAAACAATATTCACAAAAAGCGGGGTAATCCAGAACACCCCCACTATATACCTGTATATATACAACCGCACAAACCACAAAAGTGTAATATAATAATAGCCCTTTATTTCATATCTGGGTATGGTTACAATATTGGATCACACTTCTAAGGTTAAAAACTATATTAAAAACATCAGACCCCGGGTCAATATATCAAGCTCTCAAAGAAAATAGATAATGGGTCCCTGTGAATCAGTGAACCTGCAGCCAATTATACAATAAAGTGCAAATGCAAATGAGCTAATTAGTATGAACTGTGCTATGTACAACATTAATTGCTAAATACTGTGCAACCTACATATCAGTGCAATAAAGACATAAAGTGCCATGTGCTAAAATAGGTGGGTGAATGAGACCCTGTCTCCTAAACACTTGCTTCAACTTAAAAAACACACATCAGTGAAAATCAATTGGGACTAAAAGTAAAAAGTACTTCACCAAATGTACAGAGCTGTTCCCCGGGGATCCGCCAACACCTGGACAACGACGCGTTGCATGATCCGCACTGGATAACTTCCTCAGGTCGTCTCCTCTAGCCGGCATTGATGAATGTGATGTATGTTGGGCGCTCTAACAACAGTACAGCGCTGCAGCGAGCAAGAGGCAGTGCCAGCTCAGTGCGTCTGGCACTCGGCGCTCAACACCATATTTAACAAAAAACTACACACACACAGCGTCGGCGCTCTAAAGCTGGGCGCTGTAGCATAGAGCGCCAGACGCTGTGTGATCAAAGTCTGATTTTGAACACATATCCACCAAGCAAAAACACATGGAATGACATTGTTTTAACACTGGGACGATTCTGCATTAAAATATAAAAAGTCTCAAAAATGTATAAAAGTGTTTGTTTGCAGCCAGGAGAGGTCACACAATGATTCGAACAAAAAAATAAAAATGTAAATTGCCAAACAAGCTATTTATACACAGCTAATGAAGCCCCATTTAAATGTATGGGAAAGCGCTACAGAGCGACAGGTACTATAACGCTCCTGGGCCTAGAGAGCCGGCGCTATACGCTGATCCGCCTATATTAATACATGTGACGCTACATGACGCTGTTACATGCGCTCACCAGATTAGCTTTCTTAAACGTGGTTTTGCATACAGCGCCCGGTGTTCACTAGACGATATCTGCAGCTACGAGGCACGATCTGGCAAGCCACCCTTGGCATTTTCCCCAAACCTGGCTTGCTCACCCCCCCCCCCCCCCCCCCCCCGCCCCTCTGTCTTCAATTTATACAACTTTTGACTTGTATCGTGCTCCAGCATCCCTTGGTCCCCTTCTGTCTCTGTCGGGCAGAGACATCTTGCCATCCCATCATGCACTGCGCCGCCGTCCTTTCGCACATGTGAGTGTTGTTGCTTCACAGGCTGCAATGACACTCAGCACAGAAGAGCGTGAGATCTGAGGAGCAGTGCAGGATATTTGAAGAGAGGATGGCTAGAGGTAAGGACAGCTAAGCCTGCAGCCTTCACTCAGCAACAACTAATGGGGGTGGGGGTAGAAAGGGGTCAGGAATACTGCCAGATGTCGGCATTTTAGATAACGCCAACATCCAAAAGGCAGTAAGAGAGGGATGTTTAAAGAGGAACATCAGAAGTCTGATGTCCCTCTTTAATATAGTGGGCTAAAAGAGATTCCCTCTCTAAAGGTAAAAGTAAAGAGGTCAATTTCCCACCATATCACTTCTCTCTCTGACATGACAATCTTTGTAAATAATCTTACAATAACTGCAACTACTCAAGCTCGATGCCTATGAGTGATTCAGGTCTTCTCTTCACTTATTCACACCTCACATTCACTCCCTTGCCTCCTCCATCTTCTCCAACTTAAGGTCAACTATATAAAAACACTATGGCCACATTTAATCCCCTGCAGGTGATTGATGCCACTTTGGTATAAGCAACACCATTCATCACATGAACATTGGCACACCTCCCATATTGCAGTGAATGGAGACATGCCATAGTTTCTGTTGCAATGACGCATGGCAGTCCATCAGATGTTAAATTGACAAGAGTGGTTGGAATATGGTGGCAGTTTCGGGGGTGGTAAAGGACTGGGAGTGTCTGAGTGTCGGCTGTGTGGGTTTAAAGGTGAGTATTGCGTTTTTTTATTGTTGTCGGCAGAATGTCTTTATAAATATCTCCGGCATCAGTTTCTTCCTCTCAGCTGAAACCACTAAAATATTAATACATGCCTGGTCATATCTCGTCTTGAATACTGCAACATCCTTCTTTGCGGTTTACCAAGAAACAGACCGCCAGCCCTCAGATTTATTCTGAATGTCACTGCTTGCCTCATGCACCTCTCCTCTCACTTTTCCACTGCTGCTCCTGTCTGTAAGGCCCCCTTCCCACTGTGCGTTTTCACTGCTGTTTTGGTTGAAATGCACAGACATTATGCCTCCAGAGCAGTGCAGCAGTGGCACAACATGTCGTCCTGCAATGCCCTGGAGTTTCCTGTACCCCAGAGAGGCACCGGCACCTGGAGGTAAAGGCAACGAGGAGGAGGCAGCAGTGGTAGAAGCCAAAGCAGGGCTCCAAAGTTTGTCCTCCTTTCCATAACTTCAGGACCACGCAAAAAAAGTTGTTTAACAGACACTCTATCCCTTGGTGCTTTCAGTTTAAGTCACAGTGGTCCCACAGCTGGCTCTGACAGCAGGGCCAGCGCATGAATGATACAAGTGCACAAGGACAGACCCTTCCCAACTCAGCCACAACCCAGCAGTTATTTCATGCGACTTTCACCTTCCCTGCTTTCTTCATGCAAGCAGCCAGAGGAGAAAACTATGGCGAATTGAGCTAAACTTACAGCAGTGAACACCATTGAACACAAACTTACACAATGTATTTTGCTGTGTTTGCTGTAAAAAGTTACTAGTATTTACATTGAAAGTGGTTTGGAGTATGCCAGCGCTATGCCAACAAATTGCTGTCATGTAAAAACATTATCATTAGTTGATTTTCACATACTGGGTAACTTTCTGACGTTCAAGCCCGAAAAAATAAGTCAAAGATGCTAGAAAGAACTAAAGACACAATCTCTTCAAAAATAACATTGATTCCTATGGGATTCGCCATTCAGAAATGGTGGGCTGCGCAAAATTACTTTGACATACATCCAGCAAACACCGAAATTGCCGGGCAAACAAGCGGCGGTGTGAGTTGTAAATCCGGAAACGAGCGAATGATCTGCAAATGGCCAGGGAGTGGCTAGCGAATTGTTTCAACAATGACCCCTATAATCTGAGATTTTGAGATGCTTTGAAATGGCTCATTTTACACTGATCGTAGGGGGGATAAGGTGGGATGAAGTTAGTGTATGCCTATACAGGGACTTTAAGGTATAAGGCCCAGTGCAACATCAAGGGAATACCAGCCAGTAATCTTGGTGCGTTCATGCTGCTAGCCTTAGTGAGGGCACCTCTGCATAATTTTTTATTGGTTTTATTATATGCATGTAAGCTTTTCAGTTGCACTTTCTATACACTTTTTAATTGCATTTTATCTGCTGTCCTTTGACTTGCTAACCCCTATCTGACATAAACTGTACAAGTATGTACATTGTCAGGGTGTAACTATAGGTGGTGCCGGGGGTGTGACCACACCAGGGTCCAGGAGGTCAGGGGGCCCTATCATTGTTGCTCCTCTGCATTATTTATCACATTTGTGCTCACTTGGCATCACTAAGGGGTAGGAAGCACTATTTTTTCTCAGTTTACTATATGAGCCTTGACAGGGACCCATTTAATGTTCCCACCAGGGCCCTGTCATATTTAGTCATGCCACTGTACATTCTATACAGGTAGACGGTCCACATTCTATCCACGTCCACTAATGGACGTAAATGTAAATCCTGCAAGTAATTGATCACCATGTCAAAGGTACAAGAGATAAGACTATTTTTCTCATTTTTAAAGTGGCACAATAGCCATGCTGGCCTAACTGGAGCTTAAAAGACTCCAGGACTGGCCACTAGCCTACCCCAGGGGCATCCATTTTTGGATCGGGATTGCCAGTAAACTTACATTTTCTAGCAGTTTCCACAATGCTGTGCCATTGGCTGCATCTTTGGCTTCCCTGTAGCTGTGATGCCCTCCCGCGTCCAGCCATTCTGATAGGCTATTGGGGACGGAAGTGCTCCCCAGTCTACAGGGAAACTGGGGATATGGACAGCAGGCTGGTCACCTCAATCGGCATTCAATCTAGGATCTAAAAAATGCCATGTGGCCATGGCGGTGGAACCATGCTTCAGGTGAGCAAGCTAAGGTAATCAGACAAGGGAAATAAATAAGGGCTTTGTTCCACTTCACCATCCCCTGCATTAGCTCAGTTGATTTCCTACTCAATTCTGACAATTGTGGCAAACTCCTATTCTTGTGCTGGAGCACAGCTACTTAATAGGTAGCAGCACAAATCACAAGACATGCACCAGGAGTGATGGCAGTATTCACCCCATTACTGTAACTGACCAGCCAATCAACCTAGTATGGGACAGGGTAAATTGGGAGTCACTGTTTACATGCCTCCATGTTTTTGTTTGTCCATTCAGGACCCTACTAACTCCCTAAATTCTTAATGCACCCAAATGGAAGGGATTTCTGTAGGTCTGACACCTCAGGGGCTCTGCTGCTGTTACACGAAGCACTCAAACCATTCCAGCAATACCTGCAATCCAAAAATGGTGCTCCTTTTCTTCTCAGTTCTCAGGAACTGAGGAAACTGATTGTGGTGTCCTTCTTATAATGTATAATATATAAGGTGCATATGTGATCATTGAATGCTTGTGCACGCCAAGGAATTTGTGCTCTGCATTTCACCCATCCGTGCAGTGAGAGAAACTACAAACCAGAGAGCACACCAGTGAAATGAACCAGTGAACACCCTATGGGGCAGTGAGTGCACACAGGCCCCGATCGATGGGCTGCCCTATCCCCTGTGCCCGGGAAGCAGTTGGGGGCGCTGGGTGCCTTGCTCAGGTGCACCTAAGTCATGTCCCAGTTGGGCATCAAACCAGCTTCGATTGCTTACCACTAGGCCATGTCTGCCCCCTTTTTTTTCATTCTACTGTTAACTATTAGGGGAATGATAAATGTGAGACTAATGCAAACTTTTGATGTAAAAAAATATAATTTCCACATCCAAATACCTGCCGGATTAATATGCTCAGTACACCCCTAGATTAATTCCTTCCGAGGTTTAGTTTCCAAAATGTGGTCACTTTTGGGAGCTTCTGCTGTTTTTGAACCTCTTGACCTCAGAAATGATCCTCTTTTAGAGTTTTATAATAGTCCCTCTCTAATCTTTTATGGCTGCCGTTGAGCAGCCTATCAGCCCTGGCTGGTGCTGGGCAAGGAGGCTGATAGCTGCTCCATGGCAGCCGTAGAAGAGGATCCTGGAAGAAGTGATTATCTGGGCTTTCGGGTCTTTGTTTTACCAGCATGATTTACAGCGGGCAGCCTTGGTCACGCTGCCCTTCTGCTACATATTACAGAGCGACATAGTTCCTTTTTAAGCTCTATAAATGCGCCCGTCACCATCCATAATCTATTGTAGTAAAATGTATGCTCCATATAAAAAATAAAGTTAAAGCAACAGCTTGGTCGGAAAAACAAATTTTCATGCCATTTTGTGTAATTACTGTAAAACACCTGAAGAGTTAATACACTTCTTGATTCCAAATTGAAAATACTTTGAGGAGTACAAATTCCTCTTTAAGAAGGTAGGCTTATTTACATTGACATAGGTCAATCATAGCCACATAACATATTAGTTTAGTAAATATCAAAGAAACAATTTAAATTGCACAACTTGAAAGACACTTCACACCATCCAACACAATAAACAAGGAACATGATAACCTAACACAATAGCAGAAAGAAACAGAAAGTGTGAAGTGCTGTGTTTACAAAAGCTCAGCTGACATCTATAAAAGCAATACATTTTATTTTAAGTTCACAGAATTATTTTAAGCTCACACAAGGAACTAGAGGGTGAAGAAAAAGACTATCACAACCTCTCCCCTGGCCTTTATATAATCATACATACACCCCTGCATATAGGTGGCAGTACTGCATATTTCAATAGCTAGTCTGTTTGCCTAGTTTGTTTCGCCTTGTGAGAGCAACCAACTAAAACAAAAAGTGGTTTAACTTGCTGAGACCCCACTAAACCCTAATTGGCAGTCCAGGCTCACAATACTCACAGGCTTTACCAGTGACAAAATCTGTCCAACCTGGGCAAATGCCACCTTGTGGGGCTCACTGAAAGCCTAATCAATGTGTGCACTAGCATGGGGCTTGTATAGGTTTGTAACCTGTCCTGGATTTTTCACTAGCCTGGCTGTGCCTTTTTTAATGGTAATTGAAGGTGGGAAAAGTATACCTGCAATTTCAATTATCTGTAAAAAAAAGATACCAGAGCTTTACTGCCTAGGCAGGTGAGCTTTACTACCGGGCAGGTGGCAACGACAGGCTCAGAAGAAGAGTACATGCACAGGAGCATCTTAAGATACACAACACAGATTTCATTAAAAGAAATGGTACATGGTGAGTTGGTGACAGTTCCTTGTTATTGGTCTCCCAAGTAGTTGAGGTGAGCTTATAAAAAGGACTCAAGGTCCCCTATATAGGGGTTATATGGGCCCAGAAAATTATGTTGCAGAGTTTGAAGTGAATTTCACTGTGTACAAATAGAGTAAGAAGAAAAAAGCCAAAGAGATTCTTATCCCATATTAGTCTTGAATTGATACTGACTGCCCAGAAGTCTGATTAAATAAGTTAGGTTAACCCTTTTGTCAGGGGGTACGTGCCTGTACTCCCCTCGATGGTATGTACACCCCTGCCTTTTGTTTTGCCATTTAAACATATAAAAGTCTATACTTACCTTCTCTGTCTCATAGCAGCTAATGTCTGGCCCTGTACAACTTACTGGTTTGAAATTTTGGACCCCAAGACATGCTCAAGAATTTGATATTATCATATTAAACACAGACAATGATGGGGTATACTAACAAAGCCAAACAAAATTTTTGCAACAAATTTAGCACCCACAATTGTATATTAGTATTATTATTAATAATAATTAAATACATTATAATTAGGGATGAGCGAATCGATCCGGACGAACCCGGATTCGATCCGAATTTCAGGAAAAATTTGATTCGGATCGAATCCGAATTTCCCCGCGATTCGATCGCTCGAAGTTTTCCTTTAACATCCATTCATTTACATTACAGGCATTCTAAGATGGCGGACGGGACATGTCCAGACATCAACCCCGCGCCAGTGCAAGCTGGGACAGTCACATGCAGCCTATCAGCAGCCAGCAAGCCCGGTGACGTCACAGCGCTATTTAAGGACGGCCATCTTGCTTTTCCTCATTTCTCTATTGCATTCGTGAGAGACAGGACGCTGCTGTAGGCAGGGAGAGAGACAGTTAGACAGGCAGGGACAGACAGGGACAGGCTGGAAACAGGCAGGAGACAGACAGGAGACAGACAGAAAGTCAGCGAAAAACAGGGAAAGGTAGAAAAATCTGAGGCTGTCAGCCTGTCACAGGGAGTTTTTTTTTTTTTTTTTCATCCAGCCTGACAGGCTTTGTTAGCGTTTTCAGGCTGCTTATACTAACTAACTGTGCATATATACTGAACTGATCTTAAGTCTGCTGTGAGGCATCCCATTCTGTGACTACAGCAGCCTCTGTTAAAGACCATATAACCATTTTCACTTATTCTCATAGAAATTAGGCCTGATAAAGACACTTTTGCTGTGCATACTCTCTGGTTTTTGTGGCATCCCATTCTGTGACTACACCAGCCTCTATTTAACATAACCATTTGCACTTATTCTCATAGAAATTAGGCCTGATAAAGACACTTTTGCTGTGCATGCTCTCTGGTTTTTGTGGCATCCCATTCTGTGACTACACCAACCTCTATTTAATACCATAATAACCATTTGCACTTATTCTCATAGAAATTAGGCCTGATAAAGACACTTTTGCTGTGCATGCTCTCTTGTTTTTGTGGCATCCCATTCTGTGACTACACCAGCCTCTATTTAATACCATAATAAATATTTGCACTTATTCTCATAGAAATTAGGCCTGATAAAGACACTTTTGCTGTGCATGCTCTCTGGTTTTTGTGGCATCCCATTCTGTGACTACACCAGCCTCTATTTAATACCATAATAACCATTTGCACTTATTCTCATAGAAATTAGGCCTGATAAAGACACCTTTGCTGTGCATGCTCTCTGGTTTTTGTGGCATCCCATTCTGTGACTACACCAGCCTCTATTTAATACCATAATAACCATTTGCACTTATTCTCGTAGAAATTAGGCCTGATAAAGACACTTTTGCTGTGCATGCTCTCTGGTTTTTATGGCATCCCATTCTGTGACTACACCAGCCTCTATTTAATACCATAATAACCATTTGCACTTATTCTCATAGAAATTAGGCCTGATAAAGACACTTTTGCTGTGCATGCTCTCTGGTTTTTGTGGCATCCCATTCTGTGACTACACCAGCCTCTATTTAATACCATAATAACCATTTGCCCTTATTCTCATAGAAATTAGGCCTGATAAAGACACTTTTGCTGTGCATGCTCTCTGGTTTTTGTGGCATCCCATTCTGTGACTACTCCAGCCTCTATTTAATACCATAATAACCATTTGCACTTATTCTCATAGAAATTAGGCCTGATAAAGACACTTTTGCTGTGCATGCTCTCTGGTTTTTGTGGCATCCCATTCTGTGACTACACCAGCCTCTGTTTAATACCATAATAACCATTTGCACTTATTCTCATAGAAATTAGGCCTGATAAAGACACTTTTGCTGTGCATGCTCTCTGGTTTTTGTGGCATCCCATTCTGTGACTACACCAGCCTCTATTTAATACCATAATAACCATTTGCACTTATTCTCATAGAAATTAGGCCTGATAAAGACACCTTTGCTGTGCATGCTCTCTGGTTTTTGTGGCATCCCATTCTGTGACTACACCAGCCTCTATTTAATACCATAATAACCATTTGCACTTATTCTCGTAGAAATTAGGCCTGATAAAGACACTTTTGCTGTGCATGCTCTCTGGTTTTTATGGCATCCCATTCTGTGACTACACCAGCCTCTATTTAATACCATAATAACCATTTGCACTTATTCTCATAGAAATTAGGCCTGATAAAGACACTTTTGCTGTGCATGCTCTCTGGTTTTTGTGGCATCCCATTCTGTGACTACACCAGCCTCTATTTAATACCATAATAACCATTTGCCCTTATTCTCATAGAAATTAGGCCTGATAAAGACACTTTTGCTGTGCATGCTCTCTGGTTTTTGTGGCATCCCATTCTGTGACTACTCCAGCCTCTATTTAATACCATAATAACCATTTGCACTTATTCTCATAGAAATTAGGCCTGATAAAGACACTTTTGCTGTGCATGCTCTCTGGTTTTTGTGGCATCCCATTCTGTGACTACACCAGCCTCTGTTTAATACCATAATAACCATTTGCACTTATTCTCATAGAAATTAGGCCTGATAAAGACACTTTTGCTGTGCATGCTCTCTGGTTTTTGTGGCATCCCATTCTGTGACTACACCAGCCTCTATTTAATACCATAATAACCATTTGCCCTTATTCTCATAGAAATTAGGCCTGATAAAGACACTTTTGTTGTGCATGCTCTCTGGTTTTTGTGGCATCCCATTCTGTGACTACACCAGCCTCTATTTAATACCATAATAACCATTTGCACTTATTCTCAGAAATTAGGCCTGATAAAGACACTTTTGCTGTGCATGCTCTCTGGTTTTTGTGGCATCCCATTCTGTGACTACACCAGCCTCTATTTAATACCATAATAACCATTTGCACTTATTCTCATAGAAATTAGGCCTGATAAAGACACTTTTGCTGTGCATGCTCTCTGGTTTTTGTGGCATCCCATTCTGTGACTACACCAGCCTCTATTTAATACCATAATAACTATTTGCACTTATTCTCATAGAAATTAGGCCTGATAAAGACACTTTTGCTGTGCATGCTCTCTGGTTTTTGTGGCATCCCATTATGTGACTACAGCAGCCTCTATTTAATACCATAATAACCATTTGCCCTTATTCTCATAGAAATTAGGCCTGATAAAGACACTTTTGCTGTGCATGCTCTCTGGTTTTTGTGGCATCCCATTCTGTGACTACACCAGCCTCTATTTAATACCATAATAACCATTTGCCCTTATTCTCATAGAAATTAGGCCTGATAAAGACACTTTTGTTGTGCATGCTCTCTGGTTTTTGTGGCATCCCATTCTGTGACTACACCAGCCTCTATTTAATACCATAATAACCATTTGCACTTATTCTCATAGAAATTAGGCCTGATAAAGACACTTTTGCTGTGCATGCTCTCTGGTTTTTGTGGCATCCCATTCTGTGACTACACCAGCCTCTATTTAATACCATAATAACCATTTGCCCTTATTCTCATAGAAATTAGGCCTGATAAAGACACTTTTGTTGTGCATGCTCTCTGGTTTTTGTGGCATCCCATTCTGTGACTACTCCAGCCTCTATTTAATACCATAATAACCATTTGCACTTATTCTCATAGAAATTAGGCCTGATAAAGACACCTTTGCTGTGCATGCTCTCTGGTTTTTGTGGCATCCCATTCTGTGACTACACCAGCCTCTATTTAATACCATAATAACCATTTGCACTTATTCTCGTAGAAATTAGGCCTGATAAAGACACTTTTGCTGTGCATGCTCTCTGGTTTTTGTGGCATCCCATTCTGTGACTACACCAGCCTCTATTTAATACCATAATAACCATTTGCACTTATTCTCGTAGAAATTAGGCCTGATAAAGACACTTTTGCTGTGCATGCTCTCTGGTTTTTGTGGCATCCCATTCTGTGACTACACCAGCCTCTATTTAATACCATAATAACCATTTGCACTTATTCTCATAGAAATTAGGCCTGATAAAGACACTTTTGCTGTGCATGCTCTCTGGTTTTTGTGGCATCCCATTCTGTGACTACACCAGCCTCTATTTAATACCATAATAACCATTTGCACTTATTCTCATAGAAATTAGGCCTGATAAAGACACTTTTGCTGTGCATGCTCTCTGGTTTTTGTGGCATCCCATTCTGTGACTACACCAGCCTCTATTTAATACCATAATAACCATTTGCCCTTATTCTCATAGAAATTAGGCCTGATAAAGACACTTTTGTTTGTGCATGCTCTCTGGTTTTTGTGGCATCCCATTCTGTGACTACACCAGCCTCTATTTAATACCATAAAAACCATTTGCACTTATTCTCAGAAATTAGGCCTGATAAAGACACTTTTGCTGTGCATGCTCTCTGGTTTTTGTGGCATCCCATTCTGTGACTACACCAGCCTCTATTTAATACCATAATAACCATTTGCCCTTATTCTCATAGAAATTAGGCCTGATAAAGACACTTTTGCTGTGCATGCTCTCTGGTTTTTGTGGCATCCCATTCTGTGACTACACCAGCCTCTATTTAATACCATAATAACCATTTGCCCTTATTCTCATAGAAATTAGGCCTGATAAAGACACTTTTTTGTGCATGCTCTCTGGTTTTTGTGGCATCCCATTCTGTGACTACACCAGCCTCTATTTAATACCATAATAACCATTTGCCCTTATTCTCATAGAAATTAGGCCTGATAAAGACACTTTTGCTGTGCATGCTCTCTGGTTTTTGTGGCATCCCATTCTGTGACTACACCAGCCTCTATTTAATACCATAATAACCATTTGCACTTATTCTCATAGAAATTAGGCCAGATAAAGACACTTTTGCTGTGCATGCTCTCTGGTTTTTGTGGCATCCCATTCTGTGACTACACCTGCCTCTATTTAATACCATAATAACCATTTGCCCTTATTCTCATAGAAATTAGGCCTGATAAAGACACTTTTGTTGTGCATGCTCTCTGGTTTTTGTGGCATCCCATTCTGTGACTACACCAGCCTCTATTTAATACCATAATAACCATTTGCACTTATTCTCGTAGAAATTAGGCCTGATAAAGACACTTTTGCTGTGCATGCTCTCTCTGGTTTTTGTGGCATCCCATTCTGTGACTACACCAGCCTCTATTTAATACCATAATAACCATTTGCACTTATTCTCATAGAAATTAGGCCTGATAAAGACACTTTTGCTGTGCATAGTCTTACTGCTGCCAGGTGCACTGCTGGCTGTTGGGGCATCCCATTCTGTAACATAGCATACCCCTCTTTTTTTACACTAAGAAGCTCTCTTATTTACACTAGGCAGGCCTGTTGGAGGCTGAGTGTTACTGCTCACTTTTGGTGTGCATTATATTCTGTTTCATATAGACCCACCGCTGCCTGGGGGTTCTTAAAATATCACCTACTACCACGCCAGTTAGACTATGTCGGGCAGACAAGTGCCTGGAAGTGAAAAGAGGAGTGGCAGAGGCCAAGATTCCGCAGGCAGAGCTCGCATCAGACTGGGGGCCAGTAGCAGCAGGAGTCACGCTGAGAGACCTAATCTGCCAGTATCTGCTAGCGGTCGGGTCTCCACCAGTAACGCATCTGCCGTGGTAGATTGGTTGACGCGCTCATCAACAACATCATCACAACTTACGTCTGAGACCCCCAGTCTAGGGTCGGTAGGTTCCTCTGACACAACCCTGAGTTGGCATGCCCCGAGAGCAGTCCCTGTCCTCCCATTGCCTCTGTCCTACGCCGTTCCCTCCCCCAGCGACGTATCCTATGCTTTGGGTTCAGCTCCACTCTTTAGTGAGGAGGACGATCAGATACAGGAGGACAGTCAGCAGCTACTGCCCAGCCAAGAAATGGAGGTGGCTTCTTTAGCTAGGCAGACAAATAGTGATGTGGACAGTGTCGTGGGTGCTGCGAGCGTTCCAGCTCCTGCGCCAGACACTGTTGACGAATCCACGAACATCAGTGACGTACAGCCACAACTCGGTGATGATGATGATGACGATGAAGCCGATCGCACTTGGGAGCCGGGTGAGGAAGGGGCTTCATCGTCATCATCAGGAGAAGAGGGGCGCAGGTTGCCCCGGAGTCAGCAGCTGAGGCAGCAAGGTGGTAGCAGTCAGCATGGGGGCACAATTCCAAAGGCTGGAGCCGGCCGGGGCCGGGGCCGGGGTAGAGCACCTGCTGTGCGGCAGTCTACCTTATCGGGAGGTAGTGGAGCAGGGGTTCCTGGAGTTGGCAACAGCAGCAGTGAATCAGTGAGGCCAGGGGGTGGGAAAAGTAGCTACTCGGCAGTGTGGCAGTTTTTCCTGAGGCATCCGCAGGAGGGTAACATGGCCACATGCAAGATATGTAGGCAAAAGGTGAAGCGTGGCCAGGGTCCAAATGTTGGCACCACGGCCCTGCGTCAACATATGATGCGCCCACTCATCCTACGGCGCAGAAGCTGAATGTGCTCCTGTCCAAGTTGCTGGTGCTGCAGTCGCTCCCTTTTCAGGTGGTGGAATCTGCACCTTTCAGAGAACTGATGGCTTGTGCCGAGCCGAGGTGGAGAGTCCCAAGCCGTCATTTCTTTGCCAAGAAGGCAGTACCAGCGCTGCACACTTTTGTTGAACAGAAGGTGGGCCAGTCCTTGAGCCTGTCGGTGTGTAGCAAAATACATGGCAGCGCCGACATCTGGAGCTGTAACTACGGTCAGGGGCAGTACATGTCGTTTACGGCCCACTGGGTGAATGTGGTCCCTTTGCAGCAGCAGCAGCAACTTGGACAGGTCACGCCGCTTCGGCCTCCGCGCTCTCTGCCCATTGGGCCTGTGACACCGTGCGACTCGGCCTCCTCATCCTCCACCATCTCCTCACCCTCCACTGTAGGCTCAAGTCTCAGTGCCCCTCCAGTCTACCATGTGTGCAGGGCACGGAGGTGTCACGCAGTGCTTCACATGGTTTGTCTTGGCGAACGGAGTCACACAGGGGAGGAACTGCTTAAATGTATTCATCAGGAAATCCAAACATGGCTTACTCCGAGAAAACTTAAAATGGGAATCATGGTTACCGACAATGGGAAGAACATTTTGTCTGCGCTGCGCCAAGGAAGCCTGACCCATGCCCCCATGCATGGCTCACGTCTTCAATCTGGTTGTCAAGCGGTTTCTGAAGTGTTCCCCCCATCTGCAAGACATCCTAACAACTTCAAGGAAACTTTGCATGCACTTCAGCCACTCCTACACCGCCAAACACACCCTTCTTGAGCTACAGCGTCAGAATGGTATCCCCCAACCCGTTGGAATTCCACCCTTCACATGTTGGACCGATTATATGAACAGAGAAAAGCCATCACGGATTTCCTGATGATCCAAGCAGATAGGGGGACTCCCCTGTGTAACTTCAATGTCAACCAGTGCCAGCTCATACGTGACACCTGCCGTTTGCTCAGCCCCTTTGAGGATGCCACTTTATTTGTCAGTCGGCAGGATTACGGGATGAACGACGTGATTCCACTGCTTCATGTACTACAGCACATGTTGGAAACCATGGCTGGTCAGGGCACTGGAGACATGGCGTTTACATCTTACGGCCACATGAACCCCACTGGAGCTGAACTGGAGGAGGAGGAGGAAGAGGAGGAGGAGGAGTTGCCCAGCGAAACACAGTTTAGGCTTGGCGAAATGGCTGGTTTATCTAGTCAGCGGACAGGAGAGGAGGAGCAGGAGCAGCCAGAGGAGCTAGAGGTTTTTGAGGAAGGCGAGACAGAGGACCCGGGCACACCGTGGCAGTATGCAGTGGAGATGGAGACAGGTAGTCCATCCGAGTCACTTGCGCAAATGGCACGAAGCATGCTCACGTGCTTGCGTAGTGACCCCAGAATTGTTTCCATCTGTCGGCGGGATGACTTCTGGCTGTCCACCTTATTGGACCCTCGCTTCCGGCACAAAATGGGGGCATTTTTTAAACCCACCGAGAGGGAGGACAAACTCAACTACTACAAAGACATTCTACGTAGGCAGTTGGCCGATGCCTATCTGCGCCATGGTCCATACTCTCGCAGGTCTAACTCGAGGGGACCTCTGCGCTCACCTTCCACTGCCATGGCCACTGGGGGGGTTGGCAGCAGCAGCAGCAGCAGCAGCAGCAGAAGCTCCATCAGCAGCAGCAGCCTCAGTCTTCAGTCGCTAATGAGTAGCTTTCTACACCCGCATAGTGAGGCTACTCATGAGCAGCAGGAAGACCTGGAGCAGGACCTCAACCAGCAGGTCATGTCATACTTTGACATGACCATGCCAACACACCTTGAGGATCCGCTGGACTTCTGGGCAGCCAAACTTGATTTGTGGCCGCAACTAGCAGAGTTTGCCCTGGAAAAGCTGTCCTGCCCGGCAAGTAGCGTGCCATCTGAGCGGGTGTTTAGTGCGGCGGGGGCCATAGTTACGGCGAGGAGAACTCGTCTGTCAACTAAAAATGTGGAGAGACTCACCTTTGTCAAAATGAATCAGGGATGGATCAGCCAGGATTTCCACCCACCAATGCCTGATGCATGCGACTAGATTCAGCATGGTGCCACGTTTTACACTTTCCAAATGGTGCAAAACATATTTATGTCTTTAGGCCATTTTTTGGGCTCCTGCTGCTGCTGCTGCCAACTTCTGCCAACTCCAGGGTGTGATTCATCCAATTTTTGGGCTCCTGAAGCCAACTCCAGTGTATATTTGGGCTCCTGCTGCTGCCAACTCCAGGGTGTGATTCATCCAATTTTTGGGCTCCTGAAGCCAACCCCAGGGTCTCTTTAAAGTAATGTTTGGGCTCCTGCTGCTGCTGCTGCCAACTTCTGCCAACTCCAGGGTGTGATTCATCCAATTTTTGGGCTCCTGAAGCCAACCCCAGGGTCTCTTTAAAGTAATATTTGGGCTCCTGCTGCTGCTGCTGCCAACTCCAGGGTGTGATTTATCCAATTTTTGGGCTCCTGAAGCCAACCCCAGGGTCTCTTTAAAGTAATATTTGGGCTCCTGCTGCTGCTGCTGCCAACTCCAGGGTGTGAATCATCCAATTTTTGGGCTCCTGAAGCCAACCCCAGGGTCTCTTTAAAGTAATGTTTGGGCTCCTGTTGCTGCTGCTGCCAACTCCTGCCAACTCCAGGGTGTGGTTCATCCAATTTTTGGGCTCCTGAAGCCAACCCCAGGGTCTCTTTAAAGTAATATTTGGGCTCCTGCTGCTGCTGCTGTCAACTCCTGCCAACTCCAGGGTGTGATTCATCCAATTTTTGGGCTCCTGAAGCCAACCCCAGGGTCTCTTTAAAGTAATATTTGGGCTCCTGCTGCTGCTACTGCCAACTTCTGCCAACTCCAGGGTGTGATTCATCCAATTTTTGGGCTTCTGAAGCCAACCCCAGGGTCTCTTTAAAGTAATATTTGGGCTCCTGCTGCTGCCAACTCCAGGGTGTGATTCATCCAATTCTTGGGCTCCTGAGGCCAACCCCAGGGTCTCTTTAAAGTAATATTTGGGCTCCTGCTGCTGCTGCTGCCAACTCCAGGGTGTGATTCATCCAATTTTTGGGCTCCTGAGGCCAACCCCAGGGTCTCTTTAAAGTAATATTTGGGCTCCTGCTGCTGCTGCTGCCAACTCCAGGGTGTGAATCATCCAATTTTTGGGCTCCTGAAGCCAACCCCAGGGTCTCTTTAAAGTAATGTTTGGGCTCCTGTTGCTGCTGCTGCCAACTCCTGCCAACTCCAGGGTGTGATTCATCCAATTTTTGGGCTCCTGAAGCCAACCCCAGGGTCTCTTTAAAGTAATATTTGGGCTCCTGCTGCTGCTGCTGTCAACTCCTGCCAACTCCAGGGTGTGATTCATCCAATTTTTGGGCTCCTGAAGCCAACCCCAGGGTCTCTTTAAAGTAATATTTGGGCTCCTGCTGCTGCTACTGCCAACTTCTGCCAACTCCAGGGTGTGATTCATCCAATTTTTGGGCTTCTGAAGCCAACCCCAGGGTCTCTTTAAAGTAATATTTGGGCTCCTGCTGCTGCCAACTCCAGGGTGTGATTCATCCAATTCTTGGGCTCCTGAGGCCAACCCCAGGGTCTCTTTAAAGTAATATTTGGGCTCCTGCTGCTGCTGCTGCTGCCAACTTCTGCCAACTCCAGGGTGTGATTCATCCAATTTTTGGGCTCCTGAAGCCAACTCCAGTGTCTCTTTAAAGTAATGTTTGGGCTCCTGCTGCTGCTGCTGCCAACTCCAGGGTGTGATTCATCCAATTTTTGGGCTCCTGAAGCCAACCCCAGGGTCTGTTTAAAGTAATGTTTGGGCTCCTGCTGCTGCTTGCAACTCCAGGGTGTGATTCATCCAATTTTTGGGCTCCTGAGGCCAACCCCAGGGTCTCTTTAAAGTAATATTTGGGCTCCTGCTGCTGCCAACTCCAGGGTGTGATTCATCCAATTTTTGGGCTCCTGAGGCCAATACCAGGGTCTCTTTAAAGTAATATTTGGGCTCCTGCTGCTGCTGCTGCTGCCAACTTCTGCCAACTCCAGGGTGTGATTCATCCAATTTTTGGGCTCCTGAAGCCAACTCCAGTGTCTCTTTAAAGTAATGTTTGGGCTTCTGCTGCTGCTGCTGCCAACTCCAGGGTGTGATTCATCCAATTTTTGGGCTCCTGAAGCCAACCCCAGGGTCTGTTTAAAGTAATGTTTGGGCTCCTGCTGCTGCTTGCAACTCCAGGGTGTGATTCATCCAATTTTTGGCCTCCTGAGGCCAACCCCAGGGTCTCTTTAAAGTAATATTTGGGCTCCTGCTGCTGCCAACTCCAGGGTGTGATTCATCCAATTTTTGGGCTCCTGAGGCCAACCCCAGGGTCTCTTTAAAGTAATATTTGGGCTCCTGCTGCTGCTGCTGCCAACTTCTGCCAACTCCAGGGTGTGATTCATCCAATTTTTGGGCTCCTGAAGCCAACCCCAGTGTCTCTTTAAAGTAATGTTTGGGCTCCTGCTGCTGCTGCTGCCAACTCCAGGGTGTGATTCATCCAATTTTTGGGCTCCTGAGGCCAACCCCAGGGTCTCTTTAAAGTAATATTTGGGCTCCTGCTGCTGCCAACTCCAGGGTGTGATTCATCCAATTTTTGGGCTCCTGAGGCCAACCCCAGTGTCTCTTTAAAGTAATATTTGGGCTCCTGCTGCTGCTGCTGCCAACTCCAGGGTGTGATTCATCCAATTTTTGGGCTCCTGAAGCCAACCCCAGGGTCTCTTTAAAGTAATATTTGGGCTCCTGCTGCTGCTGCTGCCAACTCCAGGGTGTGATTCATCCAATTTTTGGGCTCCTGAAGCCAACCCCAGGGTCTCTTTAAAGTAATATTTGGGCTCCTGCTGCTGCTGCTGCCAACTCCAGGGTGTGAATCATCCAATTTTTGGGCTCCTGAAGCCAACCCCAGGGTCTCTTTAAAGTAATGTTTGGGCTCCTGTTGCTGCTGCTGCCAACTCCTGCCAACTCCAGGGTGTGATTCATCCAATTTTTGGGCTCCTGAAGCCAACCCCAGGGTCTCTTTAAAGTAATATTTGGGCTCCTGCCGCTGCTGCTGTCAACTCCTGCCAACTCCAGGGTGTGATTCATCCTATTCTTGGGCTCCTGAAGCCAACCCCAGTGTCTCTTTTAAGTAATGTTTGGGCTCCTGCTGCTGCTGCCAACTTCTGCCAACTCCAGGGTGTGAATCATCCAATTTTTGGGCTCCTGAAGCCAACCCCAGGGTCTCTTTAAAGTAATATTTGGGCTCCTGCTGCTGCCAACTCCAGTGTGTGATTCATCCAATTTTTGGGCTCCTGAAGCCAACCCCAGTGTCTCTTTAAAGTAATATTTGGGCTCCTGCTGCTGCTGCCAACTCCAGGGTGTGATTCATCCAATTTTTGGGCTCCTGAAGCCAACCCCAGGGTCTCTTTAAAGTAATATTTGGGCTCCTGCTGCTGCTGCCAACTCCAGGGTGTGATTCATCCAATTTTTTGGCTCCTGAAGCCAACCCCAGGGTCTCTTTAAAGTAATGTTTGGGCTCCTGCTGCTGCTGCCAACTCCAGGGTGTGATTCATCCAATTTTTGGGCTCCTGCTGCTGCCAACTCCAGTGTCTCTTTAAAGCAATGTTTGGGCTCCTGCCCCTCATAGTGATGCCACTTCAACTCTCTTGAATTCAATTGTGCCGCTCTGCGATTCTATTAGCGATGCCTCTGATTTGCATGTGATATTTCTTCAAAATATTATTTAACTAACCCAGCACGCATCCTGTGCGTGTTACAGCAAGGCAGAATGGTTTACAACCCTATTGAGGCTCTAGGAGGCTCAGAAATAGCTGTTTTTAATAGCGATTCGTCGCGAATTTATTCGGGTCGAAACGATTTTTGTCGGAAAATTCGGCGAATCAGTCGAATCGAATTTTTCAAAAGTTCGCTCATCTCTAATTATAATATATACTATATAATAAATAATATATAATAAATATAATATAATAATATTTAATAAATGAAATCATAAAATAATAACATATTCGTGTACACCAGAGAAACAGTTAATCACATCACATAGATAAAGAACTAAAACCAGTTAAATAGACAGCAAGGAGATCACCGGAAGCCTGTCTCATGTGCCACGCCTCTATTTCCTGCAATGTGATGTAGATGCTGTAGCAGGGCTCCACAGTTTTACCCTCCCTTTCATTTTCCATGACCACACTCCAAAAGTGGTTGCATAGCTGCTCCTGTCCCTTAGCGCTCCCAATGTGAGATAGCCCAGCAAGTCACATTTGCCAACAAAGTCATAAGATCACAATTCCCCAAAAATTGGATCACTGAATAAAATGTGAAGGAAACAAAAAAAGCAATGTTCTAGAAACATCATTTAACCATATTTTATTCACAATAGGAATAAGAACACATATCAGGAGTTACAACAGCCCATAAATATTTGGGAAGTGAGGAGACCAATGGCTGGAATCTTGAAGGGGGTGTTGTCCCATTCTTGTCTGTAGAATTCTAAGTGGTAAACAGCCTGAGTCTTCTTTACTGGACTGTTTACTACATAATACACACAATTTATTTGTGAAAGGTCTTGACTGTAGGTTTAGCATGTGGACTTTTCTCTTCTGAAGATATGCTGTTGTGATAGACGTAGTATGTAGTTTTGCATTGTTTTAGAGAAAATATGCAAGGCCTTCCCTGAAAGAGACATTGTCTGGATGGGAGCATATGTTGCTCTAAAATCTCTATTGCTTAAAATTGATTGTGCCTTTCAAGATGTTTTAGATAGTTAGTCAACTGTGTTGACAGACAATGATTTTGGGAAGTTTTCCTGAGCCCACACAGTGATTTGTATTATCAATTCATGCTGTCTTAATGCAGTGGCATTTGGAGGCCTGCAAGCCAATAACATCCAATTTCCCCAATGGCTTGTCCAGCATTGTCCTTGTGCATATGGATTTTCCCAGATTCTCTTCATGTTTCAATGATATTATGTATTGTAGATTACAGGATATTCAAAGTCTTTGCAATTTTATTTTGATGAAATTTTGAGGAAGATTTTTCTAAAATTGACTCAAAAGTTGTTAAACTCAGTTTTTCATAGATTTATAGACAGTCTTATTTATCCAATATATGGTTTTCATTAGTATTACTTACTTTTCCAGCCCTTTGATAACCCAGATCCAACTCTTTGGAGATGTGTTGCTGCCATCTGTTTTTAAATATGTTACATTTTTTAAACTTTTAACTTCTTATATGTTCCATTGTGAATAAAATATGGTTATTAGAGATTTCCTTATCACTGCTTTCCTGTTTTCCTTATTTTTGACAGTGTCTAAACTAGGTTGTACTGTTTGTAGAGAATAAAGACCTATAATAAGAGAGGCCACCAAAGAAAATACAGTATATATTGTGAAAGGCAGTACTTAAAAATGGGGAATGGTAAGTTGGGTGTGCTAAGGACCCTAATATGTGTCGCAGTAAACCTTCCTTCCTCACTTTCTTGTAGAGAAGATGCGTACTCAAGCAGTGCTTGAAGAACTGTGCGTCAAGTCACTGTGGCAGTGGTTGGAGATGGGCTAACCAATCTACCCCAATCAGAATTTGCTCAGAATTTCAAGGAAAAATGATGCAACAAATCTGAATTTCTTAGGATTGATGTTGATGGGCAGGCTGATTCTTTACTAGCGCCAACTATCAGCAGATGAGCGTCTGTGCAGAGGCGCTAAGAGCGACCGCTAGTATAAGCTGTGATCGGCTATCGGGCGCTGTAACAGAGCGTCTCATTCGCTGTTGTAACCTGGTCGGCATTGATGAATGTGATGTATGTTGGGCATTCTAACACCAGTACAGCGTTGCAGGGAGCGAAAGGTAGCGCCAGCACATTGCGACCCACTCACAGCGACTCACACCATATTCAACAAAAAAACAGATACACAGAGCATCGGCGCTCTGGATCTGGTCGCTATAGCATAGAACGCCAGACGCTGTGTGATTAAAGTCTGTTTTTGACCACATGTACACCAGTAACAAAGCGAAAACACATGGAATGACATTGTTGTAATATTGTGACATTAATACTTAAAATTAAAAAAAAAAATTAAAAAAAGGTTTTCTAAAATGAATTTTTCTAGGCCAGGAGAGGTGACACAATTATTTGAGAGAAAAAAAATAAAAACAAAAAACCCTGTTTAAACAGAAGAAAAGGAACGTCCGTTGAAATGTATGTGAGAGCGACAGGTAGCGACAGGTAATACTTGGTGCTTTGGAAGCTAGAGCACTGGCGCTATACGCTGAGCCACCTGTAATGATGAATCATACGCTACATGGCGCTGTTAGAGTCACTCACCAGAATCGCCTTCATAAATGTGGTATTGCGTACAGCGCTCAGCGTTCACCAGACGTTGCCTGCCACTACGAAGCGCTACCTGCCACTATCCCTTGATGAATAAACCTCATAGTCACCCCATACAGTTACAGAAACTCACCTGCTGACTTGCTATCCAGTGCCAGGTCGTACCCTAAATGATAACGCCAAGGTCCAATTTGCTCCCGCTCCTACTGGGAGTCCACCCCATTACATGCTCACTTCCGGTAATGATAATGCCTCCCTAGTCCTCAGCCAATAAGACAAAAGAAATGCCAGATGTAACACATGTGTTCAACCTGCTAATCACTTTGATAATGTTTTTGACACCAGTCTATGTAATTTGAATACATTTTCATTCCAGGTAGCTGTAGCTTTATTATGCACCATCTCTTGAGCCGGGAAGACTTTATAACAATAAAAAGATTTGAAATACAGCATTCATTAAAAAAAAAGATGCCCAAGAGAAGAGGATTTATTTCAGACACACAACCTTGATTTTAGCTGTGTTAATATAAGCGTAGGTAAAATAATTTACACGTTATTAATTTTTTCCAACTATAAGAACAAATCTAATCTATTTAGCAGTGCGGCAGAAAATGTTAATACAAAGTAACACAATGGTGCCACGGGGCTCGGCACCACATGTAATGCCTATTCATTGCGAACAACAGCAGCAAGATGACTCTTCCACAACGTTCCTACTTACAAATAAGGTGAGCATATAAATATTTAAGTTGCAAAAAAAGAGAGGCAAACATTATTTGGCGGCTTGAGAATTTGTTGGCGTTGTTTTGTGAAATGTATTACATACTTAAGTAGTTATTTTAAATAGCTATAAATATTTATTGTGAAATTGCAGGAGAAAAAAAAAAGATGTGTTCATTTAAATTTTTTGGGTAAAACTAGAAGAGAAAATGACTTTAATTTTCATTCATTCTCTTCTCCTCTAGTATAAACAAATATGAATTGCGGGCTAGTCCTTGTATTCCTGGTAAAGGAACATTATTAACATTCATCATGGTTGCTTGAATACGCCTCTGTTCTGTTTTAATGCAGTTTGATGGTTTTTTTTTTTTATATTCTATATTGGTTTTTGGCCTTGAATCCAAATACTGTTTTTATGTCTATAAGATGAAAATTCAGAATGTGTGCTCTGTTCCTTGGAAAACAAACTAAGAGCCTTATTTATGAAGAACACCATTTAACAAAATTTTGCAAGTATATGCACCCGCATATATATTTTGGCACTGATATTTTTACATAATGACACTGCAATTGCAAATGCCTGATGTTAAATATTGTTAAAGTGGACCAAAATCCAGGATTTTGACTATTCTGGGTTTTGGTCCTTTTCCTTGGAGCACCCCCATCGTGAGTGCCCCTCTGAATGAAGCCTCCCAGATTGCCAAAGAGAACTCACCCTTTCCCGGTCCTACAGCATATGCATTGCTGGTTATCCAATCAGCATGCTCAGAGCTGCTGATGTCACATTGTCTAAGCTGCGTCTAAGGCCAGCGGCTCCAAGCTTGCTGACAGCCGCATCCTCCGCTACCCTCTAACAGGGAGCGTGCCCATGGACAGGAATAGCAGGGATACGGCTGCGGCTTGCGTATGCGCGGTTGAATCGGGTACGTGTATGGGGGACCTGGGGGGGGGGGGCGATCGGCCTGGGAATCTTATAGATTCCCGGCCAATCGTGGTAGATTTTGGTCCATTTTAAGGCACAATAGATATTGGCTGCCTTGTGCCAGGACCTGTTGGACCCTTATGCCGATTATAATAGCGCCTAGAAAGCCTTGCTCTGTACCGCCAACATTTAGGTGCTGCATGCCAAATTAATTTATTTTGGCATCCTGAAAATATTGCTGCTGTATTTTATGGGCGCAGGTTGGTGTTTCTTCGTTACAGTCTCAGTAAATCAAACTTTGCAATGCGTTTAGGCTGCGTTTTAGTTGTTGCGCTCCAAAGTACACATTGGTAAGAAGAATAAGCCTTGAAAAACATTTTAAAAAGAAAATAATAAAATTAAAAAAATAAATAATAATAATAAAATAACATTTGGTGTCATCTAGATCCCTAATTTACATTATTGACAAGGCACCAAAGCAAATTCTGTACAAATATATGTTTTAAAAAAAAAAAACACCAGCACATTTCGTTCTATTGGGATCTATGGAATCTTAACCTACGCTGCCACTATAAATCGGTGCAGCTTTAAGAAGAGTGCCAGTCACCGTGATTGATACAGCGCTGGTAATAAATTGGATGTAGGCTCTGAAAAATTGGACACAGAAGCTGACTGTTTTTGTTCGTTAAATCATGCAGAGTGCCACCAAGGCGAAAATGTTGGCATTGAGTGTCATTGTCTGGCGCCGACGCTTGATAAACGAGGCTTTATTTCGCAGTCAAAATGCCTACAAATTGCATGAACCATAAAGAAATAAGGCAGTACCTTTTGTAGGCTAACTCATTACATTTTCAGGAGAGCTTTTATATAGTCCTCTTCATCAGTCATGACTCTACGTCAGTCATGATGCTAAATACTAGAGATGAGCGAATTTTTGAAAAATTCGATTCAACTGATTTGCAGAATTTTCCGACAAAAATCGATTCGACCCGAATTTATTCGCGATGAATCGCTATTAAAACGGCTATTTCTGAGCCTCCTAGAGCTTCAATATGGTTGTAAACCACTCAGCCTTGCTGTAACACGCATAGGACGCGTGCTGGGTTAGTGAAATAATACTGTAAATAATTTTCACATGCAGATCGGAGGCATGGCTAATAGAATCGCAAAGCGGCACAATTGCAGAGAGTTGAGGTGGCATCACTATGAGGGGCCCCTATAGTGGCTGAAAAACACACCCTGGAGCTGGCAGCAGCAGGAGCCCAAAAATTAGCTGAATCACACCCTGGAGTTGCAAGCAGCAGCAGCAGCAACTGCAGGAGCCCAAACATTGCTTTAAAGAGACACTGGAGTTGGCTGCAGGAGCCCAAAAATTTAATGAATCACACCCTGGAGTTGGCAAGCAGCAGCAGCAGGAGCCCAAACATAGCTTTAAAGAGACACTGGATTTGGCTGCAGGAGCCCAAAAATTGGATGAATCACACCCTGGAGTTGCAAGCAGCAGCAGCAGCCCAAACATAGCTTGAAAGAGACACTGGAGTTGGCAGCAGGAGCCCAAAAATTGGATGAATCACACCCTGGAGTTACAAGCAGCAGCAGCAGGAGCACAAACATTGCTTTAAAGAGATTTTGGAGTTGGCTGCAGGAGCCCAAAAATTGGATGAATCACACCCTGGAGTTGCAAGCAGCAGCAGCAGCCCAAACATAGCTTGAAAGAGACACTGGAGTTGGCAGCAGGTGCCAAAAAATTGGATAAAACACACCCTGGAGTTGCAAGCAGCAGCAACAGCCCAAACATAGCTTGAAAGAGACACTGGAGTTGGCAGCAGGAGCCCAAAAATTGTATGAATCACACCCTAGAGTTGCAAGCAGCAGCCCAAACATAGCTTGAAAGAGACACTGGAGTTGGCAGCAGGAGCCCAAAAATTGGATGAATCACACCCCGGAGTTGCAAGCAGCTGCAGCAGCCCAAACATAGCTTGAAAGAGACACTGTATTTGGCAGCAGGAGCCCAAAAATTGGATGAATCTCACCCTGGAGTTGCAAGCAGCAGCAGCAGGAGCACAAACATTGATTTAAAGAGACACTGGAATTGGCTGCAGGAGCCCAAAAATTGGATGAATCACACCTTGGATTTGCAAGCAGCAGCAGGAGCCCAAACATAGCTTGAAAGAGACACTGGAGTTGGCAGCAGAAGCCCAAAAATTGGATGAATCACACCCTGGAGTTGCAAGCAGCAGCAGCAGGAGCCCAAACATAGCTTGAAAGACACACTGGAGTTGGCAGCAGGAGCCCAAAAATTGGATGAATCACACCCTGGAATTGCAAGCAGCAGCAGGAGCACAAACATTGCTTTAAAGAGACACTGGAGTTGGCTGCAGGAGCCCAAAAATTGAATGAATCACACCCTGGAGTTGCAAGTAGCAGCAGGAGCCCAAACATAGCTTGAAAGAGACACTGGAGTTGGCAGCAGGAGCCCAAAAAATTGGATGAATCACACCCTGGAGTTGCAAGCAGCAGCAGGAGCCCAAACATAGCTTGAAAGAGACACTGGAGTTGGCAGCAGGAGCCCAAAAAATTGGATGAATCACACCCTGGAGTTGCAAGCAGCAGCAGCAGGAACCCAAACATAGCTTGAAAGAGACACTGGATTTGGCTGCAGGAGCCCAAAAATTGGATGAATCACACCCTGGAGTTGCAAGCAGCAGGAGCCCAAACATAGCTTGAAAGAGACACTGGAGTTGGCAGCAGATGCCCAAAAATTGGATGAATCACACCCTGGAGTTGCAAGCAGCAACAGCAGCAGGAGTCCAAAATTGCCAGAAAGACACACCCTAGAGTTGGCAGCAGCAGGAAGAGAACATATACAGATTTTCGGCACATATATCTTATTCGAAGAATATTAATAAAAAGTAAGAGTAACGTAAAGCATTTTCTCAAAAATTACTTGTGGTCTGATGCGGAAGAATGTCTGTAACTGGAGAGCAGCACCTTAAATCTGTTTTGCACAATCCATATTTCTTTAGTGTTGGTCTGGCCCCATCATCAATCTACTCTAATGCATCAGGCATTGGTGGGTGGAAATCTTGGCTGATCCATGCCCGATTCATTTCCACGCAGGCCAGTCTCTCAAAAAAAAACATGGAGAGTGACAGATTAGTAACATATTTGTAAGATAGTAACATATTAGTAACATAGTAACATATAAGGCCTCATTTCATCAAGCAGAGGTCTCTGCAGAATAGGGGTGAGTGGCAGCAGGAGTCTCAGTGAGAGGCCTGATCTCCCGGGATCAGCTAGCGGTTGTGTCTTGAACAGTAACCCATCTGCCATCATCCATTGGTTAACACGATCATCCACTACATCACAAGTGACATCTGACACCCCAGTCAACTGTCTGTTGTATGTTATGCTTTGGGTTCAGCTCCACTATTCAGTGAGGATGATCTGATAATCAGAAAAATCAGCAGCTACTGGCCAGCCAAGAAGTGGAGGAGACACTTGCCGCTTCTTCCACTAGGCGGGCAAGTAGTGATAAGGAGAGTGTCGTGGGAGGAGGTGTTGCAAGCATTTTGGCTCCTTAAGCAGACACTGTTGAGGAACCTGAGGAGGACATCAGTGAGTTTTGAGGGCAATTTTAAAGGCTTGGAGTGATGGAGAGTGACAGATTTAGCGGCCAGCATGGTGGCAGAAGGGGAAAGTATGGAGGCAAATGTGCTCGGGGTAGACCACTCGCGTGGCAGGCTATCTTCCCAGGAGTTAATGGAAGAGGGTCCCTGGAGTTGGTGGCGGTGGCGGAAGCAGCATCAGTGAATTAGTGCGGACTGTTGGTAGGACAAATCAGCTACAAGCCCATGTTGCAGTTTTTCATCAAGCATCCGCAGGAGGTTAACATGGCTATGTGAAAGATGTGTAGGCAGAAGGTGAAGTGTGGCCAGGGTCCCAATGTTGGACCCACAGCCCTGCGTCAACATTTGCAGCGTCACCATAAAGTGGCCTGGGAGAGCTGGCTCCAAAGTGATGGTCCAGCCTGCTGCATTACCCAGTGGCATACCGCTCTCTGTTCCAGCCAACCAAGGCTCCACCACCTCCTGTGTGTCATACCCATCCTCCTTTGCTTAATCGGAGTCAGTCATTCCGCCAGCAATCCATTGCCAAGCCATGTCCAAGAGACAACAGTATGTGCCCACTCATCCAACGGGCAGAAGCTAAATGTGCTCCTGTATACGTTTCTGGTGCTGCAGTCCCTCTCTTTTGAGTTGGTGGACCTTTCAGAGAACTGATGGCTTGTTCCGAGCCGAGGTGGAGAGTCCCATGCTGTCATTTCTTTGCGAAGAAGGCAGTACCAGCTCTGTACAATTTTGTTGAACAGAAGGTGGGGCAGTCCTTTAGCCTGTTAGTGTGTACCAAAGTGCACAGCAGTGCCTACGTCTGGAGCTGTAACTATGGTCAGGGACAATAAATATCCTTTTAGGACCACTGGGTGATTGTGGTTCCTGCACAACCACAAAAGTAACTTGGACAGGTCCCTCCGCTGTGGTCTCCACGCTGCTAGGCCTTTGTGCCTGTGACAGTGCACTTGCACTTAGCAATGGTGTCACAGAGAAAAGTGGCAAATTGTCAATTACATATTATTAATAGTTAACATTTATCTTATTTGAACATATTTATAATAATAACATATAATAACATATAACATAGCAACAATAACATATAACATAATAACAGTAACATATAAAATGTATCAACATTTTTTTTTATTGGTTAATTTTGTATTGTTTTTTTTTTAATATTTTTTATTTTTTTTTATATTTTGTATTTTTTAGAAACATATATATATATATATATATATATATATATATATATATATATATTTTTTTTTTATCCATTGCCTTTTAATATTTTGTTAATTTTTGTACAAATTTATTTTTCCATTTTTTTATTTTTGTTTTTTTGTTTTTTTTTCTAAATATTTATTTTTTCTCTTTTTTTTTTAATTTTTGTTTTTTTTTCCCAGTGCCCTTCCAGCCCATGTGTGCAGGACACGGCGGTTTCATGCTGTTCTTCACATGGTTTGCCTTGAGCAACAGAGTCACACATGGGAAGAACTGCTAAAAATGAGAACTCAATACATGAAATCATGGCTTACTCCACGAAAACTGCAAATGGGACCCATGGTGACTGACACTGGGAAGAACATCTTGTCTGCGCTGCGACAAGGAAGCCTGAGCCATGCGTCCTGCCATGGCACACATGTTCAATCTAGTTGTCAAGCGTTTTCTGAAGTCTTCCCCCCATCTGAAAGACATCCTAACAACAGGAAGGAAACTTTGCATGCACTTCAGGCACTCCTACACCGCCAAGCACACCCTTCTTGAGCTACAGCGTCAGAACGGTATCCCCCAACATAGTCTGATTTGCGATGTTTCCACCCGTTGGAATTCCACCCTCCATATGCAGGATCGACTATAGGAACAGAGAAAAGCCATCATGGATTTCTTGATGATCCAAACGGATAGGAGGACTCCCCTGTGTAACTTCAATGTAAACCAGTGGCAGCTCATACGTGACACCTGCCGTTTGCTCAGGCCCTTTGAGGAAGCTACTTTATTAGTCAGTCGCCAGGACTATGAGATGAACGATGACATTCCACTGCTTCATGTACTACAACACATGTTGGAAACCATGGCTGGTCAGGGCACTGGAGACATGGCACATACATTTCACAGCCACATGAAGCCTGTGGGGGCTGAAGTGGAGGAGGAGGAGGGGCACAGCGAAGCACAGTTTAGGTTTGAAAAAATGACCATTTTATCTAGTCATCTGACAGGAGAGGAGGAGCAGGAGCAGCCAGAGGAGCTAGAGGGTTGTGAGGAAGGCGAGACAGAGGACCCAGACACACCGTGGCAGTTTGCAGTGGAGATGGAGACATGTAGTCCCTCCGAGTCACTTGCACAAATGGCACGATGCATGCTCACGTGCTTGCGTAGTGATCACAGAATTGTCTCCATTTGTCAGCGGGATGACTTCTGGCTCTCCACCTTACTGGACCCTCGCTTCTGGCACAAAATGGGGGCATTTTTTACACCCACTGAGAGGGAGGACAAACTGACCTACTACAGAGACATCCTATGTAGTCAGTTGGGCGATGTCTATCTGCGCCATGGTCCATACTCTCGCAGGTCTGACTCGGGGGGACCTCTGCGCTCACCTTCCACTGCCATGGCTGCCGGGGGGGGGGGGGTGGCAGCAGCAGAGGCAGCTCCATCAGCAGCAACCTCAGTCTTCAGTCGCTAATGAGTAGCTTTCTACACCCGCATAGTGAGTCTACTCATGAGCAGCAGGAAGACCTGCAGCAGGACCTGAACCAGCAGGTCATGTCATACCTTGACATGACCATGCCAACACACCTTGAGGATCCGCTGGACTTCTGGGAAGCCAAACTTGACTTGTGGCCACAACTAGCAGAGTTTGCCCTGGAAAAGCTGTCCTGCCCGGCCAGTAGTTGATTTAGATGGCAACTGGGCTGCTCTATATAAAATGCTGCAAAATGGCAAATTTACCTCACAATATAAGCGATTGCCTCTCAGATTTACACAGGGCCTGCTCTATATTATGCTGCAAAATGGCAAATTTACCTCACAATATAAGCTATTGCCCCTCAGATTTACACAGGGCCTGCTCTATATTATGCTGCAAAATGGCAAATTTACCTCACAGTATAAGCTATTGCCCCTCAGATTTACACAGGGCCTGTTCTATATAATGCTGCAAAATGGCAAATTTACCTCACTATATAAGCTAATGCCCCTCAGATTTACACAGGGGCTGCTCTATATTATGCTGCAAAATGGCAAATTTACCTCACAATATAAGCTATTGCCCCTCAGATTTACACAGGGCCTGCTCTATATTATGCTGCAAAATGGCAAATTTTCCTCACAGTATAAGCTATTGCCCCTCAGATTTACACAGGGCCTGCTCTATATAATGCTGCAAAATGGCAAATTTACCTCACAGTATAAGCTATTGCCCCTCAGATTTACACAGGTCTGCTCTATATAATGCTGCAAAACGCAAATTTACCTCACAGTATAAGCTATTTCCCCTCAGACTGACACAGGAGCTGCTCTATATAATGCTACAAAACCAAGAGCGGATTTAACTCACACAATATAACCTTTTTCTCAGGTTTATATAGGGACTGCTCTATGTAATGGTGCAAAACCATGAAATTACCTACAATATAAACTATTGCTGCTCCATATAATGGTGCAAAACAGGGCAAATGTATTGTCCAATATAAACTATTGCTGCTCTGATTTACACAGGAGGGCCACTCTAAAGAATGGTGCAACATGGCGAATTTAGCTCACAATATAACATAGATTGCAAAATGAGATTTTCAGACAGGGCCTGCTCTATAAAATGGCAACTTTACCTCACAATATAAACTATTGCTCCTCAGATTTACACAGGGATTTAGGTTGATATATATAATAGTGCAAAACAGCGAATTTACCTCACAATACTGTATAAACTATTGCTCCTCAGATTTACACAGTGGGCTTCTCTATATAATGGTGCAAAATGGCGAATTTACCTCACTATATAATCTATTACAGCTCTATATAAAAATAAATAAATAAATAAAAGGGCCTGTAGAAGCTTATTTAGTATAACAGAGGGTGACATGTGCTGGTTTGGGATGCCCGTGCGGGCTAGTGTTCTGACTGCAGGACAAAAACCAATTCAAAATGCAATAGCTTAATAAAACTGAGGCTGAATAAGCTTATTTAGAATAAAAGATAGGGTGACATGCTGGTTTGGGATGCCCATGTGGGCTGGTGTTTTGACTGCAGGACACTTTGATTAAGCTGAGGAAGGATCAACAAGCATATTTAATATAACAGATAGGCTGCCTAATGGAGGTTTGGGATGCCCTGCGGCCTGTTTTTTTTTTGTTAAAGGCAGACCAAAAACCAATTCAAAATGCAATACTTTGATTAAGCTGAGGAAGGATCAACAAGCGTATTTAGTATAACAGATAGGCTGCTTAGTGCAGGTTTGGGATGCCCTGCGGCCTGGTGTTTTTTTTGTTAAAGGCAGACCAAAAACCAATTCAAAATGCAATACTTTGATTAAGTTGAGGAAGGATCAACAAGCGTATTTAGTATAACAGATAGGCTGCCTAGTGCAGGTTTGGGATGCCCTGCGGCCTGGTGTTTTTTTTGTTAAAGGCAGACCAAAAACCAATTCAAAATGCAATACTTTGATTCAGCTGAGGAAGGATCAACAAGTGTATTTAATATAACAGGTTTGGGATGCCCTGCGGCCTGGTGTTTTCTTTTGGTTAACCCCCTTAGCGGTGATCCCGAGCGTGACTCGGGGTTAATTTGCGCTGTAAGTAGCGGTATCCCCCGAGTCACGCTCGGGATCGATTTGGGAGCAAGAGCGGGCGGCGCAGCCTCCTTGCCTTCTCCCTGCGATCCAGCGATGTCCCCGCCGCGATCACAGGTGAGAGCCGTGGCTGCGGCGTCCGTCTCCACTTCCGGGTTCCGTCTCTGTGAGCCGCAGAGGCTCATGGGGGCGGAGCCGTGCATCAGAGACAAATGCAATGGTAATGCTTTCGTTACCATTACATTTGTCTATTTCAAAACGCCAGGGAGGTTAAAGGCAGACCAAAAATATTTAAACTAATCCAGTTATATATTATGATAAATGCTTGTGTGTAACAGATAGGGTTAAATAAGCCACTGCATAGATGGCATGCACAGTGGCAAGGCAGATTTACAGCACAAAGAACTGAAATTGAATTGAAAACTGATCTGGCTAATGAAAAATAATTTCACTGTCACTTCTAAGCTGTCCCTGGCTGGATGGTTCCAGTTTTTCCCTATCTTTCCCTGGCTCTGTCTACCTCTCTGTCTGCCTCTCTGACTCTCCCTACCTATCTCTAACTCTCTGTCCCTGTCTGTAACGAGCTGTGCTCTGGCCGCAATAGAACGCTGAAATGCGCACAAGCAAGATGGCCGCTGCTTTATATAGCACAGTGACGTCACCGGGCTTCCTGGCTGCTGATAGGCTGCATGTGACTTACTCATGATACCTTGCCCCAGGGGGTATACCTGGACATGTTCAACCACCATTTTAGAATGCCTGTAATTGAAATAAATGGAGTTTAAAGGAAAACTTCGATCGATCGAATCGCGGGGAAATTCGGATTCGTTCAGAATCGAATTTTCCATGAAATTCGGAACGAATCCGGGTTCGTCTGGATCGATTCGCTCATCCCTACTAAATACAGAAAAGAACGGCTCTGCACAGTTCAACAAACTCCCTAAAACTCTCTTGCTCCATCTGCTTACATGCTACTGAATTCTTAGCACTTTCATTTTGCTCCTCCTCAAAGCTGAAATGTTGCTTCACTGATTTTTCTCCGGGTCATGACCATCTTGCAGCACCCAGAGGAATCCTTTCCCAGCCATACTGGGGCCTGGATTTAGGTGACATAACCCACAATGCACAGCAGCAGGAAACCCAGCAGCACTTCCTCTTTGAAGGCTACTGGCAGGTCCATAGGACAATATTGAAATTGTCCATGAGAGGGGTTTACAAAAAGGCAAATTCATGTGCAACGCTATAAATTGCCCTTGGGAGAGATGTAGCTCTGTTTCTTGTAACAGTGTTGGTCCGGTTAATTGTACATTGATCCGATCCTTAAAATAGGGGGATATTTGAGGAGTAAAATAGGTCAGCAAGATCAAGTTATTTACAATTAGCCAAAACATTAGCCAAAATATTATTTGGGATTTAGGTCCTGTTCTCTTCTGGGTGGAGAAGAATATACAGCACTAGACCTGGACAAGCTCAGAGGTTCTGTGTCATAAAGCCTTCATTAGTAATTTGGACAATTTTTACCGTATGAACTTTGACAAATGACTCTGATTGTTTACAATGGGGAGCGAGTATGGCCCCATCCCCTGCATCTTTGGGCTATGGGTGTGCGCTCCAGCCCCAGCCATTCAGACAGGACGAGGCCATGCGCACCGCTGAAGATGCAGCATCTCTTGCTCCCCATTTGGAGTCTATCTGAGCCTTTTGCCAAATGATAGAAAAATGTTGGGATCCATCGCTGAGAAAAACTCTTTCTTTTTGCTGTATATCAATTATGAACAGTATATAAGCCAGCATGTGTATTGGATTAGTCAATGATGTAAAACGTTGTTGCATAACAGATTTATTCTTAATAATGTGTTTTTTTAGTAACGATATGAAATAAAACCAATGCTGCTTTACCAGAGGCAGAATTTGTGATGTAGGAGAACTTGGGAGAATGACATGCCATCGCATCTGTCGTAGTGACAGCAACTAGGACGAGGAGAGAGCGAGCATCCCCGCTGTGTCTGATGGAAGTTTTCTACAGCGCTTTTGAAGAGCACCTGGTGAAGCTGGCAAATAACCCGGCTCCTGGATGCACAAAGATGGCGGGGCCTAGTAGTAATGCTTAGGAACAATAGGCAAACGAAGGAATAGGTTGCAATAAAAGGCACATGCTTTATTTTATTTTAAAGTGCTTTAGACCTGCAGAGGGGTGGTTAGATGGACAGCAATTTTAAACTTTTTTTTAGTGTTGGTCTACTTTAAGAGGCTGATTCACTACTAGCGCCACGCATTGCCAGATGAGCGTCTGTATAGCGGCACTTAGAGCGACCACTAGTAGACGCTGTAACAGAGCGTCGGGCTCGCTGTGGTAACCTGGTCAGCATTGATAAATATGATGTATGTTGGGCAATCTAACAACAGTACAACGCTGCAGCGATCTACATTTAGCGCCAGCTCAATGCGTCCGGCACTCGGCGCCCCCCACCATATTCAACAAAAATTACACACACACAGCGTCAGCGCTCTAAAGCTGGACGCTCTAGCATAAAGCGCCAGATGCTGTGTGATTAAAGTCTGTTTTTGAACACATATACACCAGTAACAAAGCGAAAACACATGGAATGACATTGTTTTAACACTGGGACAATAACAGGTTGATTCATCATTAGCGGCAGGTAGCGACAGATGAGCGTCTGTAGCAGGCATTTTCAGAGCGCCCGCTAGTAGTCGCAGTGCTCGGCTGTGAGTCGCTACTTTATAGCGACTCAGTCGCTGTTCAGTAATGATGAATACATTGTGAGGAGTCGCTATTTGACCAGTACAGCGCTGTATGGGAGCGCATGTTAGCGACTGCTCATAGCGACCGACACCATATTCAGGAAAAAGACAGCTGCAAAAATCTCTGGCGCTGAAAAATAGTTGTTTGAAGCCCATAGCGCAGGAGGCGGTGTGTTTAAAGTCTGTTTTCAAGCATCTATCAACTAGTAACAAAGCGAAAACATATGGAATTACATTGTAGCAACATTGTAACATGAACACTTTAATGGCAGACCTGTAATGTAATTTTTGAGGAAATATTTAAAAAATGAAAAAAATTATGAAAAAACAGCTTTTTCAATGCCAGAAGAGGTCAAATAATTTTTTGTGATTTTTTGGAAAAAAAAACAAACAGTTTAAAGAGAAGAAAAGGATCGTCCATTGAAATGTATGGGAGAGCGCCAGGTAGCGAGAGGCCATACCTGGCGCTGTGCAAGGCTGAGCGCTGGCGCTGTTCGCTGAAGCTGTGAAAATGATGAATCAGACGCTACATGGCGCTATCCCAGTCGCTAAACAGATTCTGCTTGATAAATGTGTAATTGCGTGCCTTGTCCGGCGTTCACCAGTCGCTATCTGTCGCTACCTCTCATTAACCAGGCGCTACCTGACGCTATCCCTTCTTAAATAAGGGCCTAACTCTTTAGTGACAGACCTGTAATGACAATTCTACATAAAAATATAAGAAGTCCCAAAAAGGTATGAAAATGTTTGTTTGCAGCCAGGAGAGGTCACACAATGATTTGAGCAAAATAAAGAAATTGCCAAACACACTATTTATACACAACTAATGAAGCCCCATTGAAATGTATGAGAAAGCGCTACAGAGCGACAGGAACTACATGGCGCTCCTGAGCCTAGAGCGCCGACGCTATACACTGAGACGCCTGGATTAATACATGTGATGCTACATAGTGCTGTTAGAGGCGTTCACCAGATTCGCTTTCTTAAATGTGGTTTTGCATACAGCGCCCGGCGTTCACCAGACGCTGCCTGCCGCTACAAAGAACAAAGCATGCAGAGGAGAACACCATGAAAAGCCTTATGGAAGGGAAGAGGTTAGCCAGCAGACTGATGTAATTGAAATGTTATGAAAGTGCTATTTGAATATTTATAAAATGTTATTATATTTAATCATATACATCTCACTTTGGCATATTAATGTAAGTTTAATTTAGCATTTACAATCTACAGATGACAACATGTGGCAGGGACTGTGGGTTAATTTCCCAAGGTATATGGTGGGCGAGTTTAAGTACGTCAGTCAGAAACTGCACAGCAGGCTTGTCCTTGAATCAATCTGGTTCTGTAAACCTGTACAGTTTGCTTCTAGCTTTTCATGTATGATCTTACATGTGACCAGCAACATGTTTTCTAGGAGCAAGTGTAATAAAGATCGTCTTTTATCAAGTGTCAAGTGTGTGGAGCTGCTGCTGTGTTACTGGTGCTGACTTCTTCTATTGTGCCAGTGAGTTATGCAAGAACAGCTGCAAAGCTCTGCACATTTATTAAAGGGGTTATTTAAAGGAGCAGTATCGCGAAATTTGCATTAAAAAGATAAATAATTAAATAGCCACACAATAGCTTCTAACATGTGTAGAAATAATCTGGCGATAGAAAAAGGAAAAAATATATGCCTTTCTTTTAAATTGTGTAATTACAATGGCTCAGTCCATTTGCTGAATAGGGGGATCTGCTGGGTTGTATTTAGTGAGCTGCTTCATTTAGCCCACTGGTCTCCTAGCAACACTTTACCTCAGAGGCTGACACTGTAATCAGTGGTAACGGCTGTGTGTGTGTGAGGTGCTGCTTTTGTTATGAGACCAGGTGACTCAAATGTGTAAAATCTATACCAAATAAACTAAACTGACTGAAAATGACTGAAATTCTTCTTTGAATAACTGTGCAGGAAAATCTAAAGGTATTAAAGTGGAACAAAACCCTGAGTGGTCGACCCTGAAGTCTATAAGACCCGGCCATTGACCTTGCCCCTTGGGCATTCTAAATCAGGATGCCCCACTGTGTGAAACGACCCCTGGATAACCACAGATCCCCCCATTTTTCTGGCGCGCTCACGCAGATAGTCATTTAGACAGGCCGGGCAGCCAGGAAGGTTACTGCTCAGGCTCCCCATCTGCGTGCAAACAGAGCTGATTGGATGAGAGCCCGCGCATGTGCTGTGGGACAGGGAAAGGTACGTTTTCACAGGCGAACTTGGGGATTTCACATATCAGGGCATCCCAAGTCGGGATGCCCCTAGGGGCACAAAACAAAACTCCAGATAGTGAAAATCCTGGGTTGGGCTTTGCTCAACACACACAAATCTGAAAGAAAGATCATATGGAAAAATGAAAAATAAGACTATGAAAGAGAAAATGGTAAACTGAAAGATTCTGCAGCAGAGCCAACATGAAGGGAAAACTGTCAAAATCAGCTAAATGACTTCTAGAGCTTTTCTCTCTGTTTTAGATATATAAGTTCTGGCCAGGCAATGTTGCAATATTGTTATCTTATGCTGGACGGCTGCCAGCACTGAACAGCTGATACTTTGATACATAGTTTCACCCCTCTCCTCAGCATGGAACAGGCCAGAGTGTCGGGTCCCGACAGTCACAAGACATAAACATGAGCTATTAGTCTCCAGCTGCTCTACACACACATCATTTTTTTCTAAATTTGTAATTCTTACTCCAACACTTACACCTACATTCAAAGTACCATTTAAATATAAGTCACCAAGAAATATTCGCGATACTGCTCCTTTAAGAAAAGCTAACGCCACATAGTACTACGTAGCGCCAGGTGAACGCCGGGCACAGTATGTGAAAACCATATATATGAAAGTCAATCTGGTGACCGCCTCTAATAGCGTCATGTAGCGTTCTCCCATACATTTCAATTGTGTTTTATTTGGTTGTGTATAAATAGTGTTTTCCTAAAGTAATGTTCTAAATTTTTGGTTCAAATGATTGTGTGGCCCCTCCTGCCCGGCAGCCAAACACTTTTATTTGTTTAATTATTATTTTTTTTTATGCAGAATTGTATGTGCAGGTCTGCCATCTGCAATTGCAGCATGCTCTCCTGATGAAGGTCTGAGCACCGAAACGTTGGGGGTTTTCATGGTGTCATATATCCACTAGGCACACTGCTTTACTTCATTGCTTATTATTACTTGTTGCTTACATAATCTTAATAATGCTTTTCTACGTATTGTTCTATGCATCATTGTGATAGGGTTACTGTTCATCCTGGAGGACTCATTGTACTGCTATACTGTATTCTTGGCATCTTTACTATTTATGCAATATCATCTCCGCCTGCCCTAACCCTGCATGCCACCTAGTGGCTACCGATGGAGTACTCATCAGTACTCATCAGTTATTCCATATAGAAAGAACTGTACATAATGTATAATACATGTCCTGTTATTTTCTTTCTGTATTTGATTTTGTCACTTTGATTAAAAGTTTTTTCACTTTTTTGCATAGTAACGGTTCTCGGGTGTTCATATAGAGCTGTTTTCTGTTGGACAGGTCTGCCATTGCAGTGTCATTGTTACAGTGTAAATCATATGTTTTCACTCTGGTGCTGGTGTATATGTGTTGAGAAACAGAATTTCTGCACATAGCGTCTGGCGCTCGACCCTAGAGCGCCCAATTTTAGAGCCCCGACACTGGGTGTGTGTAGTTTTTTCTTAAGTGCCGGATGCAATTAACAGCTGCTACCTATCGTTTGCTGGAGTTTGCTATTGTTAGATGTAGAGGCTGATTCATCATTAGCGGCAGGTAGCGACAGATGAGCGTCTGTAGCAGGCATTTTCAGAGCGCCCGCTAGTAGTCGCAGTGCTCGGCCGTGAGTCGCTACTTTATAGCGACTCAGTCGCTGTTCAGTAATGCTGAATACATTGTGAGGAGTCGCTATTGGACCACTACAGCGCTGTATGGGAGCGCATGGTAGCGACTGCTCATAGCGACCGACTCACACCATATTCAGCAAAAAAACAGCCTCACAAATCTCTGGCGCTGAAAAATAGTTGTTTGAAGCCCAGAGCGCAGGAGGCTGTGTGTTTAAAGTCTGTTTTCAAGCATCTATCCACTAGTAACAAAGCGAAAACATATGGAATTACATTGTAACAACATTGTAACATGAACACTTTAATGCCAGACCTGTAATGTCATTTCTGAGGAAATATTTAAAAAATGAAAAAAATATGAAAAAACTGCTATTTCAATGCCAGAAGAGGTCACAGGATTATTTGTGATTTTTTTGAAAAAAAAAAAAAAAACAGTTTAAAGAGAAGAAAAGGATCGTCCATTGAAATGTATGGGGGAGCGACAGGTAGCGAGAGGTCATACCTGGCGCTGTGCAAGGCTGAACGCCGGTGCTGTTCGCTGTGGCTGTGAAAATGATGAATCAGACGCTACATGGCGCTATCCCAGTCGCTAAACAGATTCTGCTTGATAAATGTGTAATTGCGTGCCGTGTCCGGCGTTCACCAGTCGCTATCTGTCGCTACCTCTCATTAACCAGCCACTACCTGACGCTATCTCTTCTTAAATAATCGCCGTAGTGTCATCTTGGGCGCTTTTACCTCGGGACACCACCTAGTGTTCTCAGCAGTGAATCAGGGAGAAGCTTCTACAGAGCCCTCCAGACATCACATTTATCACCGCTGGACAGGATGCTACAGCGTCACTTGTCTAGCTGCTATGCTAGGTTATAGCGCCAGACATCCACTTGCAGAGGACACTCTAAGCGCCGCTAGATAGACGCTCAAATGGCAATACGTGGTGCTAGTCTTAAATTAGCCTCCAAATGTCTTCTTGTCAGTGTACCTGGGTGGGGGGTTGGTTGGGGACTAGCAGGGGAGGACAACCAATAGCAGGGTCCTCCCCTGATGGAGGACCAGGGGTCCTGGGTTCCAGCACTCAGAAATGCCGTATTTTTTTTTAAGTTCCATTAGTGGCTGAACAGAAGCATTCTTGTGTTGGCGTTATACAGAGTCTGCAGTATGAAAGTCTCTGTGTACTTCTGCAGGCAGCACCAAGAGCAGACTATGGCTTTATGGCGTCTCTCTCCTACCCTTCCTCTCTGTGTGACATATGGTCACGTGACTGGAGAGGGCAGCAGACAAGCTACAACTCAGAATAGTGGCAAAAGACCGGCAGTGTGCTTTTCTCTGCTTTAAAGTGGACCAACACCCAGGATTTTGACTATCCTGGGGTTTGGTGCCCCGCTGTGTGAAACCCCCCAGAAAGCGCCAAAAACTCACCTCTCCCCGCTCCCACGTGACCGCTGCTGCCAATCCCTGCCGACGGACAAGCGGGAGGCAGCAACATACAAGAGAGCGCGCCCGCCGCCTCCCGCGAGTCACTCTTACAGGGCGCGCGCCCGCGCCGGCCATTCACAAATGGCCGGCGTGGGTGCGCGTCCTGCTAGAGGGACGCGCGGGAGGAGGCGGCGGGGACCGCTGGATCGAGGAGCAGGTAGGGATTTAGGGGTTTCTGGGGGGTTTCACACAGTCAGGGGACTGATCGGTCCGGGCCGATTCCCGGGCCGATCAGTGGAGAGTGTTGGTCCACTTTAAGAGGGACATACTTCAAAGGGAATCCAGAAAAACTGTCACTGGACTAGCCTAATTTTTGGAGAGAAGCAAAATGTAGTAAGTAAAGTAAATATTCAAAGGAAGCCTTAGAGCCTGATTTATCAAGCCCTGTCTGCCAGAATAGACCACCTCGGTGAAAATTAGAATGGTGAAAAATATCATTTAGATAATGTTTTTTACACTGGCCCATGGTTCAGTATTGCATGAAACACATTAACTAAAACATTAGCATTGCAGCAACATACAAAGAAATATATAAATTATATGTTGCTTTACTGTAATTTGCAGCAATGTGGCGAATTCTGGCAGATTGTCCTTGATAAATCGGGCTCTTAATGTAACATCACTATTGTATGCTTAGCATTTTACACTGAAACAATCACAGTAACGTCTACTACACTCCAAGGAAACTCTGTATCACATTTACACACAGGGTTAAAAAGTAATCATCATACTACAAATGAAAATACGCAACACAAAACTGCAATCTAATCTCCCTACCACAATCTCACAAAGGATTTTAAACCGGACCAACAGCCTGGTACAGTTGGAAAAGAAAGGTAGCGGCCATTCTGGAGCTTCTTCTACCAGCATCTCAGCCATGCTTCTGCCTGGATTCAACTGACATAACTGACAATATTCAGTAACAGGAAGCCCAGCAGCACTTCCTGTTTACAGGCGGACTGAGCTGCCATTTTGTTTCTGAAATTTACTACAGCAGAAGTTAGAAAAAGGTAAATACATTTTCATGTGCAGCATCTATATTACCCTGGGGAGGGATGATTATGAGCACTGTTTGTTGTGTTGGTCTGGTTTAAGTCATATTTGACTGTTGGTCTGCTTTAACCGTCAAACTGCAGTTGGACACATGTACCACTTCGGTCTAATCATAATCATCCTACCACAAACATACTTACAGTACATACACTCTCTTGAGTCACATGGCAATTACCGTATTTTTTGCCCTATAAGACGCACCTGCCTATAAGACGCGCCTAGGATTTGGGGTAGGAAAATATGAAAAAAAATATTTTAAACCAAAAACGCACCATTACAGACAGTGTGGCATCCCCCCTCCCATTCCCATAGGCCGTGTGGGATGCCCCCATTCCATTCCCCATATAGGCAGTGTGGCATTCTCCCTCCCATTCCCATATAGGCAGTGTGCACCCCCATTATCATAAGCAGTGTGGCATTGCCCCCTACTATTCCCCATATAGGCACTGTGCCCCCCCCCATTCCCATAGGCAGTGTGGCATCCCCCTGCCCCCATTCCCATTGGCAGTGTGGCATCCCCCTCCCCCCATTCCCATTGGCAGTGTGGCATCCCCCTCCCCCCATTCCCATTGGCAGTGTGGCATCCCCCTCCCCCCATTATCCCCCTATTAGTATAGGCTGTGTGGCATCCCCCTCTCCCCCCATTAATATAGGCAGTGTGGCATCCCCTCTCCCCCCATTGGCAGTGTGGCATCCCCCTCTCCCCCCATTGGCAGTGTGGCATCCCCCTCTCCCCCCATTGGCAGTCGGCATCCCCTCTCCCCCCATTGACAGTGTGGCATCCCCCTCCCCCCATTGGCAGTGTGGCATCCTCCCTCCCCGCATTGGCAGCCGGCATAAGTAGAATAAAAAAAAAAAAGTATAACTCACCTCTCCGCTGACAAGCGGTTGGCTCTGTGAATTGGGTGGGCGTGGCCTGCGCCGCATCAGCGTCGGCGCAGGCCAAGCCCACCCGATTTACGGAGCCGGCCGTAAGAAGCAGCGGCGGGGCCGGGACACAGCCCGCCTGCTCCTCCATCTACTGCCTCTTCCTTGGCACACTGACTCGGTGCAGGCCACGCCCACCCGCTGCTCTGACCTGGGTGCTCGCGTGTGACCTGACAGGAAGAGGCAGTAGATGGAGGAGCGGGCGGGCTGTGTCCCGGCCCCGCCACTGCTATTGCTGCCTGAAAAGACAGCGATCGCAGTGGCGGGACCGGGACACAGCCCGCCACTCCTCTGGCCTTTCTCAGTGTGACAGGCAACACAGGAGCGTCGGGAACGGGTGAGTTTTTTTTTTAATAATTTTTTTTTTATTTTTTTTTTTTACATTCGTCCGATAAGGCGCACAGACATTTTTCCCCCATTTTTGGGGAAAAATAAGTGTGTCTTATAGGGCGAAAAATACGGTACCCTAAAAGCCTGCTTTTGAATAAAAAATGGAAGCAAAACACCCCAAATAATATCACATATAGACATAAAAATGAATATATTTCTGTAGTGCATTTTTAATTGCTACCTGATTCTAAAAGGTAAACATATGTGCTCAGTGGTGGACTGGGCCCATAAATCAGCCCTGTCAGCCCATGACCAGGCTGCAGCATCTCAGACTCTGAAGAGTCTGAGTGGCCTCCAATGCTGAGGGATTTCTTGGCTTAAAGGGCAGTGTCGGGCTAGGTACAGGTATACTGGCTTGAGACTAGGGATGCAGGAACTGATTAGAGGTGTAAGAAGCAGCAGCTCAAATGGTCCCTAAGCAGTGCTGCCCATTGACAATTCTCCCCGGATTCCCTATGGCCAAAACTCCCCTGTATGTGCTACATTTTGCCTGGGATTTGTATCCCATTATAGCTAGTGATAAATCTATCTATTAAAATGAATGCTTTCCTACCTACAACACACAATGCATATCTTTAAAGTGATCCTATACCCAGAAAAGAAGGTTATATGGTCATCTTCTATCCCCCAGCCCAGTGTCCCAAAACAGCCCACGTTCCTTTTTTTTTTACTAAAGCTTTTGCCCAATATTCATAACAACACCAACTGGATGCAGTCGTCCATATTGCTCCTTGGCCAAGCAGCCCCGCCCCTGATGCTTTCCATTGATTATGCATTTAGTAACAGTACATACAGCTCAACACTGGAGAGCACTTAAAGTGGGAAGTTTATGTTCTCACCTTCCATCCCCAGTCCAGTTCCCCAAAACAGCCTTTGCCCAATATTCATAACAACAGGAACTGGATTCAGTAGGCCATATTGCTTCCTGGTGCTTTCCTGCGATTATACATTTAGTTACAAACAGCAATGGATAGCACTTCAACCAAACTGCCATTATATGACACTTTAGTTGTAACTGAATAAATTAGCATATGTTTGCCATTTGGGCATCATACTGCTTCCTGTTAGTATTTTTATGAATATTGAGCAAAGGCTTTAGTAAAGAAAAAAAGAAACACAGGCTGTTTTGTGCCACTGGGCTGGGGATAGAAGGTGGCAACATAAACTTCCTTTTTGGGTATCAGACCACTTTAATGCCATTAAAATGGACCAAAATCCACCCTGGAGTCTCATAGGTATACTCACTCCTACCGGGATGTGAAACCCCCCAGGTTGCCCAGAAACTCACCTTCGTACCCTGGCCAACAGCTCATGCGCGAGCAGTGGCCGCATCCCTTTAGCAGGGCATGTGCTTGCTCCAGGCATTCATGTACTCATGTATCCCCCTCGAGTGGATCCGAGTGTGCTGATTGAACGAGAGGGCTATTTTCTATGGCAAAAGTGAAGCCATATTTATTATTAGTAAAATATATACAAAATGCTAAAGTGCCTCTTTAAGGTAAAATTAACTTTTAGTTTAATCTCACTTTATTGAAATTTTTCAGTTCAAGAAATACAAATAAAACCAAGGAAACAATTTAGGAAACAGGGAAGGACAGAAGGAAGAGATCACACACCGTTTAGTGTATTAGTACTCATATAGGGGGTACGCCCCACCTACCCTGACCCCCACCCCCGAAGATACCTGGATGCCGAGCCCGGCGGCCCCACACCCACCCCGCCCCCAAACCAGAGCCCCCCCACCTCGGACCGCCGAACCGGACGGCAACTAGATGTTCAGACCGTATTCCATACTGCTAGGTAGCGCCACCCGTTACAGTAGGGTGTCGCCTGCCTTCTTAAGACCCAACGGTTCAGATCGTGTAGGAGCTGGCGGTAATCCTCTGCACATAATGGTTGCCATAAGAACGAGCCATCCCTGCAGTGACTGGCCTCCTGCCCGCTAGGGGGGAGAAAGGAGACAGGGCCAGGGAAGGCCCGTCCAGAAAGATGGAAGGGACAGGGCACAAACTGAGTGGAAACAGCCCATCGGAGGGGTGAGGCGAGGTGGGGCAGGGAACACAAGACCGCAAAGGGCAAGGAGGGAGGAAGGGTGGAGTGAAGAGGAGGCGAGGAAGGGGCCAGGAGAGAAAAAAAGGAGGGAGAGAGAGAGAAAGAGGGAGAAGCAAAGAGAGAGAAAGAAGAAGGAAAAGAAAAAAAAAGCGGGGGGGAGGAGAAATGGTGGAGCGGGTGGGAAACCAGGTTTGTCAGTGGCTAAGGAAAGGGGGAGCTACCACTGGCAGGTTTCCGAGGCAGCAATTATTTGCTATTCCAAAACTAGTCATATTAACTTGGCTACAGGACACCCATCTGCAGGAAGACCCTCGCAGTCGCGGACTCCCTGAGCATTATTCAATTTGTCCACGTGGTTAGGAATTTTTCCTGGGTCCATTTGTCTCCTTGCACTCTCTCCTCCATTCTCATCAAAGAGTCCATTTCCTCAAACCATTCCCCAACACTCGGGGGGCTGGGGGATTTCCAGTGTCTGGGTATGATCGTTCTCCCTGCTGTCAGGAAAAATGTAAGAATACCTTTCTTCGTTTTGGCTAAGGGGCCTGCTATTAGGGAAAGCAAAACAACCTCTGGTACCACGGAGCCCTCTATCTCTGCATGGATCCTGAGTATTGTTTCCCACAGCTTGTGAATCTTGGGGCATTCCCACCATATGTGCAGTATACCGCCGACAGCTGCGTTGCATCTCCAGCAGGTACCCTGCTCTCTCGGGTTGTAGACTGCTATTTCTGCCAGGCACCTGTACCACCTTGTAAGCAGCTTGTAATTCTTCTCTTGTGCGGCACTAGATACCGACAGCTCCTGCATCAGCGTGAACATTTTCGTCCTGGTCGTCGCGCCTCAACCAGTAGCCTGTAGAACTGCGATATTGAATGCTCAGGTGGCTCTGGCTGCACTAATAGCTCCACAAAGGGTGTCAGTGGAAGCGATGCATTTCTAAGGCGGTCCCCTGAAGAAAGGAATGCCTCAAGCTGCCTGTGGTGGAGCCATGACAGATGGCGCCCCAGCTCCCTTGACCTTAGCTTGACTAGCATGGGTATTCTCCCATTCGTAAGAATATCGCAGGATCTCACGTCCTCTGACGCTCTCCAGATTAAGAAGCTGGCAGCCTGTAGCCCCGGCGAGAAATCCGGGTTGTTGAATAGGGGGGTGAGAGGGCCCGGGTCCTGAACTAACCCACAGTGCCACCGAATTTTGTTCCAGCACGCCAGAAAGTGCTGAGTCAAGAAGGAAAGGACCTTCCTCCCAGACTCCCCTAGCGTGGAAAGCCAGCGCAGAGAGCGGGGATTAAATCTCGTGAGGTCCTGCTCAAGCTTAACTCAAAGCTTGTCCTGAACTTCCAGTCTGTCGTGCTTAAGAGGACTGTGGCGGAGTGGTAGAGTTTCAGGTCTGGCTCCCCAGTGCCCTCCGCACTTTTCAATCTAGCCAATACGTTGCATCTGATGCAAGGTTTCCGTGCACCGCAGATGAATTTCGTGAACAGTGTCTGCAGGGCCTTGAAGAAATGCCTCGGGAGGAGGATGGGGATTGTTTGGAAGAGGTAGAGAAATCGGGGGAGGATGTCCATCTTTAAGATACTTGTCCTGCCGAACCAAGAGTAACATTTCCTATCGTACCTCGACAGGTCTTGTGCAGTCTTCGCTTTCAGTTCTCTGAAGTTTAGTTCGTACAAGTTGCTCAGATCGGAGGGGATCTGCACCCCTAAGTATTTTATCGAAGTTGACTGCCACTTGAAGGGGAAATTACTCTTAAGGTTGTCCATTACATGCTTGGAAAGGGTAATGTTCATCGCTTCCGACTTTGAGTAGTTAATGCGGAAGTTAGAAAGGGCGCCAAACCGTTCAAACTCTCTGTATACCGCTGGGGATAGTAGGGGAAGTAAATCGTCCGCAAAGACCGAGATCTTATATTGGTGCTCTCCACACTCGATACCCTTGATGTCTGGGTTGTTTCAGATCGCATTCGCGAGATGTTCCATTGTCAGAATGTACAGCAGGGGTGACAAAGGGCACCCCTGGCGAGTACCGTTTGCGATCGCGAAGGGCTCAGAGAGGATACAATTAACTCTAACTCTGGCTGTTGGGTTTCGGTATAGCTCCATAATTTTAGAGAAACGGCTGGGCCCCAGGCCGATTTGAGTGGAGGGTGGCGCAGAGAAAGCACCAGCTTACGCTGTCAAACACCTTTTCTGCGTCACAGGAAAGGATACATGCCTGCACTCCTTGGTCGTTATCTTATGAGATGAGATTGAGCAGTTTGTTTGTGTTATCTCGTGCCTCTCGACCCAGCACAAACCCCACCTGGTCCAAGTGTATTAACCCTGGTATTAGAGGCTGAAGCCTGGAGGCTATTAAAATAACTTTTGATTGCATTTTTGAAATTGTATTGAATTTATCTAATAGTTTTTTTCTTTTGTTAGCACATGTGTATTATATGAAAGCAGTTTTCACTGCCTTTAGTCTGTTGTTACTGGCAAACCGTACCGCAAGTCTGTAGAAGAAGTGAGTCCTGTACTTTGCTGAGGTGAGGAATCAGGCAAAGGGGATATCAGGTATCCGGCACCTGTAGTATACCCCGTTTTAGTTTTTGGGGGCTAGAAAACATCTGGAATTGCATTGGGGACACATGAAAGACAGGACACGTGATTTGCACGGCACAAATCACAAGTTTGCAGTGCAACACAAAAGTTGAAAAAATACTTCCAAAAACAATTACAAACAGCCCAGGGATCCCGTGGCTCATGCACCAGCTAATAAAATGAACAAAAGTTGACTAAACAATTATAACCATCACAGCCCATTGAAATGTGTGGGATCAGGCCACACAGTACAGGATGAGCGCCTGGTCCGATCTGGCACTGTAGCGAGAGGTCATACCTGGCGCTGTGCAACACTGATCGCTGGCGCTGTTCACTGAGGCTGTGAAAATGATGAATCAGACGCTACATGGCGCTCTCCCAGTCGCTAAACAGATTCTGCTTGATAAATGTGGAATTGCGTGCCGTGTCCGCCGTTCACCATTCGCTACCTGTCGCTACCTGTCATTAACCAGCCACTACCTGACGCTATCCCTTCTTAAATAAGGGCCTAAATGTTGCCAAGTGAGCACAAATATAATAATAAAATGTGGGGGGGCAACAATGATGGGACCCCTCTGACCTTCTGGGCCCCGATGTGGTTGCACCTTCTTCACCCCCCTCAAGTTACAACCCTTGTGCCCCTTTTATTCTGACTGAATTAAAAGCCTAAGGAGCTGTAAAAGCTTACATTTTCAACTTGGGATGCCTACATCAGTGGTCAACCTCGAAGAACTGCTTACTGTACTAACAGAGTGAAAGAAGCATATTTTAAAGCAATCTATATATAATGCCAGGGTTCCTATTTTTAAAAAAATACCCCATTTTATTGGCTAAGGATATTCTTCGTTCATGATTCATTGTCATAAAAGAGGACCCCATGCTTTTTTACTGTAGCAAAATGTTCCGGAGGTGCTTGTGGTCTTTCCATGCAATCTGGAAGCATTTAACGTTTTTGTTTTGTTTTTTGTTTTCCAGTGACTTGAACACAAAATCATAGTACACCCCTGCCCCCTCCATAGAAAGGAATGGTATTCAGATTTGGGTGCTGAACCAAAATAGAACAGAAGTATAATCAAGAAATACTAATCAGCCACTGAATTAACATAACTGCTTGGAAGTTACACTAAAATGAACAAAAATAAAGCAAAGCCCTGGCTTTATTATTAGAAACCAACATATTGACATTGAAAACTTTCCCATATAAATTATTGTTGCAGTCTAAGATATATAGAGTATAACTACACAATGGCCCCACCTAACATACAAAGCATTTAAAATTGTTGGAGAACTTTCCAAGTGTTGGACATGCACAAGTGCACTTCTTCAATACTAATAATTCCATCATTTAAACCGGACCTTCACCCTGAATAAGAGCATATCTTATATGTTTCCCCCACCCTGTGCATACAGATTGCTCACATTAAAAATCATCCATAGTGTATAATGCTTGTATATAATATTGTATCCATGTTTTTTGTTTGTTAGTCTGTTTGAGAACATATGTTATATGTTTCTCCCACCCTGTACATACAGAGGAAGTGTCTTCTGACTGTGTAGCTCTGCATTCTGGAATTGTTGTCCTTTTCCTGACCCCCAGCTCTGCTCTGTCTGTGCAAAACACAGCTATAACCCACCCCCTGTACTTCCCCCTCCCCCTCCTCAGTATGTGATGCTCCTGAAGCAAGATGGCAGCACACATATCCTAGACTCCTGAACAGAGTTGCAACCCAGTGGGGGAAAGAATAATATGTAAGTGACTAAAAACATAAAATATATTAATTTTAGATGCTGGAAAATAAATTTAAAAGGGTGGGGGCTTTGGATTAAATTATGCTGAAGGTCAGGTTTAAACTGACCGTTGGTCTCCCTAATCTGACAGGGATGTCCCACTGCACATTGCCACCTGGCAGCCCAAGGGCCGGCAGAAGACAGTAGCCAATTGCGTTTGCAGGCCCGGCAGATCTCTCTCTGGATAAACACGATGGGCTACACTTGGTCACTAGGAACACAGACTTGGCAAGTATCAGATTGCTGGTTCTCAGTATACGGGAGGGAGGGTGGTGGTGGCAATGTTATTCCTCTGGCTGAGAGCCAGACTGAATATAGGAAGAAAAGCCAAAGGAGGCTATAAACAACATGGAAGACACTGGGACCAGAATAGTGGTGGCTGGGAACTGAAAATATAGCCCAGAAAATGAAACCTGCCCATATCAATCCTTGTCTGATACATAGACAACATGTTCCAACAGAAACATAACAAGTCTGCACCAAAATATTTAAGTAAGAATTCTGACAGGGTGACTGGTATCGTCTGGTTTGGTTCCTTCCATCTGAATAAAGGACTCCTCTGATGTAATCCCTGAGGTGATCCATCTGCCGGGTCCTGGGCTCATTTCTTCCCCTTTCTGCCTCAGTAACATGTCTGAGGGCAAGTGACATTTGCCCTCCATGCTCTTTGCACAGTTTAGTATCGGGAACTAGCCTACATTAAATTATGTAAATATGCAAATTTTAATGAGCTCAGCCAGCAGCTGTTAGCAGTAGGGATGGGTGAACTCCCCAAATCCTGGTCCGGCAAGTTTGATTGAACGTTGACAAATGTTCAGGTTCGAGGGCTTGAACCCAGTCCACATTGAAATCAATGGGGACCCGAACTTTGGTCTGTAACTTACCCCAGCTGATCAGCATTGGCGGCAGAGCGGCATTTCAATTTGGCCCCAGCCAGGGCTACAGGAAGATGGGCGCCGGCTCTCATAAGTGAGGACACTTCTAGCGCCAGCACTGCAGCAGACACTAGAAGTGTCCTTAATCACGGGAGCCGGCAGCCATCTTTTTGTAGCTTCGACTGGGGCCAAATTACAATGCCGCTGCTGAGGAAGAGGGTCAAGCTGAGGTAAGTTACAGCAGCTTCCTCAGCCCATCAACCAACTTTCAGGCCTGGCTGAAGTTTATACTATATGGCTTGTAAAAGTGCCATTCCTCCCAATTACAACAGTACCACATATGTATCAGAAGACACCCATTCCTGCCCAGGAGACACCGCAAACTAAAAGGAGCACTTGAGATGAGATTTCATTTAAAAATAACTACTATGCACACCTTGCCGTAACTATTAAAGGTTAAACCCTTATATTAAAAAAAAGATGGCATGGGGTCCCTCCTCTCCAGCGAAACCAGCTAGAGCACCATTTATGGGCCGGTAGGCCAGGGCTCGGAGGCTGTGTGGCTATTCCCTGACCCTAAAGGCTACCAGCCTACATAGCCGGCATTAGGCTCTTCTACACCCCCAATGGTTAGGGATGCAGGTAATCCAGCGAGAGGATTCGTCAAGTCACCCATTTGCCAGCAGACGACTTGCCGGCCACTCCTGCCTTTTGAACTGGCATAGGGGTCTCAAGAACCCCTTACCAGTTTACAAAGGTTTAGGTGAAAACACACACACACACCCATCTTCAGTGGGAGAGAGGACACAGATCCTCTGCGCTGCTCCCGGATTATGCTGCTTACTTCTGCTGCAAGGAGGGGCTTATTATACCAGTTTTTAGATGATTTCAGCTCACTCCACCGGTATAAAAAGACCCTCTCTGAAATAGGAAGTGACCTTCCAGGAGTCCATGCGGGGCAGAGGATCTGTGTACTCTACACAAAGATGACAACATCGCTAAGCATTGGAACCTGGGTGGAAGTAAGCTTATTTTTTTTTTACCCCAGAGCCCGAGTAAATGCACAGCCACATAATTCACATTGCTGGCATTTAATGGTTGCCGATAGTGCAATGTAAATTTCATTTGGTTGCCACTGAAAGGGTAAACTTGACCTGAATCCAAAGCTCAACACTACATAACTACAGCAAACCTCTTTATTTTGGTTTTGGACAAAGTTGTGAGATATGTTCTTCACTTATGCCCTTATTCATCAAGCGATAGCGCCAGGTAGTGTCTGACGAGCGCCAGGTAGCGGCAGCTAACGGCGACTACCGACTCAAGTACGCCCGGCGGCGGTCACAATGACGCATTTATCAAGCAAAATGAGGCTAGCGCCGGCGAGAGCGACGGCTAGCGCGGCATTCATCATGAAGCCGCCTGGACCGAACAGCGCCGCTGCAAATTCCCTCACAGCGCCAGGTATGAGCTGTCGCTCCCTGGCGATGTCCAATGCATTTCAATGGAGCAATCTATAATTATTCATAATTAATTGGTATTAATTTTTTTTTTTTTTTTTTTTAATGTCAAAAAATCGGAGACCACTTCTGCAATGTTAGGATTTATTTTTAAGTAAAAAAAAAAATAAAAAAAAATATGTGCAGAATTGATCTAACAGGTCTGAGATTAATGTATTCATATTACAAAATGATTCTAAAAACATGTATAATGTTACATTCAAAAAATATGGTTGTTTAGGGGTTAAAAACTAGTTAATACACATCGCCGCCAGCGCTCTGGGGTTTAAACAAGGAATGGACAGCGACAGCACATTCGGAGCGTGATTTGTTGATGAATATGAAGCTAGCCGTTCGCTCTGGCCATTCGTTGTCAGGCGCTCACATACAACGCTGGACCTGTGAAACAGCGACCCCCCAGCCCGTATTCAACATTACCGCACACCGACTGAGTCGCTGTCATCAAGCTAATGCCGGCCAAGCACAGCGAATACTGGCTGGCGCTGAAAAAATCACGCTACAGTCGCTCATCTGTCGCTACCTGGCGCTATTAATGAATCGGCCTCCCCGTCCAGTAGAATCACTTTATAATAGGTATATACTGCAGATGGGCACTACAACAGGGGCGTACATGCCATAGGGGCAGGAGAGACAGCTGCTACCGGGCCCTTAGGAGAAGGAGGCCCCATGTAATCTCTCTCCCCCCACCTTGCAGCATCTGCGACAAAAGTGCCCGGCTGGTGCTATCCTAGTAGTGCAGTGTTGGCGCACTGTCTGGTGCGAGCAGCAGGTACTAGACCTATAGGTTCTGCAGGGTGGAACTAAGATGCCAGCTCATTGTTTACCACCAGCTCTCTCTGTATATAGCACTTAGGGAAACAGGGCACTGACGTTTTAATTTCACCCTGTGGAACCTACAGCTCCAGCCCCTGGTGCTCCCTGCAGGCAGCACACCCTCACTGCATACTATAGAAGAGCCTTGAGAAGAACCAGACCTCACTGGGCCCCACTGTCAATTACCCAGGTCACCAAAACGTTCTAGAACTGCAATAAGACAGACCTGATTTGGGATGCCCATGTATGTTTAAACCCGCAAGATCATTTTAAATTTCTCCTTCAATTGTCATTGATTGTTGTGCATATTAATTCATAGCAAATAATGCTGAATTGATTGTCAGGCGCCTCCCCCTAGGAGCAGTGCAGTGCCTGGGGAGGCTGTGCTCATCGAATGGAGTGATGCCAGTGAGGCCCACACAGGCGCTTTGAGATTGAGGAACACAGTAACATAATGGCATGCCCCTAAGAAGGGCTTTCACCCCTAGAGTTTTTTTGACTCTAAGGCTAGGTGTTCCAAACAAACAAAACGCACACAGTTTTTAGATTCCAGAGCCGGCTGCTTGCCTTCCCCTGTGTTTTAAACCCCCTGGTTCCCATAAACACTCCTCCTCCTCCTCTGCACACTCCATCAGCGCATGTGCGGGCTCTTGTCCAATGATAGCCCTCTACGTCTTTCGACAAATATCTCTCATTGTTGTGAATGGGGAGCGTGCGCTGCCAGGGATGCGGGGAATGCAGCAGCATACTCTCCCCATTCTAGCCAATGACATAGTCACGGCAGATGACTCTCTTTGGATGAGAGCCCGCGCAAGTGCTATTGGAACCAGGAAAAGGCAAGTGAAAAGTGGCATTCTGGAATGTTTCACACAGCTAGGCATCCTAATTTGAGATGCCCCAGGGGGCTGAAATAAAACCAGAGAAAGTCAAAATCCTTTCTCTTGTCTTGTTTTTAAACTTTAAAGATGTGCATGTCTTTTTTGGGGGCCCACTATGAGTTTTGCTATGGGGCCCTGTAAAATCTACGCCCCTGATCTAGTCAGTCAACATGGCCTATCCTAACTTACGCCTGTACTCATCACACAGGTCTTTAGTTTAATTTACTCATCTAATGAATGTAATTTAGAGCCACGTAGACCAAAAAAATGACTTATGTATAAAAATCAAAAAATTACTTAACAAAAGCTTTTTCAATTAAGACATGATCCATTATAATATCTGAAGCATGAAGAGAAACACAACAGACTGAACAGTTGGGGGGTAAGGATGGTGTTGACAAAAGTTGGCTGAAGCTTTACGAAGCACATTAGCATATCTCATAACACAAGCACAAAGCCATCTGCATGATTTACAATAAGGCAATATATGGATAACCTATTTATCTTCTGCTTTTTATACAAGTCACTCTGTAATGTACTGTCAACATTAAGTAAAGATTATAAAATAATCACAAATATCTGAAAACCAACGACAAAGATTACATTATCATTGTCTACAGGCTGAAGGTTGTGTACCGAAAAAAAATCAGCGGGGAATAATATACACGAATAAATGAATATAGAAATACTACAGTGGAAATGGTTTAGAAAACATATATTTGTTTCAGCATTGAAGTGGAACTAATATCTGTTAATTGTAGCAAGTGTTAAACATTGTGATGTCTAGAATTGATATGCACCCTATGGTTAAATATTCTCATATTTATTGGATATCATATGCCAGCAGGGCTGGATTAAGTGTGGTGGAGGCCCCTGGGCACAAAAACCGGTGAAGGCCCCAGATACAGTATTTTTCTCCTTTAAAATAATAGTCCAGTCCATGATGGTTCACTTCTCACACAAGACTGGGTCCAGGTCTGAATGAAGCCTGAATGTGTGTCTTTGTGTGTAGGTTGTTGTAATGTAAGTTGGTGCCTGTGGTGCCGAATGTTACGTTAAAATGCTAAAACAAAAAAAAAAATAATAGTCTACCCAAGTAACTGATTGGTGGTTGTCTGGTACCCGCCCACTTACTGGAATGTCAGATGGAGTCCCTTGTGCCACCCTTGTGCGGGTGCATGCTGCTCGGAACTTCCGCTTTTTCATCCTGAGTGGGGGGGGGGGGTGTAGTCGCCCAGCTGGTCCAGCAGAAAACAGTTCTCTGCATTGAGCTGCCATCAGCTGTGCTTGGTGGCTAATATGCAGAGAGTGGCCACCGATTGACAACTCTGCACCCTCCCATCACTGTAGCATTGATAAGCGCGGCTTTGCTGCTCTAGACTCCCCGTCCTGCCCGTCCTGGTGGCTTTGGCTGCAGAGTTGCAAAAACAAAAATAGGCCACTGCCGATAGCTTTGTTGCTGGCTCCGCGGCCCGTCAGACCGAAGACTGAAAAGCCACCTGGAACAGACCATAACCAAAAGGTTGGTGGGGGCCCTCTTTGCAGGGCAAAGCCCCCCTTATAGTCCAGCCCTGTATACCAGTGATCTGTTATGCACAGAACTAGAGATGGGCAAAAGGGTTAGGCAAGTTCGTTCCAACTTTGAATAAATGTTCGAGTTTGGGAACCCGAACTCGGTTCCCACTGAAAACTGTTCAGCAGCCCATCATCCAGCTTTTCCGCATTCAAGCCGAACGCCAAACTCAAACATGGACTTCTGGCTGAAGTTCATGTTCGGGTTTGGGATCCTGAAACAAAGTTTGGTACGAACCCGAACTTCCGGTTCGGGTCCTTCCATGTCTATTCAGAACCGGAAACCACCAACACTGGTGCTTTGAAGGGCTGTGTACCCTGACTGCGCCTATTTTTAATGTATACCAACAACTGCACTTTAAATTCCCTGTCCAGAAACACACTAACTTCCTCCCTCTCTATATTCCTTGGGAACAGCGTAAAATGAGCCATTTCAAAGCGCCTATTTTTAATGTACACCAACAACTGCACTTTAAATTCCCTGTCCAGAAACACACTAACTTCCTCCCTCTCTATATTCCTTGGGAACAGCGTAAAATGAGCCATTTCAAAGCATCTCAAAATCTCAGATTATATGTAAATACTATATTTAATCAAAACAAAGCTGATTTCTTCTTTTCTTTTTCAGGGGCGTGGCTGAGCTGGAAAAGGTGTGTCCTGCCACAGATTCATGAGTCATGCTCTCTTATGGCGAGAGACAGCTGCGGGACTACTGTGATATGACAGGCCTCCTCAAGCAGAGAGCACCAGGGGACAGAGCGGCTGTCAGACCACACAAAATAGTGATTGTTTTCAGCAAGGTCCTACCAGAGCCTCTACTGATCAACATCTATAGTGTTCCCAGGATCCACAGACCTGATAGAGACATTGCAGTAATAAAGAGGAAGGTTCAGCAACAACTCTACTTCTTGCTACTCAAGAGGTATGGGTTGTCCAAAAAAGTGCACACTTTGAGGGTTTAGTCATGCTTGATGCTTAATATTTGGTAAAGCCAGTGTGAATTGCCATGTGCATGCTGGTGTGGATTGCAACCTACATCCTGTTGAGCTTTTTAGCGATAACGCACACACGTACATGTGATGGCACCTTTTTACAGATTATGTATGTTATTTTTCCAGTGATATAAGGATATTTGTTTTAACTTTAAAAAATAACAGCACCCTTTCAGCTATTCTAAAGATTTTACCATAGGGGTGTGCTGTGTCCAAACTTAAAAACAAATATCCTTACCTCATTGGCAAAATGATGCTTCTAACCTGTAAAAATGCCCCATCACAGGTACATTTCATTTTTTGGGAAAAAGTGTAAAAAATAATGTTTATCTAAATGCTCTAAATGCTAAAAAGCTCGCCGGGATGCAGGCTGCAATCCACACCGCAACGCGCACCAGTAGTCACACTAGCTTCACTAAATATTTAGCATGATCCCGTTATTTTACAAGGGGGTTATTGAATCAATCCTGTTCTTTAGTGACTCGGTATGGTGGAGCTACTAAAAAACATTGTTACATGTATTGCCTCTAAGTTCTAATACATTAGATGTACTACCCGTAAGTTAAAGCGGAGGTTATGGGGGGTTATGGGAACAACGAGGCTTGTAATGAATTCCCACATTCCAATATTGGTCATCTCTGCCTATTATGCCATGGGGGGAATACTTTACAAGTGAGTGTTCCTGAAAAAGTGACTCTGGGCAAGAGAGGCAAGATTTATCTATTCCTTTCAAACTCGAATTACAGGGGCAGGCTGATTCATTACTAGCGTCAGGTAGCGACAGATGAGCGCCTGTAGCAGGCATTTCAGAGCGCCCACTAGTAGTAGCTGTGCTCGGCCGTGGGTCGCTAGTTCAGAGCGACTCAGTCGCTGTGCAGCATTGATGAATACGTTGTGGTCGCCTATATGAGCAGTACAGCGCTGTATGGGAGCGAATGGTAGCGACTGGTCAGTGCGACTGACTCACACCATATTCATTAACAAAACAGCCTCACACACCGCCGGCACTCAAAAATGCTTCGCTGTAGCCCAGAGCGCCGGAGGCTGTGTGATTAAAGTCTGTTTTTGAACATGTATCCACCAGTAACAAAGCGAAAACATATGGAATAACATTGTGACATGAACACATTAATGCCAGACCTGTAATGTCAATTCTGCATTAATATATAAAAAAATGAAAAAAAAAATAAAAAAAATAGCTTTTTCAAGGCCAGAGAGATCCCAACATTATTTGAGAATAAAAAAAAAAATTAATAATAAAAACCCCCTGTTTAAAGAGAAGTAAAAGAACGTCCATTGAAATGTATGGGAGAGCGCCAGGTAGCGAGAGGTAAGACGTGTCGCCCTGCAAGGCTGAACGCCGGCGCTGTACGCTGAGGCTGGGATAATGATGAATCGTACACTACATGGCGTTTTTCCAGTCGCTCACCAGAATCCGCTTGATAAATGTGTAATTGCGTGCCTTGTCCGGAGTTCACCTGCCACTATCTGTCGCTATCTGTCGTTTACAAGGCACTACCTGACGCTATCCCTTCATGAATAAGGCCCATGGACTTAATGACAGATTTCACTTTGGCCCTTATTTAAGAAGGGATAGCGTCAGGTAGCGCCTGGTTAATGAGAGGTAGCGACAGATAGCGACTGGTCAACGCCGGACACGGCACACAATTACACATTTATCAAGCAGAATCTGTTTAGCGACTGGGATAGCGCCATGTAGCGTCTGATTCATCATTTTCACAGCCTCAGCGAACAGCGCCAGCGTTCAGCCTTGCACAGCGCCAGGTATGACCTCTCGCTACCTGGCGCTCTCCCATACATTTCAATGGACGATCCTTTTCTTCTCTTTAAACGGGTTTTTTTCTTTCCAAAAAATCACAAATAATTCTGTGACCTCTTCTGGCATTGAAAAAGCATTTTTTTCATAATTTTTTCATTTTTTAAATATTTCCTCAAAAATGACATTACAGGTCTGCCATTAAAGTGTTCATGTTACAATGTTGTTACAATGTAATTCCATATGTTTTCGCTTTGTTACTAGTTGATAGATGCTTGAAAACAGACTTTAAACACACCGCCTCCTGTGCTCTGGGCTACAAACAACTATTTTTCAGCGCCAGAGATTTGTGAAGCTGTTTTTTTGCTGAATATGGTGTGAGTCGGTCGCTATGAGCAGTCGCTAACATGTGCTCCCATACAGCGCTGTACTGGTCAAATAGCGACTCCTCACAATGTATTCACCATTACTGAACAGCGACTGAGTCGCTATAAAGTAGCGACTCACGGCCGAGCACTGCGACTACTAGCGGGCGCTCTGAAAATGCCTGCTACAGACGCTCATCTGTCGCTACCTGCCGCTAATGATGAATCAGCCTACCCATCTGTCAAAAAAACTCTTTAAATCACTCCTCCTTTTGATTATCTTTTCCAATGTATGGTAGCTGGAATAACCTACAGCACAATTGTTAGTTATATGAATATGTAGGTCTCCCTTAAGGTACCAGCGGTTGGAAAGCCACCCGCTGCTTGCCCTCCTGAGCAAAATGGTTTAATGATAATTAACTGCTACCCAAAGATAGTATTACTATTATCTTTATATGGAATCTAACTGCTCATTGTCATATTTCCTCCCTTCCTCATATTAGAGTTATTATTGGCTAGGCACAATGGCTGATGCTTTTGCCTAGCACCTAAATATATTATTTTTGTTCTGGAATGTAACCAGCATACAACCATAGTTGGGTTCACCTTAGGGTGCCGAAGTTTATTCCTGTTTAAATTTCAGCGTGTGTATGGGTTAACAGTATCAATATAAACAACAACGGTCCCAGTAAACCGCAAAATGGGATGCCCCGGGAGGCACCAAATGTTCCTCAATAATCAATCCTCCAAAGTCACATCAATATAACCATTTTTAATTCATTAGTATGTTAAAAAAGACTACAAACATATACATAACCTCACAAACATATACATAAACTCACAAACATACACATAAACTCACAAACATACACATAAACTCAGTACAATCACAATCTTAAAAAACATTTATACACAAACCCGGCCACAGCAAGGAACCCTCATAACAATTTCCAAAGTTCATACCATATATACATAAACCAATAGTTTTATTGCTACCAATAAAGATCCTGTGTCTAATCTGAAGTGCTGGTGCAAAGGTGCAGTAATGCAGAGCAAAATTATAAATATTACATGTGCAAAATGTATCTACTTAATATCAAATGAACATGCCAAAACCATCTGGAACAAACACACCTATAGTGCAAAATCGCCCCTGCTGGGCCAGGTACAAAATCTCACCACCCACGCGTTCCGTAGAGCAAAGTCCACTTTCTCAAGGTGCTAAACATCATTGTACTCCATCACCCTCCTTTTATAAACTAAGGGAAGCAGTGAGGCCTTGCAGCCCCGACCCCCCCCCCCCCAGACGCAGCATGACCCCGGCCGGCCACACACGCTGGAAGCAGACAGGAGCAAAGCCCAAGAAAGCCCAACAGTCTAACCCAGCCTCTGTGCACGATTGATAATTTTCAGGCCTATTTGGATCCACTTTAAATATAACTGTTTGTCTATCTTAATGAGGGGCCCTGCCCTTTTGGAGTGTGTAATCCCCGTATACAATGACACCTCTCCTCAGCACTTACAGGAGTTAGTATGCTCTGCGAAATGTAAACGTTATATAGTGGGAGGTAATTTTCCTTCATAAAACAAACTCTTTCCCAGGTATGTGTTGTAATGTGCATATTCTAGGTTTTAAGTTTTTATTTTATCACGCAATACTTACCTCTTCAGTTTCTCGCTGCACTAGCGTTCATCAACAAATCCATTTATTGCATTGCTGTGCCAGCTGCTCCTGCCTTTGTCATGGGGCAATGTAGTGTGATCACAAAGAGACGCTGTTCTCTGTGGCCAATTGAATTCCGAGTGACAGTTTAATCATTATTCTTTATTCATTATATCTCCTCTCCGCTGTGGCCAGCCGAATGCTGAGTAATCATCATTTAATCCCTCCCCTGTTTTCACTTTAGCCAATCTGTGGAGGTTTTCATGTAAAGGATGCTGCCATTGTTCATTTTGTGCTGTCACCATGTATTGGTTATCTCTGGCCCGGTGGGCGGGGCTTTACAAACACCGTTCCCGGATGGACTTACTCATATTGGAGCAACTGTGCAGGTGAGAGCTCATTTCTTGACAAAGGGGGATCACCCCGAATTGCGTTGTAGATGTGGGGTACGAGAAATGGGACTTTTCTCCCCATGCAAGTAATTGTCTCACTGATTTTAACTATGGACAGTAAAAGTTAAGTTTTAATATTTTCCTCATTGCAGGGTTTGGCTGTGCTGGACTTTTTTGATGTTTCTACTAACCTCCCTGGCGTTATGATTATATGTGCAATTTTGTGCACAAAGCGTTACCATTACGTTCAAATCTGCCGCCCAGTTCCGCCCCCATGAGCCTCTGCGGCTCACAGAGACGGAACCAGGAAGTCAGACGGACGCATCCGCCGGGGCTCTCACCTGCGATCACAGCGGGGACATCGCTGGATCGCAGGGAAAAGGTAAGGAGACTGCTCCTCTGCCTAATCTACCCCGAGCGTGACTCAGGGTTACCGCTACTTGCAGCGAAAATTAACCCCGAGTCACGCTCGGGAACACCGCCAGGGAGGCTAAAAAAGGATAAAATATTTTGAAAGAACTGTGATCGGGCGCAGAGCACCTCAGTCACTGTAGTAACCTGGCCGGCATTGATGAATGAGATGTATGTTGGGCATTCTAACACAAGTACAGCATTGCAGGGAGCATATTCAATAAAAAAACAGATTCACACAGCGTCGGCGCTCTGGATCTGGTCGCTATAGCATAGAGCGCCAGGCGCTGTGTGATTAAAGTCTGTCAGAGGGCTATATGTGGCCCCTGGGACACGGGTTGAGCATATGTGCTCTAGAGCATAAATACATCAAAATAATATACATAATATAATGTCCAAATTTGACAAAAATTAATGAATACAAAACTACCAAAATACTAACTACGAAATCTGTGCTGAATGTAACAAAAGTAACTACCGTATTTTTTTTTCCATATAAGATGCACTTATTTTTCCCTAAAGGTTTGGAGCGAATGTCAGTGCATCTTATAGGACGAATGACGAAAAAAAAAGAAAAAATGTAAACTCATCTTTCAAAGCATCGGCCATGGCCACTCCCTGTACGAAACCAGGTGATTGCTGTGTGTGTGCAGGCACTGCGGAAAAGAAGCGTCTGCCTGTAAAAAAGGGGGATTCTGCACCTTGCCTATTTTTGGTTCTTGGGATGATGGTGGTTTAGCACAACATTTGGTTCAGAATACTTATTTTGTTATTTTCCTCCTCCAAATCCTGCGTCTTATGGGCAGGTGAGTCTTATAGGGTGAAAAATACTGTAAATACTACTGAAAAGGTACCTCTCGAATTTAATAGTATTTGCTAATTAGGATTAACTAATGCCAAACCCTGGGGACTATCCGGCAGAACAGCTGCTGGGCTGAACAGAACCCTGCTGATAACCACACACCAGTATATGTTTATGAAAGATAGTACTATTATAATGTTTTTGTATGATAAAAGTCTCTGTGTGACATGTGCTATTTATGTCAAATAAATGTTTTAAAATTGACTTTAGGATCAGAGATGTTTGAGATTTCACAGTGGTAGAACTTAGGAGGACAAAGCGACATTGCTCAGTGTGGTTTGCTTTTTCCTTCATTTTTCCTTTCTCTTTAGTTTAGTGGTTAAATAATAAACCTGTATGCCTGCACTATTATTACCAATATTTTACAATGCATTGTAAAAATATTTGCTCTTTAATTTCCTTCAGTCTGGTAATTTGTATGACTGTTTGTATTCCTTTTATCTAGTCGGTTGCTTTTATTTTTTTGCCTCCCACTTGTTCTGTTTCTCGCTTGACAGATATTATAAAGCTGGAGCAAACGTCTGCATCTTTAGAAAGCGCCAATACATTTATTCACTTCAGATGCTTCTTTTTAAAAATAGAATTTTTGGTTTATTTTCATCTTTATCTAAAACATTATGGACTTCAGTAAGTTTCTTGCCGATGTCACGTCTTTGATGAAGAGCATGCTATTGTATTTGGCCTTAAAAAATAGAATGTGTTTCTTGGAGGTTTTATTTACCCAGCCTACCTAAAGATGTCATCCTCTGTTGCCAGGCCATTTTCATCATTTTGCACAATACATGTTTAACTGTGATTTTAGAAGGAATGTTCAGGGATTTCAAATGAAATTATATATTGTTTTTTTTTCAGCAGAGTTGGGGCTTTAGCAAACACTTGCTAACCTAAGACAAAGGCCCTTATTTATGAAGGAATAGCGACAGGTAGCGTCTGGTGAGCGGCCGGTAATGACGGGCCCCGCCACGAGAACGCCGGCTCCCCACCACAATCACGAGAACGCCGGCTCCCCACCACAATCACACATTTATCAAGCCAATCCTGCTTAACGACTGAGATAGCGCCATATAGCGACTCATTCATCATTATTCCAGCCTCAGCCCACAGCGCCAGCGTCCGACCTTGAACAGTGACAGGTATGACCTCTCGCTACCTGGCGCGCTCCAATGCATTTCAATGGAACAATCTTTAAATATTAATAATTAATATTAATTTTTTTTTTTTTTAAATGTGAAAAATTCTGTGACCACTTCTGCCATTTTAGATAATTTTTTTAAGGGAAAAAAAATTAAAAAAAAATGTACAGAATATTATACTAATATAGCTATTACAGGTCTGATATTATTGTATTCATATTACTAAATTATTTAAAAAACTTCCAAAAATATGGTTGTTTGGGGGTTAACCCTTTTGTTGCCAAGCACGTAACACCTACGTGCTGGCTTGGCTGGGCCTTAAGTGCCAAGCCCGTAGGTGTTACGTGCTTGACTTTCCTCGCTTCTAGTTTAAAAAATAAAAATCAAAAATACTCACCTGACCCCTTGTTGGATCCGGCCGGGTCTCCTCTTTAATTTGGTGCCATCCGATCCCCCGTGGGGGGTCGGATGGCTCCAGGAGAGCCCCCGGAATAGGCCGCCCCCCCCCCGTTTCTGCAGCAGCAGCTGCTAACTGTAAAAAAAAATAAAAAATAAAAATGACATTCACTTACCTGTGTGTGCGCTGGCTCCCGCTGTCCCTCCTCTTCACCTGGGGGGCCTCCGATCCCCCCCCAGGACTTACCGATCTTCAGGGGAGAGCCTGGGAGGCTCTCTCCTCTCTTCTTCACGATGGTGGCCGCCATCTTGCCTCTAAGCCCCGCCCCCTTGGGGGCGGGGCTTATGACGTCATCCCGGTCCCGATCACCGGCTTCAGCTTTCTCAGCTTCTCAGATGCCGGTGATCGGTGCCCTGGAAGGAGGTGACAGGAGATCCTCTGATCTCCTGCCTTCTCCTTCTCTGGATGCCGATCACAGGCATCTGTCAGCTGAGCGGCGAGGGACAAGAGCTTGCAATCGAAGGTAAGTACAGTAAAAAAAAATTTTTTTTTTTTGAATAAAATACTTTTTATTATTGTGTGGTGGTTTTTTTAACAGTTAACCCTTTGTGAGCTGGTAAGGGGTCCATGAGACCCCTTATACCAGTTCACAAGGCTGGGGGGGTGGCAAGTCACCTGCCCTAGCGGGTGGCTTGCCATTAACCCCCGCACCCCCATTACCTGCCTCCCCAAAGGCCAGGGGGGGGCAGAAGAGCCCGGGCCCACATAGGCTATGTGGGCTCGTAGGCTGCAGGGTGGGGGGGCCACCAAAGCTGGCCCCCCCACTCTGTGCCTACAAGCCCCCATAGCTGGTCCCGGGCTGGTTACTTTGGGTAAGGGGGACCCCACGTCATTTTTTTTTTTGGATTTTTAAGGGTTTTTAACCCTTAAAAATCCAAAAAAAAATGGGGTCCCCCTCCCCGGGAAGGGGGACCCTATGTCATTTTTTTTTTTTAATTAACCATTTGTCATCCAGCAGCTATAAAAGGCTTCTGGGCAGGAAAGGGTGTCTACCTATACATATGTGGTATCGCTGTAACCGGGAGAAATTGGGGTTTCTCACGCAATAAGATTTTATTGACAAACTTACATTTTTTATTACAAAAAAACTCTACAAATTGTAAAAAAATATATATTTTTTAATTTTTTTCACACATTTCACCCAAAAATGTTGAGAATACACCTAAAAAATACAAACAAGACATTTCATGTTAAAGCCCAGACTCTGTTGAAAAAAACAATATATAATTTTCCTGGGAAATCCCTGGAAATCCTTTCAAAAATGACAGTTGAACATGTGTAGCGCGAAACAGTGAAACTCAGTCTGGCAACAGGGAGTGGCAAATGCTGCAGGTAGGCTGGCAGCGAAAGGGTTAAAAAACGACTTTTAACCCATCGCCGGCGCTCTGGGGTTTAAACATGCATTTTACAGCGCAAGATTTTTTTGAGCGTGATTTTTTAATGAATATGGTGGGAGCCGGTCGCTAGGGCCAGTCGCTATCATGCGCTCCCATACAGCGCGGAACCTGTCAAATAGCGACTCCTCACCCAATATTCAACATTACGGCAAACCGACTGAGTCGCTATCAACTACCGAACAACGGGCAAGCACAGCGACTACTAGTGGGACTACTGCTGCTACCTGCCGCTATTAATGAATCGGCCTCAAAATTTATAAATACTAGATAAGCTCAGTACCCTGATGACATCATTTTGGAACAAAAATATATACTGTCACGCTAGGGGGTAACTCCAGACCTCTTATGAGCTCGCAACCCCCAATTTCCACAGCCAGCTTCACCTGTAGAAGCCCCCGCTTGCCTGGGCGCAAGTACGCCTACCCGGGATCGGTTGCCCCCAGGACTTATTGGCTCAAAGGATGCTAGCTTATATGGAGAGATCTGGAGAACCAATAACTGGAGCGTGAGTGACGGAAGTCCAGAGACAGGCAATAGGTCGATAACAGGAAGGCAGAGATCGTAGCGGCACCAAGGATCAGGCAAGACGTAGTTGGGGTACCGGCTGAGGTCGGCAACAGGGGTTCAGGATCTAGAGGCGTCAGTACAGGCAAGGTCGGCAACAAGGGTTCAGGATCAAGAGGCGTCAATACAGGCAGAGATCGGCAACAAGGATTCAGGATCGAGAATGGTCAGTGCAATCAAGTCGGCAACAGGCTAAACTTCACAGGAATAGAGTACACAGGGTTCTGAGCGCTATCACAGGCAATTCACAACTGAGAGGGAATTGCCTTTATAGGGACAGGTCTGAGGGAGCAGTGTACTGATTGGTGCACGTAGGATTCCTAAGGGTAATTGGCTGGCAAGAAGGGAGGAGGTAAAGGCCAAGATATCAATGGGGCTGATTGGCCCGCTGAGCAGAAGAGGGCAAAGCCCTCAATCCCCTAGGGCTCATTGGCCCTTTAATTGATCCTCCGGCGGGAGCGCACAGCACAGCGCCGCCGGAGGGCATAACAGACACGTGCTCGCGGCCGCGCGCGAGCACGTCTACTGGAGGAGGAAGCGGGGGGCGTGGCTGAGCTGGGCGACGCTCGAGCCGACGCTGCTCGAGCCGACGCCGCCCGGCGCGGCCGCCGCACAGTGACAGCTGCGGCTGGCCGCCTGGAGACGTCGCTGGAACAGGGATCAGGTAAGCGGTTCCTGACATATACACTTTCGAAAACTACTAGATAAGCTCAGTAAATCGAAAGTGGATTTACCTGGCAATCTTTTCTGAATGAGTGGATTGCTCGGGCTTGAGCATAAAGCATGGATGTCAAACTCATTTTCACCAAGGGCCAGTTAATAACAAACACAAAAAATAGAGGCATATTCATTCAAATGAATGATCACATACAAAGGAATTTTACCCAGGACAAGTGCAGATGCAGCGCTGTTTTGCCCAGTAGAGATGCAGGTGCAAAATTATTCCCTAGTACAACCATGGAATTGTTTGCTCCAGACAGACACAGATGCTGATACAGGGACCTATTTATGTAGTAAGCCGTTTAGCATCATTTTTCTGGCATAAGGGTTCGCTTTGGAGCGCCTGCATCTATTTGTATTTTGGTGCTGCAAGTCACAATGCCGGATGGTGAATGATCAGCTTGGATTGGTGCACTAGGTATTGGCCGGCCTGTGTTAGCACCTTTTGAAACCTTATGCCGATTATTATAGAGCCAATGAGCAACACTCACTTAGGATCTGATTCATGAAAGCAATGTGCTGGTTTCACGACAGTTTTTGCACATGGTGCAACGGTTTTGTGTGCAAACTGCATTGATCAAAGTTGTGCACATCAGCACATGTAAGTGCAAGTATGAAACAGACATTTAGACCCTGATTTATCAAGCACTTCTGCCAGACAGTGCCACATCGGTGCAAATTAGAGGAGTAAAAAATATAATAATTGTTTTTTCACACTTGTGCATTTTGCTTCACTACTAGAAGCACATTTACTAGAAGCGCATTAGCAGTGCAGCAACATACTGAAAAATGTACAAATCATATTTTGCACTAAATCATTTTACAAGAAAATAATAAAATTACTTTTGGCGACATCTAATGCAAGTTCTATACAAATATATGTGTTTAACATTATTTATAAACAAGAAACACTTAAAGGAGCAGTATCGCGAAATTTGCATTAAAAAAGATAAATAATTAAATAGCCACACAATAGCTTATAACATGTGTATAAATAATCTGGCAATAGAAAAAGAAAAAAATATATGCCTCTCTTTTAAATTGTATAATGACAATGGCTCAGTCCATTTGCTGAATAGGGGGATCTGCTGGGTTGTTTTTAGTGAACTGCTTCATTTAGCCCACTGGTCTCCTAGCAACACTTTACCTCAGAGACTGACACTGTAACGGCTGTGTGTGTGTGAGGTGCTGCTTTTGTTATGAGACCAGGTGACTCAAATGTGTAAAATCTATACAAAATAAACTAAACTGACTGAAAATGACTGAAATTCTTCTTTGAATAACTGTGCAGGAAAATCTAAATGTATTAAAGTGGAACAAAACCCCATTCTAAGTCAGGATGCCCCACTGTGTGAAACGACCCCTGGATAACCACAGATCCCCCCATTTTTCTGGCGCGCTCACGCAGATAGTCATTTAGACAGGCCGGGCGGCCAGGAAGGTTACTGCTCAGGCTCCCCATCTGCGTGGAAACAGAGCTGATTGGATGAGAGCCCGCTCATGCGCTGTGGGACAGGGAAAGGTACGTTTTCACAGGCGAACTTGGGGATTTCACATATCAGGGCATCCCAAGTCGGGATGCCCCTAGGGGCACAAAACAAAACTCCAGATAGTGAAAATCCTGGGTTGGGCTTTGCTCAAAACACACAAAGCTGAAAGAAAGATAATATGGAAAAATGAAAAATAAGAATATGAAAGAGAAAATGGTAAACTGAAAGATTCTGCAGCAGAGCCAACATGAGGGGGAAACTGTCAAAATCAGCTAAATGACTTCTAGAGCTTTTCTCTCTGTTTTAGATATATAAGTTCTGGTCAGGCAATGTTGCAATGTTGTTATCTTATGCTGGACGGCTGCCAGCACTGAACAGCTGATACTTTGATACGGGTTTACCCCTCTCCTCAGCATGGAACTGATACATTTGTATCTCCCTCTCCTCAGTGTGGAAAAGGCCAGAGTGTCGGCTCCCGACACTGACAAGACATAAACATGAGCTATTAGACTCCAGCTGTTCAACACACAGCTTCAACAAATCATTTTTTTCTACATTTGTAAGTCTTACTCCAACACTTACCTACATTCAAAGTACCATTTAAATATAAGTCACCAAGAAAAATTTGCGATACTGCTCCTTTAGGTTCATTTCTGCCTATTGTGATCCAGGGCATCTTAACCTACAACACCACAAACCGGCGCAGCTTTGAGAAGAGTGCCAGTTACCACAAACTATATGGAGCAGGTCAGTGGCAGACTGGGGCCAAAAATCAGCTCTGGATTTTACCAGGCCCCCCCAACCATGATGCCAGGGCTAAAGCATTAGAGGCTGGAGTTCCTTGTTTGTGGGTACTGTGGAGCTGGGTACGAGGGGCTGAGAGGTAGACTAAGGGGGCATGAATTGAATGTGGGTGTTAAAAGCAGCAGCCCAACTGGCCCCAAAGCAGTGCAACCCACCGGGCATTGTCCCGGGTCCTCCTCTTGCCAGTCCACACCTGGCACAGGTGATAAATTAGATGCAGGCTGGCAGACACATTGGCACTGACTGTTTTTTGTTTGTCTAATCGCACACAGAGTGCTGCTGAGGCAAATATTGGCTATATATATACCGTATTTTTCGCCCTATAAGACGCACTTATTTTTCCCCAAAAGTGGGGGGAAAATGTCCGTGCGCCTTATCGGGCGAATGTAAAAAAAAAAAAAAAATTTGTAAAAATTTAAAAAAAAAAAAACTTACCCGTTCCCGGCGCTCCCGCGTTGTCTGCCACACTGCGAGAGGGCAGAGGAGCGGCGGGGGCTCTGTTCCGGCCCCGCCGCTGCGATCGCTGTCTTTTCAGGCAGCGATGACAGCGGCGGGGCCAGAGACAGAGCCCCTGCCGATCCTCCATCTGCTGCTTCTTCCGGGCTCAGAGCACACGCGAGCACAAAGGTCTGGGCAGTGGGTGGGCGTGGCCTGCACCGGTGCAGGCCACGCCCACCCGCTGCCCTGACCTTCGTGCTCGCTTGTGCCCAGGAACAGCAGATGGAGGAGCGGCAGGGGCTCTGTCTCTGGCCCCGCCGCTGTCATCACTGCCTGAAAAGACAGCGATCGCAGCGGCGGGGCCGGGACAGAGCCAGCTCGTGAATGGGGTGGGCCGTGGCCTGCGCCGATGCTGCTTTTTTTTTATATATGCATGGCGCCTGCCTATAATAATGGGGGGAGGGGGGTGGGAATGGGGGGAGAGGGGCCACACAGCCTATTCTAATGTGGGGAGAGGGGGATGCCACACAGCCTATACTAATGGGGGGAGGGGGATGCCACACAGCCTATACTAATGGGGGGAGGGGGATGCCACACAGCCTATACTAATGGGGGGAGGGGGATGCCACACAGCCTATGGGAATGGGGGGAGGGGGATGCCACACAGCCTATGGAAATTGGGAGAGGGGGATGCCACACAGCCTATGGGAATAGGGAGAGGGGGATGCCACACAGCCTATGGGAATAGGGAGAGGGGGATGCCACACAGCCTATGGAAATAGGGAGAGGGAGATGCCACACAGCCTATGGGAATGGGGGGAGGGGGATGCCGCACAGCCTATGGAAATTGGGAGAGGGGGATGCCACACAGCCTATGGGAATGGGGAGAGGGGGATGCCACACAGCCTATGGAAATGGGGAGAGGGGGATGCCACACAGCCTATGGGAATGGGGGGAGAGGGGGATGCCACACAGCCTATGGAAATGGGGAGAGGGGGATGCCACACAGCCTATGGGAATGGGGATGCCACACAGCCTATGGGAATGGGGGGATGGGGATGCCACACAGCCTATGGGAATGGGGAGAGAGGGATGCCACACAGCCTATACTAATGGGGGGAGGGGGATGCCACACAGCCTATGCTAATGGGGGGAGGGGGGTGCCACACAGCCTATGCTAATGGGGGGAGGGGGATGCCACACTGCCTATGGGAATGGGGAGAGAGGGATGCCACACAGCCTATGGGAATGGGGGGAGAGGGGGATGCCACACAGCCAATGGGTATATGGGGAATGGGAGGGGGGGATGCCACACTGGGTATACGGGGAATGGGATGGGGGAATGCTACACTGTCTATGGAATGGGGGCATCCCACACGGCCTATGGGAGTGGGATAGGGGAATTCCACACTGTCTGTAATGTTGCGTTTTTGGTTTAAAATATTTTTTTTCTTATTTTCTTCCCCCAAATCCTAGGTGCGTCTTATGTGCAGGTGCGTCTTATAGGGCGAAAAATACGGTATATTAGGAGAAATTAAAGGGAAGTCCTTCTCCATGGACTTCCCAAATAGATGCAACAAAAACAGCAGTTGTGACCACAGTTCTTAAAGTCCAGACACTGGTGCTGATGCCACTCTTAGATCTCTGGTGTGGATTTGGGGGGTTACAAATTAAAAATGGAGCTTACTTTACTTGCAAGGAACCCCATTCCCTAACTGATCAGTGGTGGCCACAGAGAGACGGCCTACCCCAGCTGGGAGCCTAATTTACTCATGTATAGCGCCATTTTGGGCCATTAAGTGCCAATGTCACCTTTTTGAGCTCTGCATCATTATATGACTTATTTAACGTAATGTACGACAAATTTATGACTCATATATTCTTCACAACACATATCTGTGCAGTTGTATAAGCTGTGCCTGTTTTTAATGGTGCTGAAGCTTAAAGTGGACCAACAGTCAAAAATGACTTAAACCAGACAAACACAACAAACAGTGCTCATAAGCAACCCTCTCCAGGGCAGTTTAGATTGCTGCACATAAAAATTCATTTACCCTTTTCTAAATCCTGCAGTAGTGAATTTTAGAAACAAAATGGCGGCTCATGCATTTGCAGGCCACCTGAACTGGGTTTCCTGTTACTGTGCCTTTTCAGTTATGTCAGTTAAATCCAGGCAGCAGCATGGCTGGCCGCTACCTTTCTTTTTCAACTGTACCAGACTGTTGGTCTGGTTTAAGATGTCATATGAAGCACAATGCAGAAATATATTAAAGTGTTTTTCAAACAAATTTAGCTTTGGCAACTTGTTAGGAGTGTAAACACAAACGCTAGATGTAGACAAATTTATTTTTTAAAATATTCTTATAAATCTGTTTTACTCACTCCTGTTTTGTCCTACTAATAACTAAGTTATTTTGCCCACGATGACTAAAAACAAGCCTACACAATACAGAGAGTGTCATGCTAATGCTAATTAGTGAAGAAAGTGTAACTTTAACTCACAAAAATTGTAAATATAGGGGAAGGTGAAAGCCATTCACCTGCCCCTGAAAATGAGAGCACCACATAAGTAGTAAATGTAATCAATCAATTTTATTATACAAAAAAATCCAATAATTAAAATCCACATAAAAATACACAGACAATTAAAAAAAGAACAGAGTTCTTATGCTAGCGGATTATCCATCACATATATTTATGGGAATTGTATTTGGCCCTTATTTATGAAGGAATAGCGACAGGTAGCGACGGGTGAGCGACCGGTAATGACGGGCCCCGCCACGAAAACGCCGGCTCCCCACCACAATCACACATTTATCAAGCCAATCCTGCTTAGCGACTGAGATAGCGCCATATAGCCACTCATTCATCATTATTCCAGCCTCAGCCCACAGCGCCAGCGTCCGACCTTGAACAGCGACAGGTATGACCTCTCGCTACCTGGCGCCCTCCAATGCATATCAATGGAACAATCTTTAAATATTCATAATTAATTGTTATTAATTTTTTTTTTTTTTTTTTAAATGTGAAAAATTCTGTGACCACTTCTGCCATGTTAGTTACTTTTTTTAAGGTAAAAAAAAATTTAAAAAAATTGTACAGAATTGATTTTACAGGTCTGATATTAATTTATTCATATTACAAAATTATTTAAAAAACTCATTTTTTTTGGTTTCCAAAAATATGCCGCCAGCGCTCTGGGGTTTAAACATGCATTTCACAGCGCGAGAATTTTTTGAGCGTGATTTGTTAATGAATATGGTGGGAGCCGGTCGCTAGGGCCAGTCGCTATCATGCGCTCCCATACAGAGTGGAACCAGTCAAATAGCGACTCCTCACCCAATATTCAACATTACGGCAAACCGACTGAGTCGCTATCAACTACCGAACAATGGCCAAGCACAGCGACTACTAGCGGGCGCTCTGAAAATGCCGCTACAGTTGCTCAACTGTCGCTACCTGCCGCTATTAATGAATCGGCCTCCCCGTCTATAAATTATCCAATAGTATACGGGTATTGTGTGTGAGGGGTAAGGGACGCTCTGTTTTTAATTGTCTCTGTATCATTTTATGTGATAACTGGATTTCTTGTATAATACAATTGATTGATTACATTTACTACTTACGTGGTGCTCCCATTTTTAGGGGCAGATGAATGGCTTTCACCTTCCCCTATATTTACAATTGTTGCTTTTGGGTATATTTGTATATTTCTGGTGGTGCAACCATTTAGATCATATTTTAACACACAAAAAAGTGCCATAAAATATGTTTGCTCTAAATTTGCCCCAAAATCCCCTTGTACCCACAAAGGGACATTTTTTCAGGTGAGGAAGATCTTTTTTTTTAAATGAGGTGAGGATAATTTTTTGACTGTTTGAAAACCATGGCCCCCTCTGGGGTATACAGAAGAATGCAAATTCTTCAGCATACCTCATAGGTTGCTTTTTTCAAAACTTTCCAACAATTATTATAATGTCATTGGAAAAATGATGTACCTCGCTGTAAAAATACCCTATCACAGGCACTGGTGTCTTGGGAAATATTAAAATAAAAAAAATGTATTGCACTTTTTTTTTGCGTGTTAATGCTCATGGGGATGCAGGCTGCAATTTACACCCATATGTGTACCCAGAGTTACATTTTCTTCACTAAATATTTAGCATGACCCCCACTGTTTGCAACATTTTGATCACACCTGTGATTTTAGATAGTTTTAATGATTTTATGCCAACCAGCACCTATAAGATCCACCGCCACCCTGCGGGGCATGTTATAAAATATCAAAGCGCTTTAACCCTTTTTGAACAGGTAAATTGAGACCCCTATATCCGTTCAAAGTGCAGGAGGTGACTGGTCACTAAAGCCTCCAAACCCTGGGCTACTAGCCCACATAGCTGGTCCCCAAAGTGGTCTGTTAAAGAAAAAGCAGTGTTAAATAATTGGCACCATGAGTGACAACCACCAACAATGGGGAGAGGGGTGTCAGGGAGCGCTGGCAGGGCATAGAATTTACAGAGCTGGAGAGCAGCACCGAGGAGAGGAGGTTTTTTTTTTCTTGATCAATTTGTTAAAATTGAATTTGGACAAACCCAAATTTCTTGATACAGTTCGGCTAATCATCCAAATAAAATTTTCAGGAAATTGACTCATCTCTACTTATCGCGCTAGGCTAGCACAAATAGCTTCCCAATGTGAAGTGTGCGGTTTGATGGATGATAGAGCAGTGTTTCTGGCAATTGCAGGGGAGTGTTCACACAGCAGGGCAACATTAACTGGATAACTGACTTTGGCAAAAATTTAGGGTTTGGCTTAAAAAACTATCCACTGTAATTTTGAGTTTTCTGAAAATAAACATTAAGGTTAATACTTGTTATATTATTAATTATTATTATTATTATTATTATTATTATTATTATTATTATTATTTATTTATTTATATAGCACCATCATCTTCCATAGCGCTTTACAAAGTAGTAATTACAGACAGGGTAGAAACATACGGTACATATACTATTTCAAATGCAGTTTTACAGAGTTGACAGTGGATATTCTGAGTACAAGATACAATAGGGGAGAGAGCCCTGCCCTTGCGAGTATATATATATATATATATATATATATATATATAATATTTTTTTTTATTCATAAAAATAAAATGTATTTTATACATTTGTGCCAGTGAGCCTCTTCTTTTCACTTGCATCAGGGGCCGCTAGTAAAACCAGTCTGATAAGTACATTCTATTTAAAGGATACCACTGTCAAACATGACAGCAAGATCACACCCCTGAAATTGGGTACCTCCCAGTGTGGTTCGCTTACTGGATGTGTGTCAAAGCTGTTTCTAGGGGAGGGCAAAAGGGAGATGGCTCTGGGCACCAAGAGCATTGAGGGCACCTTTAACTGCCAGCCTACCTAGAGTTTTTGTCACCCTCTGTTGCTGGACCATTTTCCACAATTTTGGGCAAAACATGTTTAACTGTGATTTTTTTTCAAAAGGAATGTCCTGGTATTTCCCAGGAAAATTATAAATTGATTTATTTCAGCAGAGTTTAACATGAAATGTGTTTTTGTAATTGTTTCAGTGCTTTCTCAATATTTTGAGGTAAAAAAAAAAGTTTAAAATTAAAAAAAATTATATTTTGTAAACTTTTTTGAATAACTTTTTTTTTTCAAGAAAATCATATTGCCCAACTTCTCCCAATTACAAAGGTATCCCACATGTATCAGTAGACAACGCAAATGGAAAATAGCATTTTATGACAATTTCAAATAAAAAAAAACATATGGAATCATTTCTTCCCAGTAAAACTAGCCTGGGCACCAGCTATAGGGACTGGTAGACCAGAGCATGAGGGACAACCGGACTGACAACCGAGGGACAACCGGACTGACCCCGGCCCTGAAGGCTGCCAGCCCGCATAGCCTGTATGGGCTTTGTGGATGCAGGTTATGGGACTGGGGTTAATGACTAGGGATGAGCGAATCGATCCGGATGAACCCGGATTCGATCCGAATTTCATGAAAAATTCGATTCGGATCGAATCCGAATTTCCCCGTGCTTCGATCGCTCGAAGTTTTCCTTTAACAGCCATTCATTTACATTACAGGCATTCTAAGATGGCGGACGGGACATGTCCAGACATCTACCCCGCGCCAGTGCAAGCTGGGGCAGTCATATGCAGCCTATCAGCAGCCAGCAAGCCCGGTGACGTCACAGCGCTATTTAAGTCGGCGGACATCTTGCTTTTCCTAATTTCTCTATTGCATTCGTGAGAGACAGGACGCTGCTGTAGTGAGGGAGAGACAGAGAGCTAGGGACAGACAGGGACAGGCTGGAGACAGGCAGGAGAAAGGCAGGAGACAGACAGAAAGTCAGCTAAAAGCAGGGAAAGTTAGGAAAAATCGGAGGCAGTCACAGGGAGATTTTTTCATCCAGCCTGAGTGTTACTGGCTGGCTGACAGGCTTTGTTAGCGTTTTCAGGCTGCTTATACACTTACTGTGCATATATACTGAACTGATCTCAAGTCTGCTGTGGGGCATCCCATTCTGTGACTACACCAGCCTCTATTTATTGCTATAACCCATTGCACTTATTTTAATAGAAATTTGGCCTGATAAACACACTTGCTGTGCATAGTATTACTGCTCACAGGTGCACTTCTGTTGGGGCATCCCATTCTGTGACTACACCAGCCTCTATTTACTGCTATAACCATTTGCACTTATTCTAATAGAAATTTGGCCTGATAAAGACACTTTTGCTGTGCATAGTAGTACTGCTGCCAGGTGCACTGCTGACTGTTGGGGCATCCCATTCTGTGACTACACCAGCCTCTATTTACTGCTATAACCATTTGCACTTATTCTAATAGAATTTTGGCCTGATAAAGACACTTTTGCTGTGCACAGTAGTACTGCTGCCAGGTGCACTGCTGACTGTTGGGGCATCCCATTCTGTGACTACACCAGCCTCTATTTAATACTATAACCATTTGCACTTATTCTAATAGAAATTTGGCCTGATAAAGACACTTTTGCTGTGCATAGTAGTACTGCTGCCAGGTGCACTGCTGACTGTTGGGGCATCCCATTCGGTGACTACACCAGCCTCTATTTACTGCTATAACCATTTGCACTTATTCTAATAGAAATTTGGCCTGATAAAGACACTGTTGCTGTGCATAGTAGTACTGCTGCCAGGTGCACTGCTGACTGTTGGGGCATCCCATTCTGTGACTACACAAGCCTCTATTTAATACCATAACCATTTGCACTTATTCTAATAGAAATTTGGCCTGATAAACACACTTGCTGTGCATAGTATTACTGCTCACAGGTGCACTCCTGGCTGTTGGGGTATCCCATTCTGTGACTACACCAGCCTCTATTTACTGCTATAACCCTTTGCACTTATTCTAATAGAAATTTGGCCTGATAAACACACTTTTGCTGTGCATAGTATTACTGCTCACAGGTGCACTCCTGACTGTTGGGGCATCCCATTCTGTGACTACCCCAGCCTTTATTTACTGCTATAACCCTTTGCACTTATTCTAATAGAAATTTGGCCTGATAAACACACTTGCTGTGCATAGTATTACTGCTCACAGGTGCACTCCTGCCTGTTGGGGCATCCCATTCTGTGACTACACCAGCCTCTATTTACTGCTATAACCCTTTGCACTTATTCTAATAGAAATTTGGCCTGATAAAAACACTTTTGCTGTGCATAGTATTACTGCTCACAGGTGCACTCCTGGCTGTTGGGGCATCCCATTCTGTGACTACACCAGCCTCTATTTACTGCTATAACCCTTTGCACTTATTCTAATAGAAATTTGGCCTGATAAACACACTTGCTGTGCATAGTATTACTGCTCACAGGTGCACTCCTGCCTGTTGGGGCATCCCATTCTGTGACTACACCAGCCTCTATTTACTGCTATAACCCTTTGCACTTATTCTAATAGAAATTTGGCCTGATAAACACACTTTTGCTGTGCATAGTATTACTGCTCACAGGTGCACTCCTGCCTGTTGGGGCATTCCATTCTGTGACTACACCAGCCTCTGTTTACTGCTATAACCCTTTGCACTTATTCTAATAGAAATTTGGCCTGATAAACACACTTTTGCTGTGCATAGTATTACTGCTCACAGGTGCACTCCTGCCTGTTGGGGCATCCCATTCTGTGACTACACCAGCCTCTATTTACTGCTATAACCCTTTGCACTTATTCTAATAGAAATTTGGCCTGATAAACACACTTGCTGTGCATAGTATTACTGCTCACAGGTGCACTCCTGGCTGTTGGGGCATCCCATCCGGTGACTACACCAGCCTCTATTTACTGCTATAACCATTTGCACTTATTCTAATAGAAATCTGCTGCCAACTCCAGGGTGTGATTCATCCAATTTGTGGGCTCCTGAAGCCAACTCCAGTGTCTCTTTAAAGTAATATTTGGGCTCCTGCTGCTGCTGCTGCTGCCAACTCCAGGGTGTGATTCATCCAATTTTTGGGCTCCTGAAGCCAACCCCAGTGTCTCTTTAAAGTAATGTTTGGGCTCCTGCTGCTGCTGCCAACTCCAGGGTGTGATTCATCCAATTTGTGGGCTCCTGAAGCCAACCCCAGGGTCTCTTTAAAGTAATGTTTGGGCTCCTGCTGCTGCCAACTCCAGGGTGTGATTCATCCAATTTTTGGGCTCCTGAAGCCAACCCCAGGGTCTCTTTAAAGTAATGTTTGGGCTCCTGCTGCTGCTGCCAACTCCAGGGTGTGATTCATCCAATTTTTGGGCTCCTGAAGCCAACTCCAGTGTCTCTTTAAAGTAATATTTGGGCTCCTGCTGCTGCTGCTGCCAACTCCAGGGTGTGATTCATCCAATTTTTGGGCTCCTGAAGTCAACCCCAGTGTCTCTTTAAAGTAATGTTTGGGCTCCTGCTGCTGCTGCCAAATCCAGGGTGTGATTCATCCAATTTTTGGGCTCCTGAAGCCAACCCCAGGGTCTCTTTAAAGTAATGTTTGGGCTCCTGCTGCTACTGCTGCCAACTCCAGAGTGTGATTCATCCAATTTTTGGGCTCCTGAAGCCAACCCCAGGGTCTCTTTAAAGTAATGTTTGGGCTCCTGCTGCTGCCAAATCCAGGGTGTGATTCATCCAATTTTTGGGCTCCTGAAGCAAACCCCAGGGTCTCTTTAAAGTAATGTTTGGGCTCCTGCTGCTGCTGCCAACTCCAGGGTGTGATTCATCCAATTTTTGGGCTCCTGAAGCCAACTCCAGTGTCTCTTTAAAGTAATATTTGGGCTCCTGCTGCTGCTGCTGCCAACTCCAGGGTGTGATTCATCCAATTTTTGGGCTCCTGAAGCCAACCCCAGTGTCTCTTTAAAGTAATGGTTGGGCTCCTGCTGCTGCCAACTCCAGGGTGTAACTCATCCAATTTTTGGGCTCCTGAAGGCAACTCCAGTGTCTCTTTAAAGTAATATTTGGGCTCCTGCTGCTGCTGCTGCCAACTCCAGGGTGTGATTCATCCAATTTTTGGGCTCCTGAAGCCAACCCCAGTGTCTCTTTAAAGTAATATTTGGGCTCCTGCTGCTGCTGCTGCCAACTCCAGGGTGTGATTCATCCAATTTTTGGGCTCCTGAAGCCAACCCCAGTGTCTCTTTAAAGTAATGTTTGGGATCCTGCTGCTGCTGCCAACTCCAGGGTGTGATACATCCAATTTTTGGGCTCCTGAAGCCAACCCCAGTGTCTCTTTAAAGTAATGTTTGGGCTCCTGCTGCTGCTGCTGCCAACTCCAGGGTGTGATTCATCCAATTTTTGGGCTCCTGAAGCCAACCCCAGGGTCTCTTTAAAGTAATGTTTGGGCTCGTGCTGCTGCCAACTCCAGGGTGTGATTCATCCAATTTTTGGGCTCCTGAAGCGAACCCCAGGGTCTCTTTAAAGTAATGTTTGGGCTCCTGCTGCTGCTGCCAACTCCAGGGTGTGATTCATCCAATTTTTGGGCTCCTGAAGCCAACTCCAGTGTCTCTTTAAAGTAATGTTTGGGCTCCTGCTGCTGCTGCTGCCAACTCCAGGATTTGATTCATCCAATTTTTTGGCTCCTGAAGCCAACCCCAGTGTCTCTTTAAAGTAATATTTGGGCTCCTGCTGCTGCTGCCAACTCCAGGGTGTGATTCATCCAATTTTTGTGCTCCTGAAGCCAACCCCAGTGTCTCTTTAAAGTAATATTTGGGCTCCTGCTGCTGCTGCTGCCAACTCCAGGGTGTGATTCATCCAATTTTTGGGCTCCTGAAGCCAACCCCAGTGTCTCTTTAAAGTAATATTTGGGCTCCTGCTGCTGCTGCTGCCAACTCCAGGGTGTGATTCATCCAATTTGTGGGCTCCTGAAGCCAACTCCAGTGTCTCTTTAAAGTAATATTTGGGCTCCTGCTGCTGCTGCTGCCAACTCCAGGGTGTGATTCATCTAATTTTTGGGCTCCTGAAGCCAACCCCAGTGTCTCTTTAGAGTAATATTTGGGCTCCTGCTGCTGCTGCTGGCAACTCCAGGGTGTGATTCATCCAATTTTTGGGCTCCTGAAGCCAACCCCAGGGTCTCTTTAGAGTAATATTTGGGCTCCTGCTGCTGCTGCTGCCAACTCCAGGGTGTGATTCATCCAATTTTTGGGCTCCTGAAGCCAACTCCAGTGTCTCTTTAAAGTAATATTTGGGCTCCTGCTGCTGCTGCTGCCAACTCCAGGGTGTGATTCATCCAATTTTTGGGCTCCTGAAGCCAACTCCAGTGTCTCTTTAAAGTAATATTTGGGCTCCTGCTGCTGCTGCCAAATCCAGGGTATGATTCATCCAATTTTTGGGCTCCTGAAGCCAACCCCAGGGTCTCTTTAAAGTAATGTTTGGGCTCCTGCTGCTGCTGCTGCCAACTCCAGGGTGTGATTCATCCAATTTTGGGCTCCTGAAGCCAACCCCAGGGTCTCTTTAAAGTAATGTTTGTGCTCCTGCTGCTGCTGCTGCCAACTCCAGAGTGTGATTCATCCAATTTTTGGGCTCCTGAAGCCAACCCCAGGGTCTCTTTAAAGTAATGTTTGGGCTCCTGCTGCTGCCAAATCCAGGGTGTGATTCATCCAATTTTTGGGCTCCTGAAGCCAACCCCAGGGTCTCTTTAAAGTAATGTTTGGGCTCCTGCTGCTGCTGCCAACTCCAGGGTGTGATTCATCCAATTTTTGGGCTCCTGAAGCCAACTCCAGTGTCTCTTTAAAGTAATATTTGGGCTCCTGATGCTGCTGCTGGCAACTCCAGGGTGTGATTCATCCAATTTTTGGGCTCCTGAAGCCAACCCCAGGGTCTCTTTAGAGTAATATTTGGGCTCCTGCTGCTGCTGCTGCCAACTCCAGGGTGTGATTCATCCAATTTTTGGGCTCCTGAAGCCAACTCCAGTGTCTCTTTAAAGTAATATTTGGGCTCCTGCTGCTGCTGCTGCCAACTCCAGGGTGTGATTCATCCAATTTTTGGGCTCCTGAAGCCAACTCCAGTGTCTCTTTAAAGTAATATTTGGGCTCCTGCTGCTGCTGCCAAATCCAGGGTATGATTCATCCAATTTTTGGGCTCCTGAAGCCAACCCCAGGGTCTCTTTAAAGTAATGTTTGGGCTCCTGCTGCTGCTGCTGCCAACTCCAGGGTGTGATTCATCCAATTTTGGGCTCTTGAAGCCAACCCCAGGGTCTCTTTAAAGTAATGTTTGTGCTCCTGCTGCTGTTGCTGCCAACTCCAGAGTGTGATTCATCCAATTTTTGGGCTCCTGAAGCCAACCCCAGGGTCTCTTTAAAGTAATGTTTGGGCTCCTGCTGCTGCCAAATCCAGGGTGTGATTCATCCAATTTTTGGGCTCCTGAAGCCAACCCCAGGGTCTCTTTAAAGTAATGTTTGGGCTCCTGCTGCTGCTGCCAACTCCAGGGTGTGATTCATCCAATTTTTGGGCTCCTGAAGCCAACTCCAGTGTCTCTTTAAAGTAATATTTGGGCTCCTGATGCTGCTGCTGCCAACTCCAGGGTGTGATTCATCCAATTTTTGGGCTCCTGAAGCCAACCCCAGTGTCTCTTTAAAGTAATGTTTGGGCTCCTGCTGCCAACTCCAGGGTGTAACTCATCCAATTTTTGGGCTCCTGAAGCCAACTCCAGTGTCTCTTTAAAGAAATATTTGGGCTCCTGCTGCTGCTGCTGCCAACTCCAGGGTGTGATTCATCCAATTTTTGGGCTCCTGAAGCCAACCCCAGTGTCTCTTTAAAGTAATATTTGGGCTCCTGCTGCTGCTGCTGCCAACTCCAGGGTGTGATTCATCCAATTTTTGGGCTCCTGAAGCCAACTCCAGTGTCTCTTTAAAGTAATATTTGGGCTCCTGCTGCTGCTGCTGCCAACTCCAGGGTGTGATTCATCCAATTTTTGGGCTCCTGAAGCCAACTCCAGTGTCTCTTTAAAGTAATATTTGGGCTCCTGCTGCTGCTGCTGCCAACTCCAGGTTGTGATTCATCCAATTTTTGGGCTCCTGAAGCCAACCCCAGTGTCTCTTTAAAGTAATATTTGGGCTCCTGCTGCTGCTGCCAACTCCAGGGTGTGATTCATCCAATTTTTGGGCTCCTGAAGCCAACCCCAGTGTCTCTTTAAAGTAATGTTTGGGCTCCTGCTGCTGCTGCTGCCAACTCCAGGGTGTGATTCATCCAATTTTGGGCTCCTGAAGCCAACCCCAGGGTCTCTTTAAAGTAATGTTTGGGCTCCTGCTGCTGCTGCTGCCAACTCCAGGGTGTGATTCATCCAATTTTTGGGCTCCTGAAGCCAACCCCAGGGTCTCTTTAAAGTAATGTTTGGGCTCCTGCTGCTGCCAACTCCAGGGTGGGATTCATCCAATTTTTGGGCTCCTGAAGCGAACCCCAGGGTCTCTTTAAAGTAATGTTTGGGCTCCTGCTGCTGCTGCCAACTCCAGGGTGTGATTCATCCAATTTTTGGGCTCCTGAAGCCAACTCCAGTGTCTCTTTAAAGTAATGTTTGGGCTCCTGCTGCTGCTGCTGCCAACTCCAGGATGTGATTCATCCAATTTTTTGGCTCCTGAAGCCAACCCCAGTGTCTCTTTAAAGTAATATTTGGGCTCCTGCTGCTGCTGCCAACTCCAGGGTGTGATTCATCCAATTTTTGTGCTCCTGAAGCCAACCCCAGTGTCTCTTTAAAGTAATATTTGGGCTCCTGCTGCTGCTGCTGCCAACTCCAGGGTGTGATTCATCCAATTTTTGGGCTCCTGAAGCCAACCCCAGTGTCTCTTTAAAGTAATATTTGGGCTCCTGCTGCTGCTGCTGCCAACTCCAGGGTGTGATTCATCCAATTTGTGGGCTCCTGAAGCCAACTCCAGTGTCTCTTTAAAGTAATATTTGGGCTCCTGCTGCTGCTGCTGCTGCCAACTCCAGGGTGTGATTCATCCAATTTTTGGGCTCCTGAAGCCAACCCCAGTGTCTCTTTAGAGTAATATTTGGGCTCCTGCTGCTGCTGCTGGCAACTCCAGGGTGTGATTCATCCAATTTTTGGGCTCCTGAAGCCAAACCCAGGGTCTCTTTAAAGTAATGTTTGGGCTCCTGCTGCTGCTGCTGCCAACTCCAGGGTGTGATTCATCCAATTTTTGGGCTCCTGAAGCCAACTCCAGTGTCTCTTTAAAGTAATATTTGGGCTCCTGCTGCTGCTGCTGCCAACTCCAGGGTGTGATTCATCCAATTTTTGGGCTCCTGAAGCCAACTCCAGTGTCTCTTTAAAGTAATATTTGGGCTCCTGCTGCTGCTGCTGCAAACTCCAGGGTGTGATTCATCCAATTGTTGGGCTCCTGAAGCCAACCCCAGTGTCTCTTTAAAGTAATGTTTGGGCTCCTGCTGCTGCTGCCAACTCCAGGGTGTGATTCATCCAATTTTTGGGCTCCTGAAGCCAACCCCAGTGTCTCTTTAAAGTAATGTTTGGGCTCCTGCTGCTGCTGCTGCCAACTCCAGGGTGTGATTCATCCAATTTTGGGCTCCTGAAGCCAACCCCAGGGTCTCTTTAAAGTAATGTTTGGTCTCCTGCTGCTGCTGCTGCCAACTCCAGGGTGTGATTCATCCAATTTTTGGGCTCCTGAAGCCAACCCCAGGGTCTCTTTAAAGTAATGTTTGGGCTCCTGCTGCTGCTGCCAACTCCAGGGTGTGATTCATCCAATTTTTGGGCTCCTGAAGCCAACTCCAGTGTCTCTTTAAAGTAATGTTTGGGCTCCTGCTGCTGCTGCTGCCAACTCCAGGATTTGATTCATCCAATTTTTTGGCTCCTGAAGCCAACCCCAGTGTCTCTTTAAAGTAATATTTGGGCTCCTGCTGCTGCTGCCAACTCCAGGGTGTGATTCATCCAATTTTTGTGCTCCTGAAGCCAACCCCAGTGTCTCTTTAAAGTAATATTTGGGCTCCTGCTGCTGCTGCTGCCAACTCCAGGGTGTGATTCATCCAATTTTTGGGCTCCTGAAGCCAACCCCAGTGTCTCTTTAAAGTAATATTTGGGCTCCTGCTGCTGCTGCTGCCAACTCCAGGGTGTGATTCATCCAATTTGTGGGCTCCTGAAGCCAACTCCAGTGTCTCTTTAAAGTAATATTTGGGCTCCTGCTGCTGCTGCTGCTGCCAACTCCAGGGTGTGATTCATCCAAATTTTGGGCTCCTGAAGCCAACCCCAGTGTCTCTTTAGAGTAATATTTGGGCTCCTGCTGCTGCTGCTGGCAACTCCAGGGTGTGATTCATCCAATTTTTGGGCTCCTGAAGCCAACCCCAGGGTCTCTTTAGAGTAATATTTGGGCTCCTGCTGCTGCTGCTGCCAACTCCAGGGTGTGATTCATCCAATTTTTGGGCTCCTGAAGCCAACTCCAGTGTCTCTTTAAAGTAATATTTGGGCTCCTGCTGCTGCTGCTGCCAACTCCAGGGTGTGATTCATCCAATTTTTGGGCTCCTGAAGCCAACTCCAGTGTCTCTTTAAAGTAATATTTGGGCTCCTGCTGCTGCTGCCAAATCCAGGGTATGATTCATCCAATTTTTGGGCTCCTGAAGCCAACCCCAGGGTCTCTTTAAAGTAATGTTTGGGCTCCTGCTGCTGCTGCTGCCAACTCCAGGGTGTGATTCATCCAATTTTGGGCTCCTGAAGCCAACCCCAGGGTCTCTTTAAAGTAATGTTTGTGCTCCTGCTGCTGCTGCTGCCAACTCCAGAGTGTGATTCATCCAATTTTTGGGCTCCTGAAGCCAACCCCAGGGTCTCTTTAAAGTAATGTTTGGGCTCCTGCTGCTGCCAAATCCAGGGTGTGATTCATCCAATTTTTGGGCTCCTGAAGCCAACCCCAGGGTCTCTTTAAAGTAATGTTTGGGCTCCTGCTGCTGCTGCCAACTCCAGGGTGTGATTCATCCAATTTTTGGGCTCCTGAAGCCAACTCCAGTGTCTCTTTAAAGTAATATTTGGGCTCCTGATGCTGCTGCTGCCAACTCCAGGGTGTGATTCATCCAATTTTTGGGCTCCTGAAGCCAACCCCAGTGTCTCTTTAAAGTAATGGTTGGGCTCCTGCTGCTGCCAACTCCAGGGTGTAACTCATCCAATTTTTGGGCTCCTGAAGCCAACTCCAGTGTCTCTTTAAAGTAATATTTGGGCTCCTGCTGCTGCTGCTGCCAACTCCAGGGTGTGATTCATCCAATTTTTGGGCTCCTGAAGCCAACCCCAGTGTCTCTTTAAAGTAATATTTGGGCTCCTGCTGCTGCTGCTGCCAACTCCAGGGTGTGATTCATCCAATTTTTGGGCTCCTGAAGCCAACTCCAGTGTCTCTTTAAAGTAATATTTGGGCTCCTGCTGCTGCTGCTGCCAACTCCAGGGTGTGATTCATCCAATTTTTGGGCTCCTGAAGCCAACTCCAGTGTCTCTTTAAAGTAATATTTGGGCTCCTGCTGCTGCTGCTGCCAACTCCAGGGTGTGATTCATCCAATTTTTGGGCTCCTGAAGCCAACCCCAGTGTCTCTTTAAAGTAATGTTTGGGCTCCTGCTGCTGCTGCCAACTCCAGGGTGTGATTCATCCAATTTTTGGGCTCCTGAAGCCAACCCCAGTGTCTCTTTAAAGTAATGTTTGGGCTCCTGCTGCTGCTGCTGCCAACTCCAGGGTGTGATTCATCCAATTTTGGGCTCCTGAAGCCAACCCCAGGGTCTCTTTAAAGTAATGTTTGGGCTCCTGCTGCTGCCAACTCCAGGGTGTGATTCATCCAATTTTTGGGCTCCTGAAGCCAACCCCAGGGTCTCTTTAAAGTAATGTTTGGGCTCCTGCTGCTGCCAACTCCAGGGTGTGATTCATCCAATTTTTGGGCTCCTGAAGCGAACCCCAGGGTCTCTTTAAAGTAATGTTTGGGCTCCTGCTGCTGCTGCCAACTCCAGGGTGTGATTCATCCAATTTTTGGGCTCCTGAAGCCAACTCCAGTGTCTCTTTAAAGAAATGTTTGGGCTCCTGCTGCTGCTGCTGCCAACTCCAGGATGTGATTCATCCAATTTTTTGGCTCCTGAAGCCAACCCCAGTGTCTCTTTAAAGTAATATTTGGGCTCCTGCTGCTGCTGCCAACTCCAGGGTGTGATTCATCCAATTTTTGTGCTCCTGAAGCCAACCCCAGTGTCTCTTTAAAGTAATATTTGGGCTCCTGCTGCTGCTGCTGCCAACTCCAGGGTGTGATTCATCCAATTTTTGGGCTCCTGAAGCCAACCCCAGTGTCTCTTTAAAGTAATATTTGGGCTCCTGCTGCTGCTGCTGCCAACTCCAGGGTGTGATTCATCCAATTTGTGGGCTCCTGAAGCCAACTCCAGTGTCTCTTTAAAGTAATATTTGGGCTCCTGCTGCTGCTGCTGCTGCCAACTCCAGGGTGTGATTCATCCAATTTTTGGGCTCCTGAAGCCAACCCCAGTGTCTCTTTAGAGTAATATTTGGGCTCCTGCTGCTGCTGCTGGCAACTCCAGGGTGTGATTCATCCAATTTTTGGGCTCCTGAAGCCAACCCCAGGGTCTCTTTAAAGTAATGTTTGGGCTCCTGCTGCTGCTGCTGCCAACTCCAGGGTGTGATTCATCCAATTTTTGGGCTCCTGAAGCCAACTCCAGTGTCTCTTTAAAGTAATATTTGGGCTCCTGCTGCTGCTGCTGCCAACTCCAGGGTGTGATTCATCCAATTTTTGGGCTCCTGAAGCCAACTCCAGTGTCTCTTTAAAGTAATATTTGGGCTCCTGCTGCTGCTGCTGCCAACTCCAGGGTGTGATTCATCCAATTTTTGGGCTCCTGAAGCCAACCCCAGTGTCTCTTTAAAGTAATGTTTGGGCTCCTGCTGCTGCTGCCAACTCCAGGGTGTGATTCATCCAGTTTTGGGCTCCTGAAGCAAACCCCAGGGTCTCTTTAAAGTAATGTTTGGGCTCCTGCTGCTGCCAACTCCAGGGTGTGATTCATCCAATTTTGGGCTCCTGAAGCCAACCCCAGGGTCTCTTTAAAGTAATGTTTGGGCTCCTACTGCTGCTGCTGCCAACTCCAGGGTGTGATTCATCCAATTTTTGGGCTCCTGAAGCCAACCCCAGGGTCTCTTTAAAGTAATGTTTGGGCTCCTGCTGCTGCCAACTCCAGGGTGTGATTCATCCAATTTTTGGGCTCCTGAAGCCAACCCCAGGGTCTCTTTAAAGTAATGTTTGGGCTCCTGCTGCTGCTGCCAACTCCAGGGTGTGATTCATCCAATTTTTGGGCTCCTGAAGCCAACTCCAGTGTCTCTTTAAAGTAATATTTGGGCTCCTGCTGCTGCTGCTGCCAACTCCAGGGTGTGATTCATCCAATTTTTGGGCTCCTGAAGCAAATCCCAGTGTCTCTTTAAAGTAATGGTTGGGCTCCTGCTGCTGCCAACTCCAGGGTGTGATTCATCCAATTTTTGGGCTCCTGAAGCAAACCCCAGTGTCTCTTTAAAGTAATGGTTGGGCTCCTGCTGCTGCCAACTCCAGGATGTGATTCATCCAATTTTTTGGCTCCTGAAGCCAACCCCAGTGTCTCTTTAAAGTAATATTTGGGCTCCTGCTGCTGCTGCCAACTCCAGGGTGTGATTCATCCAATTTTTGTGCTCCTGAAGCCAACCCCAGTGTCTCTTTAAAGTAATGTTTGGGCTCCTGCTGCTGCTGCTGCCAACTCCAGGGTGTGATTCATCCAATTTTTGGGCTCCTGAAGCCAACCCCAGTGTCTCTTTAAAGTAATATTTGGGCTCCTGCTGCTGCTGCTGCCAACTCCAGGGTGTGATTCATCCAATTTGTGGGCTCCTGAAGCCAACTCCAGTGTCTCTTTAAAGTAATATTTGGGCTCCTGCTGCTGCTGCTGCTGCCAACTCCAGGGTGTGATTCATCCAATTTTTGGGCTCCTGAAGCCAACCCCAGTGTCTCTTTAGAGTAATATTTGGGCTCCTGCTGCTGCTGCTGGCAACTCCAGGGTGTGATTCATCCAATTTTTGGGCTCCTGAAGCCAACTCCAGTGTCTCTTTGAAGTAATATTTGGGCTCCTGCTGCTGCTGCTGCTGCTGCCAACTCCAGGGTGTGATTCATCCAATTTTTGGGCTCCTGAAGCCAACTCCAGTGTCTCTTTAAAGTAATATTTGGGCTCCTGCTGCTGCTGCTGCAAACTCCAGGGTGTGATTCATCCAATTTTTGGGCTCCTGAAGCCAACCCCAGTGTCTCTTTAAAGTAATGTTTGGGCTCCTGCTGCTGCTGCCAACTCCAGGGTGTGATTCATCCAATTTTTGGGCTCCTGAAGCCAACCCCAGTGTCTCTTTAAAGTAATGTTTGGGCTCCTGCTGCTGCTGCTGCCAACTCCAGGGTGTGATTCATCCAATTTTGGGCTCCTGAAGCCAACCCCAGGGTCTCTTTAAAGTAATGTTTGGTCTCCTGCTGCTGCTGCTGCCAACTCCAGGGTGTGATTCATCCAATTTTTGGGCTCCTGAAGCCAACCCCAGGGTCTCTTTAAAGTAATGTTTGGGCTCCTGCTGCTGCCAACTCCAGGGTGTGATTCATCCAATTTTTGGGCTCCTGAAGCGAACCCCAGGGTCTCTTTAAAGTAATGTTTGGGCTCCTGCTGCTGCTGCCAACTCCAGGGTGTGATTCATCCAATTTTTGGGCTCCTGAAGCCAACTCCAGTGTCTCTTTAAAGTAATGTTTGGGCTCCTGCTGCTGCTGCTGCCAACTCCAGGATTTGATTCATCCAATTTTTTGGCTCCTGAAGCCAACCCCAGTGTCTCTTTAAAGTAATATTTGGGCTCCTGCTGCTGCTGCCAACTCCAGGGTGTGATTCATCCAATTTTTGTGCTCCTGAAGCCAACCCCAGTGTCTCTTTAAAGTAATATTTGGGCTCCTGCTGCTGCTGCTGCCAACTCCAGGGTGTGATTCATCCAATTTTTGGGCTCCTGAAGCCAACCCCAGTGTCTCTTTAAAGTAATATTTGGGCTCCTGCTGCTGCTGCTGCCAACTCCAGGGTGTGATTCATCCAATTTCTGGGCTCCTGAAGCCAACTCCAGTGTCTCTTTAAAGTAATATTTGGGCTCCTGCTGCTGCTGCTGCTGCCAACTCCAGGGTGTGATTCATCCAATTTTTGGGCTCCTGAAGCCAACCCCAGTGTCTCTTTAGAGTAATATTTGGGCTCCTGCTGCTGCTGCTGGCAACTCCAGGGTGTGATTCATCCAATTTTTGGGCTCCTGAAGCCAACCCCAGGGTCTCTTTAGAGTAATATTTGGGCTCCTGCTGCTGCTGCTGCCAACTCCAGGGTGTGATTCATCCAATTTTTGGGCTCCTGAAGCCAACTCCAGTGTCTCTTTAAAGTAATATTTGGGCTCCTGCTGCTGCTGCTGCTGCCAACTCCAGGGTGTGATTCATCCAATTTTTGGGCTCCTGAAGCCAACTCCAGTGTCTCTTTAAAGTAATATTTGCGCTCCTGCTGCTGCTGCCAAATCCAGGGTATGATTCATCCAATTTTTGGGCTCCTGAAGCCAACCCCAGGGTCTCTTTAAAGTAATGTTTGGGCTCCTGCTGCTGCTGCTGCCAACTCCAGGGTGTGATTCATCCAATTTTGGGCTCCTGAAGCCAACCCCAGGGTCTCTTTAAAGTAATGTTTGGGCTCCTGCTGCTGCTGCTGCCAACTCCAGAGTGTGATTCATCCAATTTTTGGGCTCCTGAAGCCAACCCCAGGGTCTCTTTAAAGTAATGTTTGGGCTCCTGCTGCTGCCAAATCCAGGGTGTGATTCATCCAATTTTTGGGCTCCTGAAGCCAACCCCAGGGTCTCTTTCAAGTAATGTTTGGGCTCCTGCTGCTGCTGCCAACTCCAGGGTGTGATTCATCCAATTTTTGGGCTCCTGAAGCCAACCCCAGTGTCTCTTTAAAGTAATGGTTGGGCTCCTGCTGCTGCCAACTCCAGGGTGTAACTCATCCAATTTTTGGGCTCCTGAAGCCAACTCCAGTGTCTCTTTAAAGTAATATTTGGGCTCCTGCTGCTGCCAACTCCAGGGTGTGATTCATCCAATTTTTGGGCTCCTGAAGCCAACCCCAGTGTCTCTTTAAAGTAATATTTGGGCTCCTGCTGCTGCTGCTGCCAACTCCAGGGTGTGATTCATCCAATTTTTGGGCTCCTGAAGCCAACTCCAGTGTCTCTTTAAAGTAATATTTGGGCTCCTGCTGCTGCTGCTGCCAACTCCAGGGTGTGATTCATCCAATTTTTGGGCTCCTGAAGCCAACTCCAGTGTCTCTTTAAAGTAATATTTGGGCTCCTGCTGCTGCCAACTCCAGGGTGTGATTCATCCAATTTTTGGGCTCCTGAAGCCAACCCCAGTGTCTCTTTAAAGTAATATTTGGGCTCCTGCTGCTGCTGCTGCCAACTCCAGGGTGTGATTCATCCAATTTTTGGGCTCCTGAAGCCAACTCCAGTGTCTCTTTAAAGTAATATTTGGGCTCCTGCTGCTGCTGCTGCCAACTCCAGGGTGTGATTCATCCAATTTTTGGGCTCCTGAAGCCAACTCCAGTGTCTCTTTAAAGTAATATTTGGGCTCCTGCTGCTGCTGCTGCCAACTCCAGGGTGTGATTCATCCAATTTTTGGGCTCCTGAAGCCAACTCCAGTGTCTCTTTAAAGTAATATTTGGGCTCCTGCTGCTGCCAACTCCAGGGTGTGATTCATCCAATTTTTTGGCTCCTTAAGCCAACCCCAGTGTCTCTTTAAAGTAATGTTTGGGCTCCTGCTGCTGCTGCCAACTCCAGGGTGTGATTCATCCAATTTTTGGGCTCCTGAAGCCAACCCCAGTGTCTCTTTAAAGTAATGTTTGGGCTCCTGCTGCTGCTGCTGCCAACTCCAGGGTGTGATTCATCCAATTTTGGGCTCCTGAAGCCAACCCCAGGGTCTCTTTAAAGTAATGTTTGGGCTCCTGCTGCTGCCAACTCCAGGGTGTGATTCATCCAATTTTTGGGCTCCTGAAGCCAACCCCAGGGTCTCTTTAAAGTAATGTTTGGGCTCCTGCTGCTGCCAACTCCAGGGTGTGATTCATCCAATTTTTGGGCTCCTGAAGCGAACCCCAGGGTCTCTTTAAAGTAATGTTTGGGCTCCTGCTGCTGCTGCCAACTCCAGGGTGTGATTCATCCAATTTTTGGGCTCCTGAAGCCAACTCCAGTGTCTCTTTAAAGTAATGTTTGGGCTCCTGCTGCTGCTGCTGCCAACTCCAGGATGTGATTCATCCAATTTTTTGGCTCCTGAAGCCAACCCCAGTGTCTCTTTAAAGTAATATTTGGGCTCCTGCTGCTGCTGCCAACTCCAGGGTGTGATTCATCCAATTTTTGTGCTCCTGAAGCCAACCCCAGTGTCTCTTTAAAGTAATATTTGGGCTCCTGCTGCTGCTGCTGCCAACTCCAGGGTGTGATTCATCCAATTTTTGGGCTCCTGAAGCAAACCCCAGTGTCTCTTTAAAGTAATGGTTGGGCTCCTGCTGCTGCCAACTCCAGAGTGTAATTCATCCAATTTTTGGGGTCCTGAAGCCAACTCCAGTGTCTCTTTAAAGTAATATTTGGGCTCCTGCTGCTGTCAACTCCAGGGTGTGATTCATCCAATTTTTGGGCTCCTGAAGCCAACCCCAGGGTCTCTTTAAAGTAATGTTTGGGCTCCTGCTGCTGCCAACTCCAGGGTGTAACTCATCCAATTTTTGGGCTCCTGAAGCCAACTCCAGTGTCTCTTTAAAGTAATATTTGGGCTCCTGCTGCTGCTGCTGCCAACTCCAGGGTGTGATTCATCCAATTTTTGGGCTCCTGAAGCCAACCCCAGTGTCTCTTTAAAGTAATATTTGGGCTCCTGCTGCTGCTGCTGCCAACTCCAGGGTGTGATTCATCCAATTTTTGGGCTCCTGAAGCCAACTCCAGTGTCTCTTTAAAGTAATATTTGGGCTCCTGCTGCTGCTGCTTGCCAACTCCAGGGTGTGATTCATCCAATTTTTGGGCTCCTGAAGCCAACCCCAGGGTCTCTTTAAAGTAATGTTTGGGCTCCTGCTGCTGCTGCTGCCAACTCCAGGGTGTGATTCATCCAATTTTTGGGCTCCTGAAGCCAACCCCAGTGTCTCTTTAAAGTAATGTTTGGGCTCCTGCTGCTGCTGCCAACTCCAGGGTGTGATTCATCCAATTTTTGGGCTCCTGAAGCCAACCCCAGTGTCTCTTTAAAGTAATGTTTGGGCTCCTGCTGCTGCTGCTGCCAACTCCAGGGTGTGATTCATCCAATTTTGGGCTCCTGAAGCCAACCCCAGGGTCTCTTTAAAGTAATGTTTGGGCTCCTGCTGCTGCCAACTCCAGGGTGTGATTCATCCAATTTTTGGGCTCCTGAAGCCAACCCCAGGGTCTCTTTAAAGTAATGTTTGGGCTCCTGCTGCTGCCAACTCCAGGGTGTGATTCATCCAATTTTTGGGCTCCTGAAGCGAACCCCAGGGTCTCTTTAAAGTAATGTTTGGGCTCCTGCTGCTGCTGCCAACTCCAGGGTGTGATTCATCCAATTTTTGGGCTCCTGAAGCCAACTCCAGTGTCTCTTTAAAGTAATGTTTGGGCTCCTGCTGCTGCTGCTGCCAACTCCAGGATGTGATTCATCCAATTTTTTGGCTCCTGAAGCCAACCCCAGTGTCTCTTTAAAGTAATATTTGGGCTCCTGCTGCTGCTGCCAACTCCAGGGTGTGATTCATCCAATTTTTGTGCTCCTGAAGCCAACCCCAGTGTCTCTTTAAAGTAATATTTGGGCTCCTGCTGCTGCTGCTGCCAACTCCAGGGTGTGATTCATCCAATTTTTGGGCTCCTGAAGCCAACCCCAGTGTCTCTTTAAAGTAATATTTGGGCTCCTGCTGCTGCTGCTGCCAACTCCAGGGTGTGATTCATCCAATTTGTGGGCTCCTGAAGCCAACTCCAGTGTCTCTTTAAAGTAATATTTGGGCTCCTGCTGCTGCTGCTGCTGCCAACTCCAGGGTGTGATTCATCCAATTTTTGGGCTCCTGAAGCCAACCCCAGTGTCTCTTTAGAGTAATATTTGGGCTCCTGCTGCTGCTGCTGCTGGCAACTCCAGGGTGTGATTCATCCAATTTTTGGGCTCCTGAAGCCAACCCCAGGGTCTCTTTAAAGTAATGTTTGGGCTCCTGCTGCTGCTGCTGCCAACTCCAGGGTGTGATTCATCCAATTTTTGGGCTCCTGAAGCCAACTCCAGTGTCTCTTTAAAGTAATATTTGGGCTCCTGCTGCTGCTGCTGCCAACTCCAGGGTGTGATTCATCCAATTTTTGGGCTCCTGAAGCCAACTCCAGTGTCTCTTTAAAGTAATATTTGGGCTCCTGCTGCTGCTGCTGCTGCCAACTCCAAGGTGTGATTCATCCAATTTTTGGGCTCCTGAAGCCAACCCCAGTGTCTCTTTAAAGTAATGTTTGGGCTCCTGCTGCTGCTGCCAACTCCAGGGTGTGATTCATCCAATTTTGGGCTCCTGAAGCAAACCCCAGGGTCTCTTTAAAGTAATGTTTGGGCTCCTGCTGCTGCCAACTCCAGGGTGTGATTCATCCAATTTTGGGCTCCTGAAGCCAACCCCAGGGTCTCTTTAAAGTAATGTTTGGGCTCCTACTGCTGCTGCTGCCAACTCCAGGGTGTGATTCATCCAATTTTTGGGCTCCTGAAGCCAACCCCAGGGTCTCTTTAAAGTAATGTTTGGGCTCCTGCTGCTGCCAACTCCAGGGTGTGATTCATCCAATTTTTGGGCTCCTGAAGCCAACCCCAGGGTCTCTTTAAAGTAATGTTTGGGCTCCTGCTGCTGCTGCCAACTCCAGGGTGTGATTCATCCAATTTTTGGGCTCCTGAAGCCAACTCCAGTGTCTCTTTAAAGTAATATTTGGGCTCCTGCTGCTGCTGCTGCCAACTCCAGGGTGTGATTCATCCAATTTTTGGGCTCCTGAAGCAAACCCCAGTGTCTCTTTAAAGTAATGGTTGGGCTCCTGCTGCTGCCAACTCCAGGGTGTGATTCATCCAATTTTTGGGCTCCTGAAGCCAACTCCAGTGTCTCTTTAAAGTAATATTTGGGCTCCTGATGCTGCTGCTGCCAACTCCAGGGTGTGATTCATCCAATTTTTGGGCTCCTGAAGCCAACCCCAGTGTCTCTTTAAAGTAATGGTTGGGCTCCTGCTGCTGCCAACTCCAGGGTGTAACTCATCCAATTTTTGGGCTCCTGAAGCCAACTCCAGTGTCTCTTTAAAGTAATGTTTGGGCTCCTGCTGCTGCTGCCAACTCCAGGGTGTGATTCATCCAATTTTGGGCTCCTGAAGCAAACCCCAGGGTCTCTTTAAAGTAATGTTTGGGCTCCTGCTGCTGCCAACTCCAGGGTGTGATTCATCCAATTTTGGGCTCCTGAAGCCAACCCCAGGGTCTCTTTAAAGTAATGTTTGGGCTCCTACTGCTGCTGCTGCCAACTCCAGGGTGTGATTCATCCAATTTTTGGGCTCCTGAAGCCAACCCCAGGGTCTCTTTAAAGTAATGTTTGGGCTCCTGCTGCTGCCAACTCCAGGGTGTGATTCATCCAATTTTTGGGCTCCTGAAGCCAACCCCAGGGTCTCTTTAAAGTAATGTTTGGGCTCCTGCTGCTGCTGCTGCCAACTCCAGGGTGTGATTCATCCAATTTTTGGGCTCCTGAAGCCAACTCCAGTGTCTTTTTAAAGTAATATTTGGGCTCCTGCTGCCGCTGCTGCCAACTCAAGGGTGTGATTCATCCAATTTTTGGGCTCCTGAAGCAAACCCCAGTGTCTCTTTAAAGTAATGGTCGGGCTCCTGCTGCTGCCAACTCCAGAGTGTAATTCATCCAATTTTTGGGCTCCTGAAGCCAACTCCAGTGTCTCTTTAAAGTAATATTTGGGCTCCTGCTGCTGCAAACTCCAGGGTGTGATTCATCCAATTTTTGGGCTCCTGAAGCCAACCCCAGTGTCTCTTTAAAGTAATGTTTGGGCTCCTACTGCTGCTGCTGCCAACTCCAGGGTGTGATTCATCCAATTTTTGGGCTCCTGAAGCCAACCCCAGGGTATCTTTAAAGTAATGTTTGGGCTCCTGCTGCTGCCAACTCCAGGGTGTGATTCATCCAATTTTTGGGCTCCTGAAGCCAACCCCAGGGTCTCTTTAAAGTAATGTTTGGGCTCCTGCTGCTGCTGCCAACTCCAGGGTGTGATTCATCCAATTTTTGGGCTCCTGAAGCCAACTCCAGTGTCTCTTTAAAGTAATATTTGGGCTCCTGCTGCTGCTGCTGCCAACTCCAGGGTGTGATTCATCCAATTTTTGGGCTCCTGAAGCAAACCCCAGTGTCTCTTTAAAGTAATGGTTGGGCTCCTGCTGCTGCCAACTCCAGAGTGTAATTCATCCAATTTTTGGGCTCCTGAAGCCAACTCCAGTGTCTCTTTAAAGTAATATTCGGGCTCCTGCTGCTGCCAACTCCAGGGTGTGATTCATCCAATTTTTGGGCTCCTGAAGCCAACCCCAGGGTCTCTTTAAAGTAATGTTTGGGCTCCTGCTGCTGCCAACTCCAGGGTGTAACTCATCCAATTTTTGGGCTCCTGAAGCCAACTCCAGTGTCTCTTTAAAGTAATATTTGGGCTCCTGCTGCTGCTGCTGCCAACTCCAGGGTGTGATTCATCCAATTTTTGGGCTCCTGAAGCCAACCCCAGGGTCTCTTTAAAGTAATGTTTGGGCTCCTGCTGCTGCCAACTCCAGGGTGTGATTCATCCAATTTTTGGGCTCCTGAAGCCAACCCCAGGGTCTCTTTGAAGTAATGTTTGGGCTCCTGCTGCTGCTGCCAACTCCAGGGTGTGATTCATCCAATTTTTGGGCTCCTGAAGCCAACTCCAGTGTCTCTTTAAAGTAATATTTGGGCTCCTGCTGCTGCTGCTGCCAACTCCAGGGTGTGATTCATCCAATTTTTGGGCTCCTGAAGCCAACCCCAGTGTCTCTTTAAAGTAATGGTTGGGCTCCTGCTGCTGCCAACTCCAGAGTGTAATTCATCCAATTTTTGGGCTCCTGAAGCCAACTCCAGTGTCTCTTTAAAGTAATATTTGGGCACCTGCTGCTGCCAACTCCAGGGTGTGATTCATCCAATTTTTGGGCTCCTGAAGCCAACCCCAGGGTCTCTTTAAAGTAATGTTTGGGCTCCTGCTGCTGCCAACTCCAGGGTGTGATTCATCCAATTTTTGTGCTCCTGAAGCCAACCCCAGGGTCTCTTTAAAGTAATGTTTGGGCTCCTGCTGCTGCTGCCAACTCCAGGGTGTGATTCATCCAATTTTTGGGCTCCTGAAGCCAACCCCAGTGTCTCTTTAAAGTAATATTTGGGCTCCTGCTGCTGCTGCTGCCAACTCCAGGGTGTGATTCATCCAATTTTTGGGCTCCTGAAGCCAACCCCAGTGTCTCTTTAAAGTAATGTTTGGGCTCCTGCTGCTGCTGCCAACTCCAGGGTGTGATTCATCCAATTTTTGGGCTCCTGAAGCCAACCCCAGGGTCTCTTTAAAGTAATGTTTGGGCTTCTGCTGCTGCTGCCAACTCCAGGGTGTGATTCATCCAATTTTGTGCTCCTGAAGCCAACCCCAGGGTCTCTTTAAAGTAATGTTTGGTCTCCTGCTGCTGCTGCTGCCAACTCCAGGGTGTGATTCATCCAATTTTTGGGCTCCTGAAGCCAACCCCAGGGTCTCTTTAAAGTAATGTTTGGGCTCCTGCTGCTGCCAACTCCAGGGTGTGATTCATCCAATTTTTGGGCTCCTGAAGCCAACCCCAGTGTCTCTTTAAAGTAATATTTGGGCTCCTGCTGCTGCTGCTGCCAACTCCAGGGTGTGATTCATCCAATTTTTGGGCTCCTGAAGCAAACCCCAGTGTCTCTTTAAAGTAATGGTTGGGCTCCTGCTGCTGCCAACTCCAGGGTGTAATTCATCCAATTTTTGGGCTCCTGAAGCCAACTCCAGTGTCTCTTTAAAGTAATATTTGGGCTCCTGCTGCTGCTGCCAACTCCAGGGTGTGATTCATCCAATTTTTGGGCTCCTGAAGCCAACCCCAGGGTCTCTTTAAAGTAATGTTTGGGCTCCTGCTGCTGCCAACTCCAGGGTGTGATTCATCCAATTTTTGGGCTCCTGAAGCCAACCCCAGGGTCTCTTTAAAGTAATGTTTGGGCTCCTGCTGCTGCTGCCAACTCCAGGGTGTGATTCATCCAATTTTTGGGCTCCTGAAGCCAACTCCAGTGTCTCTTTAAAGTAATATTTGGGCTCCTGCTGCTGCTGCTGCGAACTCCAGGGTGTGATTCATCCAATTTTTGGGCTCCTGAAGCCAACCCCAGTGTCTCTTTAAAGTAATGTTTGGGCTCCTGCTGCTGCTGCTGCCAACTCCAGGGTGTGATTCATCCAATTTTTGGGCTCCTGAAGCCAACCCCAGGGTCTCTTTAAAGTAATGTTTGGGCTCCTGCTGCTGCTGCTGCCAACTCCAGGGTGTGATTCATCCAATTTTGGGCTCCTGAAGCCAACCCCAGGGTCTCTTTAAAGTAATGTTTGGGCTCCTGCTGCTGCTGCTGCCAACTCCAGGGTGTGATTCATCCAATTTTTGGGCTCCTGAAGCCAACCCCAGGGTCTCTTTAAAGTAATGTTTGGGCTCCTGCTGCTGCCAACTCCAGGGTGTGATTCATCCAATTTTTGGGCTCCTGAAGCCAACCCCAGTGTCTCTTTAAAGTAATGTTTGGGCTCCTGCTGCTGCTGCCAACTCCAGGGTGTGATTCATCCAATTTTTGGGCTCCTGAAGCCAACTCCAGTGTCTCTTTAAAGTAATATTTGGGCTCCTGCTGCTGCTACTGCCAACTCCAGGGTGTGATTCATCCAATTTTTGGGCTCCTGAAGCCAACCCCAGTGTCTCTTTAAAGTAATGGTTGGGCTCCTGCTGCTGCCAACTCCAGGGTGTAATTGATCCAATTTTTGGGCTCCTGAAGCCAACTCCAGTGTCTCTTTAAAGTAATATTTGGGCTCCTGCTGCTGCTGCTGCCAACTCCAGGGTGTGATTCATCCAATTTTTGGGCTCCTGAAGCCAACCCCAGGGTCTCTTTAAAGTAATGTTTGGGCTCCTGCTGCTGCTGCTGTCAACTCCAGGGTGTGATTCATCCAATTTTTGGGCTCCTGAAGCCAACTCCAGTGTCTCTTTCAAGCTATGTTTGGGCTCCTGCTGCTGCTGCTGCTTGAAACTCCAGGGTGTGTCAGTCAATTTTTGGGCTCCTGCTGCTGCCAACCCCAGTGTCTCTTTCAGCCAATGTTTGGGCTCCTGCTGCTGCTTGCAACTCCAGGGTGTGATTCATCCAATTTTTGGGCTCCTGCTGCTGCCAACTCCAGTGTCTCTTTAAAGCAATGTTTGGGCTCCTGCCCCTCATAGTGATGCCACTTCAACTCTCTGCAATTGTGCCGCTCTGCGATTCTATTAGCGATGCCTCTGATCTGCATATGATATTTATTCAAAGTATTATTTAACTAACCCAGCAGGCATCCTGTGCGTGTTACAGCAAGGCAGAATGGTTTACAACCCTATTGAGGCTCTAGGAGGCTCAGAAATAGCCGTTTTTAATAGCGATTCGTCGCGAATAAATTCGGGTCGAAACGATTTTTGTCGGAAAATTCGGCAAATCAGTCGAATCGAATTTTTCAAAAGTTCGCTCATCTCTATTAATGACAATCACCCGCTGGCTGGCAGTTGACTTGGCAGCCCCCTCCTGCCCTGTGAACTTGTATAGGGGTCTCAAGGACCCCTTAGCAGTTCACAAAGTGTTAAATGTAAACAAACAAATCACACATTGAAAATGTAATTAATAAAATGTAAATAGTATTTTTTTTCTCTACTTACCTCTGATCCAGTGCAGATGGTTCTGTGTGCCAAACTGGTCACTAGCGAAGCCTGGTGCGGGGACTGGGGAGCACTCTGCCTGTATCTCGTTCCGCCGAACACTCCCAAGCTTCTGAGTCACTCGCAGCCCCTGGGAGCCTTTAATAGCGAGTGAGAGGGATTACATCATATTAATTGCCCTATAAAAGGCTTCTCCCGACAGAGGCCAGAGAGATGCCTGAAGCCGGTGCACAGGGCATGGAATGGGTCCTCTCTGCCCCGCTGAAGATGAGAAGAGGAGACCCCAGTTGCTGGATCCTGGATGCAGGTGAGCAGCTCTTGTTTTTTTTCACCAACAGGGGGAAAACGGCAAGAACTTAACAGTAGGAGAGGCGAGCACATAAAATCCACATGCTTGCCATTTAAAGGGGTAATACATCCATCCAATTTTCTGCAGTCAGGGCTACCATTAGTGATGCAGGACATAAGACAGGCCATTCATGCCCCTATATAGGGCTCAGTCATGGTGTGGGCCACTGCCTGCTGCTAAGGTAGAGAGACAACATGGCACATACCTGTATACAACAGCAGCAGCACCATAGGATGGGTGAGAAGGAATTTTTCCTTTGACTAAATAACTGCTCTGGTCTGCGCACACTACGTGCATGCTCATCCATTTGCCCATCAAGCATCGGTGGCTACCAGAAGAATGATGGCGGAAGCCCTTGGGTTTTGGTTGCAAACAGACCAAACTGGGCCTACACAATTTTATCTAAAACTTCACAAAAATGGCCTTTCTTCTTTATGATGATAAACTTTTTTAGTCTTATTCCTTATTCCTTGGATTTAAATGTTTCTTTAGCAATACTCCATCCAGCTGATAAAGCAAAACTGTATAAACCCAGGTCGCTTAATGTTGAGTATGCTAAAAAGCTACTTTCATGTGCTACAGACAGCCATGTTAGAAATAATTCCAGCTTAGCTGGTGAATTCAGGTGCAGATAAACAGCTTAAATTGGGTTGGCATTTTTAGAAATGTCAATTTTCTTTATGTTAATCACATCTACTGGATAAGGTTTAGAAAAAAAGGCACCATTTTGAAACAAGATGGTCAATTCGGAACAGTTTTAGTCACTATAATGTTATAGTTCTTCAGTAAACTAAGAGTATTGATGGCCATAAGGCAAAATAGATATTTTTAATAAGTAACTGATATCTGGTATAAATATTTATATAAATGGCATATATTCATGTTGATGGGAAAAAAGTTAGTACTGAGTAGTGTAAGAGCACTCAAGTATTCTCTATGTAAAAGAACACCGAGTCATTGGTTACATACTTCAGGCTGCAGAAGTAAGACCTGGCATAGGAGCAGCCATGACTCCCAACTGAAACTAAAGGCTTCAAGTGGGGCAGCAGGTGGGAGGTTAGAGGGGTCAATCTGGGACAGCAGCCGGCGGTGGTGAGTATAAGTTTGGTGCCAAAAATATTGTCAAAGCAGGGTTTGTAACCAGTTTGGCACAAGTGACCAGATAGCTTAGGTCAACAACAGGCAAGTGTCTTCCTCTGGGTCAGACAGGTCTTCTGTATCCCGCACCAAGTCACTGGGGTTTCCCGTGTCCCTCAGTGGGTCTTTAATGGTCTTTTGAAGGTGGCAGCATCAAATGTAGACTCTGCCACTGTATTGGTCCCCCATGCTTCCTAGCTCTTGACCAGGCTCAACAGCTTCTTTATAAATGATTGAAATAGCCTAGAGATGAATATAGATGACTTACATGGCTCAAAAATGTTCTCTTTACTTTGTGCCCTTGAATAGGGTTTTTTTTCTCTCTCTTTTACTCCACTATATAAAACTGACTGTTAATCCAATGGCAATACCTGGTGTCTGTCCCATGTATATCTCCTCCATTCCCTGCTGCAAGTAGAGGCCTTAGCAGCTGTGGGATAACTTAATGCGGCTGGGTCCAGATGGCAACATTATATAGGGAGCCTTTCATTTGAACTCACTTGAATATATTAAGATGACTAAAGACTGAAATAGCAGAGATCTTTTTTCTGGTAAAAGATGCCATTTGAGCACAAATCTGATAAATTAGTTGGAGGAACCATAATAATGGCAAGTACCTGGGCAGGGACTATAAAGCTAAGTCTGTATCTGTGGCTTACCCTTCTGTGATGGTGCTCTCAAGTCTCACCACTCAATCAGACATCAATGTCCAGGCCTAATCGCAGCCAGTTTTAATTGTAATCCAATAGACCGGCTTTGGTCACAGCAGTTATAGTCCACAGCATGTCACAATGTCAACTTAACTCAATAAATGTCACAGCACACAGCTATGATTGCCGAGGGTAAGGCTTAATGGGACCACGGCATGGGGAGCTGACAAGATGGTATCCGAGCAGACAGACACTCAACTGCAAGCAGAATAAATGAAAGCATCAGCTTGTTTTATTACTGCAGGGTCATGAAAAGAAAGGTTAAATTCTTTAATCCCTGTTACCATCAAATACACGGTTTACAGGGCAATAAACTTGCATAGGTTTGTAGAAAAGCAAATACAAAAACATTCGCTTCATAGGGATTTTTCAGTGAAAGGGTTAATCAGGCTCGTATCTATCTTGCAGCTAGGCAGTATTGTATTGTATTATTAAATGTAGGCCTCTTTTCAGAGGGGGATTCAGGTGGGAGAGCAGCCGCTTATAGAGAAGACAGTTTATGGCATACCCCAGACTAAGACACAGGATTGCCCGAAGTCAGCATAGGGGAGGTAAAACACACGGGGAACCTCTACTCCATAGTATTCGAGCCTGCACCATTCCCCAACACAAAGGCTTATCCCTCACACAACAGTCACGGCAGGGCAGGGGTCTCAAACAGGTGCAGCCACACCTTACCGGAGTCTCAGGCACAGCGACTTCCTCCTTGTGGCCTGTCATCCTTTTTCATGCCTGTACTATACTTTAAAGTAGAATTATCTAATTTCTAGCTTGAGGCTATTTCTGGCTGTTACTAAAACTCTAAAATTACATTTTAAAAAGTGTCACCCCCATCCACTAAAACCAGCCCAGCCACCAGATTTGGGATCTGGTAGCCCATGGCTACCAGTCTACATAGCCCACTTGCTGAGGGTTCCTCTGCCCACTGGGCTTTGGGAAGGCTGGTATTGGGGCGAGGGGTTATGGCAAGTTACTGGCTTGCTGGCAGGTGACTTGCCAGCCCCTCCTGTCCTGTGAACTGTTATAGGCGTCTCGACGGTTCCTTACCAGTTCACAAAGAGTTAAATTTATAATCTCACACAAAAAAGGTATTTTATTATTATTTCCCTTCTATATGTACCTATAATCCATCGGGGGACTCTGCAGGCTCCATTGATGTGTTCCATGCTGTCCACCGCTGCATCCCCTGCTGATCTCCACTGCTGCTGTCACTGACAGCCTGAAAGATCGATGAATGCCAGGCATGCCCCAGCTTCCCTGGTCTCTCCGCTGTCAGCTTTGTTCCCCGCTATAGGGAGGGGCAATTTATACTGGGAGGGATCTGTGATGTCACAGTTTACTCTGAGTATAAATGCCCCTCTCAGTTGCGGGGAGCAGAGGTGCTAGGAGTCTGCATGGATGCTGTGGAGACCAGTGTGGGACAGACTAGAGGATGAGAACATCATCTGGCAATGGAACAGGGATAGACATAAGCTTTGTTTTATTGTTTTTTAAGGAAGTTCGCTAAAAGTTTGGACGAACCCAAATTTCTTCGGAAAATTCTGCGACAACCAAACTGCTAAAAAATAATAAAACAATTACTATTAGCTATTATCAGTAAATAATAATAATAATAACTACCCAACCCTAACCCTTGATGGACATATGTCTTTTTTCAACTGTATTAACTATGTAACCCAGTAATTAGCAGTGACCACAATAATAGCCAATTTGTATTGACACAAAAGAGACCGTATAAACCAATTAAAACTCAACCTGATAAGTACCCCTTGGGTCGACTTACACCAAAGATGATAATTTAGCATATAACAGAGTATATGTAAAATATTTACCAGTGCCAATATATGTCATATAAATTACTATATTAATTTTAATTAAGCCTACCCATAATAATAATTAAAAGATAATAACAAATTACTTATGCATGCATTATAGTCCACTAAAGTTCAGCAGTGCAATAATTACTCTCAATGTCAAACAAATATAAAAACAAATAGGAAAAATAATGAGATCATCTATAAATTACTGATACAATGTAGCCTACAACACACAGTTACTAAATTTAATCCAATATTAACATCACATATACACAGAACCAAGATCAAGAGCCATACTTGATTGTATATATATATATATATATATATATATATATATATATATATATATTATAGAGAGAGAGGGAAAGAGAGGGAGAGGAAGATGCCCATAACGGGTATCAGATAATTAACTTGGAGTTAGGAAGCAGGGTAGAGAGTGGGGAAACCCCCACACGCTCCATCTGCCACAAAGCCTCTTTTTCAAGAGAAAATAGCAAGAAGCTTATTAGGGGATGATATGGTACATACACAAAAGATGGCATCTGCTCAGTCAGTTTCTAAGCCATCTGGGTGGAGTACTTGGGCAGGGCACTGAACCAAATTGAATCAACAACATTCTGGTTCAATACAGTATTTTTAAGTAAGTAAGAATCAGAACAGAAACACCACTTTTCCTTTCGTGCCATTCATGCAATTACACAGTCACACAGAAAACCTAAGACACCTAATTCTTTCATAATCCTCTTGCATTGTAATTTAACATTCGTATGAGCATTATTTAATTATAAATAAATTATTATAAAACTTATTATAAATAATAAATACATGTATTATTTATAAGATTTAGAAATAAAACGGTAAACAATATTTTTAGCCCAGCCAATGGTTATATAGGGAAGCATAGCTCTGAATTATAAATCCTAAAAAAGTGAACAGAATAAAAGCTAGAACACACTGGCGGTTACACAACATCATAAAGAGAGTGCTTAATAGTCTTTTGAAATTCTTTTCATCCTACTTGTATTAAAGATATTTTGCCTAGAGCAAGATGTTACAGATAAAAGAACATGTACCAGTCCCGTAAATACCAATAAAATGTGAGGCAGCTTGAGACATGATAATTAAGTCTGGGGTATTATTTTTCAGATTAAAAGAAACATTTTGGAGCCTTAGCTTCGGAACCAAAAGCTGTAAGGACCCTTTTTTAAGAGAACCAAGGGTAAACCTAAAGGTAATTGCCTGTCTCATGTGCCTTTCCATTTCCTGCAGCACAGGGTAGAAGCCATAGCAGGACTCCAAAGTTTGCCCTCTTTTCTATTTCAGCCACTCTATCCCTTGATGCTCTCAGCGAGAGCAAGTATGGCAAGCTGTAGTGGTCCCACAGATGTCTCTGACCACTGATGCTCATGACTCATATAGCTATGCCATAACATGTTTAGAATACATAATGTATTTACAAATAATCAGAGATGTTAAGATGTTATGAAATGGCTCATTTTACACTGACAAGGGTCGCAAAAAAAACGTCAGTATCCATGCAAAAAGTTAATTACTACAGAACGTCTACATTCTCACATGATTTAGGGGACACATGCAAAAAAATTCTGCACTTGTGAAAGTAGTCGAAAAAGGCGTTCATGATCTCACACTATTTAAGCAAGAAATGACATCCAGCAACCCAATTTAGGTAAGAAATCTTACCTCATGAGCTTTTACATTACAAAGCATGCTCGCAGAACTTCTGCAGTTCCAAAGGTTCAGCTAACTGTCCCTCCTTTCTTTGTTACCCATACTGCTTTGTAAAAATGTAATATTGTTTTATGTATTTTAGTATTTATGCCTATCATTTATCATTTATGTTATGACTTGACTTTGACTATGACTTTGTACTACATATTTCACAAAAGTGTGTGTGTGTGGGGGGGGGGGGGGTTATAAGTGTATCTTATGGTACAAATGTAAAAAAAACGAAAACTTACATAACTGGTGCTGATGGGGAAGCAGCAGGTGGACAAGGGGAGGGGAGGATAACTGATCCCTTAGGGGGATATACTGCCACACTGCCTATAATTGGGGGTTGGGGCCCGAGTAGACTTCGTCATGTAAACCTGGGTGCAAAATGACAGGATCAGGGGTGGGGTCAAGGTGACAGGATTCCTGCAGTTTGAAAGCTGCCACTGACGAAAGCCTGTGACATCTACCTATGCCTTAGAAAAGCTCCATATCAAGTTGCATGGTCGGGCGAGGTCAATTTCATCCACATGTCTGCATTTAAAGCATGATAAAATGAGTATAAATGAAATGAGTATGAATTAATTAGTTCAAGTCAGGTTTTCTTGACTGTGAAGCCTGACTTACAAGGAGGCCTACTGAATATTGCTCCATGTACCATCTGGAGGTAAAAGAAGTAAATGACATGTTACTTTTACTGTTCGGCAAAAGCCACTCCGTCAGTGTGAGAACATCTGTGCTAGCTTTCGTGCATCAATGTGTCGGAAGCACTAATAACTCTGCTCCATCTGTAGGCCAGTGTATTGCTTTGCCCTCTGTGACCCTTGATTGCCCAGGGGTCACATAAAAGCTGTATGTCCTCAATACACAGATCAAGTGATTGCTATTGTTAGAGATTTACCCATTGCTTAGCTTTGTCTGTCAGATATACGTTCACTGCCACCTTGACCACCGCTCTCTGTTTCCAACCATGACACAGCACGACTGTTTGGATATAGCAATCTTTGATGTTTGACCTCAGACCCAAGGCTTGGCTCCAACCCACAGATGTGGCTTTTTCTACCACACTCAACTCATTCCCCAATGCACCTGTTTTGTTGTATGTTGGCCTTCAGGGCCTCAGGCTTTGCATTTGTAAGTCCTGGGGGCACTAATATGTGTAGGTAAAATGTGTCTCCTGGCAAATGGATGAGTGTCTAAAAGAAAACTGGAAGTTTTAGACATTTGACACCTCTATGAATACTAGACACCAGTACAGCTTTTCTTTCCAGCAGTTTAACTGTTCCCTACCATGTGTGGCTCAGGGAGCTGCACTGGGGGCCTTATAACCTTGCCTGCCAAATGATAATTGTGAAGTTTTGTTATGGCCAACCAGCAACCTAGGTCAGTGCCTTTGCCATGCCCATTGTGAGCCCAGATTAGCCAGGACTCACATAAATGTTGCCTGATCTCATTGCACAGTGGCCTCTAATAGAATTGGAATTAAGTGAGTAAGGATCAGGAGGTCTGAAACAAGTCGATGTTTTGGGAATCCTATTGTACGTTATAGGATGTGCCAGCTTACTGCAACTTTTAATATGAATACAGAATAAATATTGGATTTTTTGCATTGGAATCCCTGGCTGGAGACCTATATTGAACATCATATCTAATATTATTGCAAGAACATTGTTTTAGATGTTTTCCCATACAGGAATCCCATCTGAAATTTGTACATGGACTCGATATGTCAAGGACTATGAAGGAGCTATGTAAGCTGCTTAAAGACTCCCAGATATGCACTTCAGTTTACCATATGCAGGTGGATGGCTTAGTAGAGCGCTTCAATTAGACCCTGAAGAATATGTTAAAGAGGTTTGTCTGCTACCCTACCTGATGTTTGCAATCTGGGAAGTGCCCCAAGCTTCCACCGGGTTCTCTCACTTTGAGAGGGTCTATGGTAGCCACCCCCGGTGGATATAGGTAAAGACATCTGGGAAACGGAAGTCACCCAGCATGTGGCTCAAATGCAGGACTGTATTGCTACTGTAATGCTGATCATGAAGGAACACCTGCAGAGGGCACAAGGGGCCCAGAGCCAGATCTATAATCACTCTGCAAGGATCAGGAACATTAACCTGCGGGATAGGGTCTTGTTGTTAGTGCTCACAGTAGAGAGTTACCTTATAAACTTGTTCAAACTATGAATAGAGAGTTGCTAGTGACCTCTATCGCAGAGAAAGGTAAAAGGCCAGCCATCCCTTCTGTTAAAATAGGTGAGACCTTTTCTGCTTCAAAGAAACAGGAAGTTATAGAGTTTCTGCAGAAAACGACATGCAAGTTTTCTGACCTACCGGGCCATACCTCACCTCATCAAACAACACATAAAAGACTGATCATGGGTTTAAAGGCCCGCAGAGAGACTGTAACAGCAGAGGTTAAATGGATGTCAAAACTGGGGGAAATTGAGGAGTCCCAAAGCGAGTGGGTATGCTCAGTTGTCCTGGTCCCCAAATCTAATGGTACTTGGAGGTTCTGTAATGACTTCAGAAAGTTAAATGAGGTTTCAAAAATTGACACATACCCCATGCCCAGAGTGGATGAACTGATTGAGAGGTTGGGATGAGTGAGGTTCATCACAACTCTGTTTCAAAAATTGACACATACCCCATGCCCAGAGTGGATGAACTGATTGAGAGGTTGGGATGAGTGAGGTTCATCACAACTCTGGATCTCACTAAGGGTTACTGGCAGATCCCCTTAACAGAGGATGTAAAGGAGAAAACCGCCTTTCAGTCCCAGATGGGCTGTTTCATTATCTAGTAATGCCTTTTGCTCCTGCCACCTTTCAGAAGCTGATGGATCAGATCTTGTGACCACATCAGGACTACACAGCTGCCTACTTGGTTGATGTGGTCATTTTCAGTTCAGATTGGAAAAGTTAGCTCTGTAAGGTACTAGATGCCATCAGTGATGCAGGCCTCAAAATCAATCTAGATTGTGCCCTGGGCCTTGAGGAGGCCAAATATCCAGGGTACATCACTGGTAGAGGGTTGGTTAATCCCCAGGTAAACAAAGTTGAGGCAATGCAAATCTGGCCTAGGCCTCAGGCTAAGAAACAAGTAATCCTAGGCATCTCTGGGTTTGTACCTCAATTGTAGCCCCATTGACAGATTTAACTAAAGGTGGAAAATACCATTTTGTGAGTACTCACCTGTAAAATGGATATTATTGGTGTGTCACACACACCCCGCTTCTATAATTAATGACAGCTGGGTATTCCACCACCAGGTGGCGTCGTTGCAGAGAGAAGTCTAGAAAACGAGCCCCTCCCGGTCTATATATACCTTGGACCTCCCACTTAATTCCCAGTGTAATCGAAAAGCAGTAAGACAAGGTACCAGGAAAATTAACGGTAACCCTCAAACAAAATAAAGTTTCACCGTATAGCGGATCCAGGATACCAAAAAGGGCGGGTGAAGCGGGGTGTGTGTGACACACCAATAATATCCATTTTACAGGTGAGTACTCACAAAATGGTATTATTCTTTGTGTGTCACACACACCCCGCTTCTTTAATTAATGACAGCTGGGACATCCAAAAGCGGTGTCCACAAAGGGTGGGTATCCAAAAGGTAAATGAAGCATAAGTCAAACCACTGCAGTCTGCAGAACCTTGCGGCCAAACACAGCATCCGCTGAAGCACGCACGTCAACCTTGTAAAACCTCGAAAAGGTATGAACAGAAGACCAAGTAGCAGCCTTACAAACTTGTTCAACAGAAGCCTGGTGCTGAAAAGCCCAGGACGCTCCAACAGCACGAGTAGAATGAGCAGTGATACGAAAAGGGGGAACCTTCCCCTTGGCAGAATAGGCCCCAACAACAGCCTGACGAATCCATTTACTAATGGAAGACTTAGCCGGCGCCAAACCCTTCCTAGGCCCACAGGGCACAACGAAAAAGGCATCAGTTTTACGAAAGGGAGACGTAGCACGCAAATAGCACGCAAATAGCACTCAACACAGCGCACAACGTCCAAACAATGCAACACCCTCTCTTTGTCATTTTTTGGCATGGGACACAAGGAGGGAAGAACAATGTCCTGATTCAGAAACAACCTTAGGGAGAAAGTCCGGTTTGAAACGAAAAACCACCTTGTCCTGATGCCTCTCAAAATAGGGCGCCTGAATAGACAAGGCCGCCAACTCCGAGACACGTCTAACAGAAGTGATAGCCACTAGAAAGGCAACCTTCTGAGTCAAGGTAGAAAGAGCGATATCCGACAAGGGCTCAAAAGGCGGAGCCTGAAGAGCAGAACGTACCAAGTTCAAGTCCCAAACAGGGAGCAAAGGCTTCCTGGGAGGCCGCACATGCGTAACCCCTTGGAAAAAGGTCTTGACCAAAGGATGAAGCGCAAAAGCCTTCTGAAAAAAGATCGCCAAGGCCGAAACCTGCCCCTTCAAGGTACTCAGCTGGAGACCAGAATCCAGCCCTGATTGAAGAAAATCCAAAACCCTGGACACAGAGAAGACTCTAAAGGGCAAAGACCTAGTCTCACACCAATCGATGTAGGCCCTCCAAGTCCTGTAATAGATGATAGAAGAAGACCTCTTCCGAGCACAAATAAGAGTCTTAATAACAGAATCAGAAAGACCTTCCTCCTTCAAGAGCCAAGCCGTCAAAGCCAGCTTTGGTAAATTGGGGTAACGCAGCCGACCTTGAGTGAGAAGATCCGGCCACAGAGGCAGATCGAACTGGTCCACCGCCATCCAAACGATGTCCGCGAACCACATCCTTCTTGGCCACCTTGGAGCCATGAGAATGGCGGACACCCCTTCCAGAATCAGCTTTCTTAAAACCTTTCCGAGCATGGGAATCGGGGGAAACAGGTACAGGAACCCCATTTCCCCCCAGCCCAGAGACATGGCATCCACCGCCAGAGCCAGAGGGTCCTGGGACAGCGACACAAACGTCGGAAGCTTGTAATTGTGACGAGAAGCAAACAGGTCCACCTCCAGTGTTCCCCACCGGAAACACAGGGACTGAAAAACCTGAGGATGGAGGGACCATTCCCCCAGGCGGGAAGAGCTTCTGCTCAGAAGATCCGCCTCCGTGTTTTCCACCCCCGGAATGTAGACTGCCGACAGGCATGGAACATGGGCCTCCGCCCAGATCAGGATCAGGGACACCTCTCTGAGAGCACCCAGACTGCGAGTCCCTCCCTGATGATTGATGTAGGCAACCGCAGTCCGGTTGTCCGAACGAACCTGAACCGGAAGGCCCTGGACATGTTGGGTTAAATGAAAAAGAACCAGACGGATGGCTCTCAGCTCCAGAACATTGATGGGCAAGTGGGCCTCTCGAGATCCCCACCTCCCCTGGAACTGAAGATCCTTCCAGAAACCCCCCCAACCTGAAAGGCTGGCGTCCGTGGTGACAGTCTCCCAGAGAGGGGTCAGAAAAGACCTGCCCCTCGAGAGATTGGTCGAAACCAACCACCACTGAAGAGACTGCCGGACCCGGGGAGACATCCGGAAGGGCCGGTCCATAGACGTTGGTAGACGGTCCCAAGACGCCAACAGGTGAAGCTGAAGCGTCCGAGTGTGAAACTGAGCAAAGGGAACTGCCTCGAAGGAGGCTACCATCAATCCCACCAGCCTCATCCCCAGACGGATGGACGGTCGAGGATTGGAAAGAAGGAGCTGAACCAATTCCTGAATCAGAAGAATTTTGGACTGAGGCAGAAATACACTGTGCTGACAAGAGTCCAGCGTCAAGAAGGACACCCCCCTGGCCGGAGCGAGAGAGGACTTGGGATAATTGATGACCCAACCGAAGGTTTCCAGAGTGGACACCACCGTTCTGGTGTCCGTCTCCGATTGATTGAAGGAAGGAGTCATGATGAGAAGGTTGTCCAGATAAGGCAATATCCGAATGCCTTGAGCTCTGAGAAGGGCCATCACCCCGCCAACACCTTGGTGAAGACTCTTGGAGCCGAGGTAAGGCCAAACGGAAGAGCCACGAATTGAAAATGTAGATCTTCCACCATGAACCTGAGAAAGCGTTGATGAGCCGGGCAGATGGGAATATGAAGGTAAGCGTCCTTGATGTCTATGGACGTCATGAAATCCCCCTGCCGAAGGGAGTTGATGGCAGATCTCAGAGTTTCCATGCGGAACTTCCGTGGACGGATGAACCTGTTGAGGAACTTCAGGTCCAGGATGGGACGGACCGACCCCTCTTTTTTGGTACTGTGAAGAGATTGGAGTAGAACCCGAGACCCACTTCCGCTGACGGCACCGGTAGGATGACCTCCAGCTTCAGAAGATCCCTCACGGAGGCCAGGAGACTTTGTGCGGCCGAAGGATCGGTAGGCACCCGAGACCTGAAGAACCTTGAGGGCGGGCGAGACTCGAACTCCAGCTTGTAACCGGCCGACACTACCTCCCGGATCCATCTGTCCGGGACTGCCTGGTCCCAAATCTGGGAGAAGCGTCGCAACCGTCCCCCCACCCTTCATTGCTGCGTGGGCTTGGCAGCAGGCTTGGGTTTGGTGCCCCAAGAGTGACTGGGGTGGCCACGGACTCTCCCCCGGTTCCAACCCACGCCCCTGGTAGCGGGAAGGGAGACTCCTCTGCCCGTCCTAGCTCCCCGAAAGGAGGGACTAAAAGAAGCCGCTTCCCGAAAGGAAGGCAACTTACACCCTTTGGTGACTGAATCCAGCTTGTCACCAAACAGGCGCAACCCCAAGAAAGGGAGAGCAGTAAGGGATCACTTAGCACCAACATCCGCCGTCCATTGACGTAACCACACTGACCGACGAATAGCCACCAACAGGGCTGAAGTCCTACCACACATGGCAATCGCATCATCCTGAGCTGCCAGGACAAAGGAAACGAAGGACTCACACTGCTGAAGAGAAGCAAACTCCTCGCAGGAGGGATCAAGATCAGCGTACAGATTTCTAATGATGGATCTGATAGCCATCAATGCAATAGAGGAGGCACAGACCGGCCGCAGGGCCGAACCAACGCTGATGAAACCCTGTCGAGACAGCTGATCAATACGACGATCCTCACCGTCCGTAATAGTAATGGTATCCGGGGAGTGCAGTACAGATGTGTTCGAAAGCCCCAAAACTGGAGCATCGACATCAGGAGGAACAGACCAGAGCTTAACCAAATCCTCCACAAAGGGATAACGCTTATCCCAGCTAGGAGGAACACCAACAAGACGCGTAGGCTGTTCCCATTCCTTAAGCACAACCCTCTCAAAATGTTGCTGCCTGGGGAACACCAAGCGCGGTTTGGGCAAATCAAATAACTCGCCCTTCAGCGGAGGAGCCGCCGTCGGCGGTTCCAGAGACAAAACCTCAAAAATCTTGGACAGGATAGAGAGAGTATCAGGAAACACCTCCGAAGCCGGGTCTCCAGAGGCATCAGACAACTGCTGGGCCTCAGGTTCGTCAGATTCGTCAAGTAGCTCCCCTTCCTCAGACGGGGGACCATCAGACCAATCCAAGACTTCCGCCACATCCTCAGCCGGAGCAGGGGGCGGGGAAACAATGTGTTTTCGCTTAGCCGTAGCCTTCTGAGCTACCGCCACGGAAAACATCTTCTTGAGAATGGCCACACGGGCGCACAACTCGGACTGCGAATTCCCACCCGTGACAACGTCACAAGGGGTCCGGAAGAGGTGTGGGGGAGTAGGAGATGACTGAGGTTGCGAAGAACTAGCAGCCGGAATGCCAGTCTGACTCGCAATATTCTGCCGGGCGCAAGGCATGCACAATATGACGTCATCAGTTTTGACAAGAAAAAAACACATCAGATAACACATACATAAGTATAGATATAAATACAGAGAAGGACCACAAGACCCCGACGCAAGGCACATGCGCAGTGGGATAGACCCAATAAGGTCCCCCTGGATATTATATAGAGGAGCAGGTGGCCCCCTAACAAAGACCCCATAATTAAGAGAGGTCAAAGGCAAGGGCCAGCATGTTCCAGAAGCCCGGTCCGGTTCCGTGCGGTCCCCTGGTGGGGTTAAATAAGTAAACCCCCACACATACATACAACGGTGCAACAATCATAAGGGAATTCTATGCGGAGAAGCGCTCAAAGAGAAACGGTCACCTGAAGAACCGAGACGCAGCGGAGGAGTCCAGCGGAGCTGAAGAGGAAGCCGTTATGTGCAGCGGAGCGCAGCCCCGCCCTCCTTCCCCGATCACCTCAGACAGGGAAATGGCACACATGAAAACAGCATCCACACTAAAACATATACGGCCCGGGGAGAACACCCCAGACACACACACACCGCACCAATAAACAAGTCCAGTCACAATAAAGCGTACATTTTTACCACATGAAATGACCCATTACACCCCCCCCCCCCCAGCGAAGGGAGCAGGGTACTAACTAGCGGGGGAAAGGAGGCTAAGAAAATACATTGGGACGGGGCATCCCAAATCCGGTTCACCAGCCGGATAGCCGCACTGCCCCACAAGTGGGGTCTCACGGAGGAGATAAACTCCTAGGCACCAAGGTGCCATCTACCATTACCCAGCTTAGCAGCCTAGGCTGGGAGGCTTCCAGTATGTACATCTATAATCACAAAAAATGGGCTGGGTAGCAATAGACCATGGGGGGGTGCCGGGGTGTTACTTCTTTCTTCTGTCTTGACACCATCGCAGAGAGAAAACACTGGAAATTAAGTGGGAGGTCCCAGGTATATATAGACCGGGAGGGGCTGGTTTTCTAGACTTCTCTCTGCAACGACGCCACCTGGCGGTGGAATACCCAGCTGTCATTAATTAAGGAAGCGGGGTGTGTGTGACACACAAAGAATTGTGCGTGATCCATTTTATTTGTATCTGTTTTCCTAGTGGCTTGGTTATAGTATTTTTCTATTTATACTGTTTTATGTAAAGTTCCATTTATTATTGCTTTTCATACTGCACCCCTTTTCTGTATTTGTACCATTTTTTTTTATAACTTTTCTAGGGCTCTGAATTTAGCAATAAGAAGCCTACACAGGCATCGGAATTTCCTTATTAAGCCTCACGCTTGGTATACACTCTCTATTCTATCATCTCACACTGACTGTTCGTGAGAAAGATTGATTCAGCCAGATTGTATTATAGTTGCCGTTGATACACCAGTGATAAGGTGTGTCTGGTGGCAGCTTTGTTCCACAAGCTGCTAACTAAGGATGCCTAGCATTGTAAGTGACGTATGTGTGGTGCAATTAGATCAATTCAATCAACCAATCTACAGGTCTGATCATCTCGGTTTGATCGTCACAAGAGGTCCTAGCAGTAAAATAGGCACTTGAATCCCTGAGGTATTACCACTTGAGTAAAAGGTTCAAACTGCTGTCATGCCATGCGCCTCTGGCGTGGATGAGGCAGGCAGCTGGCTGTATGGTGGAGGGTGTGTATATTTCACCCAGGGTGCTAACCTGGGTGAGATAACATATTAAGGAAGCTCTTTGTTTCTGTGCTTTTAGAGCACTGAAGCATTTTCTTTAATGTTTTTTTCTGGGCCTGGATTTCTATGGAATGGTAGGTAGGTTTGGTAGTGGAACCTGCCATTCCCCTTCCTTCGGGCCGGAGTATGCCTGCCCACCTGAGCCCGCACAGGTGCCTGCGACTGGCACATCATGGGGCTACAAAAGATTGCTGGGAAAGGAAATCTGGGGGGAAGCCATGTGAGCAGACACAGCCAGTCTCAACCCTGGAGCCTGTAAATCAGACATGTTTTTCTTCAAGCCAAGTCTGGACCTAATAATAGGTGAGAAAATCTAGTTGTCTCTACGTTTAACCCCGGAAGGGGTGGACTTTACATTTCATTTATCCTGCACCCTACTTGCATGACAAATTGCAGTGAACATTTTGTTGGTCTTGGTGCTCAATAAACTTCATTTGAAGTTTCGCCATAAGAACTGCTTCAAGAGTTGCTTCGAGAGTTGTCATTGTCATTAGCAACCCAATTCTGACAGCTGCCATTAAAGGGATCAGCAGGCAATGCCAAGCATTTGGCAATTGTGTAGGGCTACACCTGACAATGGCTTAACCTTTTTTTAGTTTTCAAAACTGAAATTTTGTTCCTGAAATATACAATTTAAACTTTTTTTCTTCTAGTTTCTCCTTTTCAAACACAAAGAGAATGGTCCTGCAGAGCAGAGGGAATGTAATGCTGTGCTTCTGCACAAGCTGAGAAGGAGCTGGGGGTGGCCGTTGGTCACAGGAGACAAAAGATTTTTATTTGTTGACCATCAAAGTAGAGCCCAGGGGGAAGAAATCAGACAATGTAAATTTTGCTCCAAGCTGCACAGAAGACGCAAAGACAGCTAAACAACATTCAGTTAAGAAGTGAAAAGTCTGTAGGTTTTATTAACCCCTTGCATGGACACTTGCAAAGTGCAAACATTTTAAAATACAATTGTTGCCTAGATGTCAATTTTCATGGCTTTAAAAAAGGTTGAACGTTAAAAAAAAAGTTTGACCCTACCACCATTTTTATTAGTGGCAAGGGTGAACCTAACCTCTTTGCTGCCTCAGGCAACCTATAGAAAAAGGCCCCTCAACTCCTCAGTAGAGCATTGCGGAGGATAGGTAGTGGAGGCAGAGCTGTGGCTGCTGCAATAGTTGACTTAAAACATGACAGCAGTAAAATATATATATATATATATATATATATATATATATATATATATAGACTAATATGGTGCACCACTGATAATTGGTAAGTATGGGTAAGTATATATATATATATATAATTTAAATAATGATTAAAAATGTAAATTGCCCGCCCCCTCTGCATTGCCGCCTGAGGAAACCCAGATAGTTAGGTATACCTGTTGTGATGCAGTATGACCAATTATTTGGGACTATTCTGGTTTGACAGAACCTGAATCCGAATACCCCTTAAAGGCTATGGGGGGGGGATTATTCTGAAAAGCATCCAAATGTTTGAAATTTACATTGGAAGACAATTATGTTGATACAGAAAATATAACAGACTCCCTAAATAATTGTATATTTAAACTGCAAGAATCCCCCCTCCTGTGATTTCTTTAGAATTATCTGTATATTTTGCTAGAAGTTCCCTTTAAAACAGTAGTGTGTGTTTCATTTTAAAGCAGCAATTTTCGGAGCTCAGGGTAACATAGAAAAAATGAATGCTACACAAGGTGTTAATTGGCCAATGGCACGCACGAGTTTACAGGCAATCTGGGAGATTTCACACAGGGGGGCTTACCAAATCTGGATACCTCTGGGGGACGGAAGGAACAAAACTGGGGGGGGGGGCGTTTTGTTCCTCTTTAAAAAGGGGTTAGAATCTTTTCTCTCTGAAAACCGAAAATAACGAAATTTGCTGAATTTCTCACATTTTGCTGATATCATTTTCCCCCAAATCTAAACATTTATTCAGTGCAACAAAAAACACATTTATTCAGTGCAACAAAAAAATCTAAACATTTATTCAGTGCAACAAAAAACACCTCTAAAGATCTGGGTAGCATCCTGATTCTACTAAATTACTTTTGTTACTCAGATGATACTGAGAGCCTCTGCAATTTTTGGAGCTGCTAAGTTTTAGGAGGCTTTCTCACTCAACCCACAAAAATGCAATGAAGTAGCTAGGCTTTCTGGCACCCGGGGCAAAGATTTGAAATGGTGCCCCCCACCTGTTCTCAGGTCCCCCTTTGGCACCCCCCTGATCTGCTGCACCCTGGGCAAGTGCCCCCCTCTGCCCCTCCCCCTAACTACACTCGTGTCAGCAGTTCTGCTGTTCTCCATGAGGGAGATTTTATTTTTTCTTTTTTCAAATGGGATAGATTTTATTTTGCAAATTTGGAAATAATGGCCTATGGGTTGTTCAAACACATTATAACTTCGCAAAGGTATTTTCCCATAGGTTGCTGTTGTTTATGAATGTTTATAAATATGTTAAATATAAGAATACAAGTATATCTTCCTCTTGGAAAAATTCTGCTCTTCCCCCGAAGAACTGCCCCATCACAGCCACAGGGAATTTTATCTAAAAAAACATTTTTGCCCACTTTATTGTGTACGGGGAGGCCGATTCATTAATAGTGGCAGGTAGCGACAGTTGAGCGACTGTAGCGGAATTTTCAGAGCGGCCGCTAGTAGCCGCTGTGCTTGGCCGTTGTTCGGTAGTTGATAGTGACTCAGTCGGTTTGCCGTAATGTTGAATATTGGGTGAGGAGTCGCTATTTGACAGGTTCTGCGCTGTATGGGAGCGCATGACAGCGACTGGCCCTAGCGACCGGCTCCCACCATATTCATTAACAAATCACGCTCAAAAAATTCTCGCGCTGTAAAATGCATGTTTAAACCCCAGAGCGCTGGCGGCGATGGGTTAAAAGTTTGAAACCAAAAAAAACAATTTTTTTAAATAATTTTGTAATATGAATACATTAATATCAGACCTGTAATATCAATTCTGAACATTTTTTTTTTTTTTTTACCTTAAAAAAATTATCTAAAATGCCAGAAGTGGTCACAGAATTTTTCACATTTAAAAAAAAAAAAAAAAAAAAAACAATTAATAACAATTAATTATGAATATTTAAAGATTGTTCCATTGAAATGCATTGGGGAGCGCCAGGTAGCGAGAGGTCATACCTGTCGCTGTTCAAGGTCGGATGCTGGCGCTTTGGACTGAGGCTGGAATAATGATGAATGAGTGGCTATATGGCGCTATCTCAGTCGCTAAGCCTGATTGGCTTGATAAATGTGTGATTGTGGTGGGGAGCCGGCGTTCTCGTGGCGGGGCCCGTCATTACCGGCCACTCACCAGTCGCTACCTTTCGCTATTCCTTCATAAATAAGGGCCTTAGTGAGGATGGTCCTCTTTCAAGCCCCTCCAAATATTCCATAGGCTCTCCAAATCATTTTGTTACCCCTTTCCAGAGGTAATAAATCAGCAGTTGCATTAAAAATTTCTTGCCACTGGCTCACCACATGTCCTGGGCCTGGTTACAAGCTGACATTTAAGAGATCAAGGAAAATGCAAACGCTCCGCAGTACATTTTAGAATGTATGTGTAAAAGCTCTCATTAGCTCTTTGATTATGTTTGCAAAACTGAATAGGTGTTTAACTTTGACTCCAGTTCATCAACATCTTTGTATTTGGTCTTTAGCGTTGCCAGAAAAAGAAAACATCCCTAATTATATCATTTAGATTCTTCTTCTTGTGGTTTTTAAGGTTGCTCTTTCTAATCTGTATCCTGGCTTTTTTTTGCGTGTTTTCAAACGACTTTAGATTGAAAACATAAACCAAGAAGCCTTACTGTGTAATTACTGTACATTCTCCGCTTTGCACAGTCCCTTCGTCCTGCTGATGTGTCCTTGATAAGAACAGTACCAATTTCCGACAAAAACAAACTCGCAGTTGCAAACATTTATACTCCGGTGTAGAAACATATGGCAGCACCACTATTTAAATTTCTCTAACGGGGACTTACTCATAATCACAGACACAAATATAAATAAGCTATTCTTCATAATTATATATTTCTTCAGCAGCTTGCCACCACTGCGGGAATTTGAAATGATGGAATTGCATTTACATTTTATTGGCTCACCATAAATGTAACTAGCAGAATGCACATGTTGACCAGGAATGTATCCCTACCGTACAAAAACATCATCAATCCTGGCCCATACTAACAAACCCTGGCCCATACAATACCATTATCAACCCTGGCCCATACCATAGGATCACCAACCCTGGCCCATACCATAGGATCGCCAACCCTGGCTCATACTATAACATCCTCAATGCTGGTTCATAGAATAACATCATAGGCCCTGGCTCATGCAATAACATTGTCAACCTTGGCCAATACAATAACAATATCAATCTTGGCCAATACAAAACATCAGCAACCCTGACCCAGACAATAACATTATCTACCCTGGCTCATACTATAACATCATGAACCCTGGCCCATAGAATAACATAATCGGCCTTGGCTCATACAATAACATACAATAACATCATCAACCTCGGCTCATACAATAGCTTATCAACTATGGTCTATACAAAACATCATCAAACCTGGATCACACAATCACATAATCAACTCAGCCCATATAATAACATCATCAACCCAGGCTAATAGAGTAACAGCATCAACCTGGTCCTGGCAAGAGCTTTATCAACCCAAATTCATACAATAAAATTTGCAAACTGGGCAAATAAAATAACATCATCAACCCTGCCAGATGCAAGTCCATCACATGGGGCACCAGAGTGGCTCCCGTCAATGGTGGAACTGGGCATAGGTATGCAGAGGAGTAGCTAGGCTTTCTGGCACCCGGGGCAAAGATTCAAAATGGCACCCTCACAAAATGTCCACTTTGGCGCCCCCTGGCCTGCTGCACCCAGGACACGTGCCCCCCTGCCCCCCTAGCTACGCTCCTGTAGGTATGTATTTTTACCTTCCTCTTTATGTCAATGGGGCAGGCCAAATTTAGAGTGCCAATGGAAGGTGGACCGCCAGTTATTTTTGATTAGGGGATTGCTGTGGATATATATATATATATATATATATATATATATATATATATATATATTTATATCAGGGGTGTAGCTGGCCATTCAGCCCTGTATATATATATATATATATATATATATATATATATATATATATTCCTCCCTAAGGCCAGTACACTCTGTGTAAATAAATAAATATATATATATATATATATATATATATATATATATATGGCCGACCTGGCCATAGGGAGACATGGGACAATGTCCTGTGAGCAACACTGCTTTGGGGCCTGTTGGGCTGCTGCTTTTAACACCCACATTCAATCCCTGATCCCTTAGTCTCCCTCTCAGCCCTCTGTACCCAGCCCCACTGTACCCACAAGACAAGGAACCCCAGCCCCCAATGTTATAGCCAGGCATTGTGGTTGGGGGGGCCTCAGAAGAGATGTATTGGGCTGACCAGGACCTGGTAAAATCCAGGGCTGATAATATAGTTTTCTAGGTTTGCATTTGTAATGCCACTAGCAAATTGGTAAAAGTAAGCCTAGCAGGCGTTTTTACTATCATGAGTCCTGCATTTGACTTCTTAGCTCATTGCCTGGAAGAGATCTTCAAAGTAAATTCCAGAATGTAATTTTTTAGAAACAGCCATGCCTCCCTTAATCAATCACTCTATTAATCATGCACAGATTCCTTACAAATTGTCATAGTTTGCAAAAGAAAACATTAGCAATTCAGACTTCCTGCAGGTAGAAGGGAAAACTGATGATGCATGGAAATGTGGAATGTATTATAGCTAAATGTAATTACACAGGAGCAAGGTCCATTCACATAATAGCTGTTTATCTTAAAATAAGATATAAAGGGCAGTGAGTGATGCCTATCTGTGCTATTATATTCCCCAATAACATGATTCAATTCAACGTTAAGGGTTTCAAGGTAGATAGTGTTGAATGCTGACCTCATGCATTTCAATGAGAGAGATAGTGTGCTCTGTATAGCATATAATGCATTTGATAGCAGATCACATTATGTTTATAGTTACGTCCATCCTCTTATGACTTGCTGTTTCCGGACGCATTATGCACCAAATAATCCCTTGACTGGCGAGGGCAAGAAGCTTTAGCATATATTGAAATGTCCTACTTATGATTCAACCCTTTTCTTTAAGGAAGGTGATTATAATGGAAACAGGTGAAGAAGAGACTGCATTGACCTTACTTATTTTTGTGCCACTTTTGTGTCTTTAGACAAAGTGGAAGTGTTAGCTAGAGGCTATTTAAGGCTTCACTTCCCCTCAGTTCCCTCTGCTGTAGTTATCAAGCAAGCAGTCACTATCTACTCAGCACAAGATCCCTTCCATTTTTTTATAGATCTTAGAGTTCCCTCTTAACATGTAAGGTGACTACTTCCAGAAATTATATTTCTGCTGTCTCAGTGTTGACTGGGCAAGTATCCTACCTACAGTGTGGGCCCAGTGGTGACTATTTTTATCAGGGGCAAGCAGGGGGATTGCCCTCGGTGCCAAGGCTATTGAGGGTGTCATCCTGTTTTCCCACATAGAGGTCAAGCTAATTATTTAAACAAGTGTAACTCTGTGTGCCCATTTAAGTGTGAATTTCAACCTGCCTCTTGGTGAGCTTTTTAAATTTAACTCACAAACAAGTGCAATAAATTACGCATGTGGAGTTTCCTGTTTGGGGGCCCCACACCTACACAAAAAATCTGCAGTTAACTCCTTAAAGAAGGTCAAAACCCATTTCTAAGTACCACTGAGGCCATGCCCACCCAGCACCTTTTGAAATAGCTGATTGGCAGATCTTAAAGGAGCAGTATCGCAAATTTTTCTTAGTGACTTATATTTAAATGGTACTTTGAATGTAGGTAAGTGTTGGAGTAAGAATTACAAATTTAGAAAAAAATGATGTGTGTGTTGAGCAGCTGGAGACTAATAGCTCATGTTTATGTCTGCTGAGTGTCAGGGCCGACACTCTGGCCTGTTCCATGCTGAGGAGAGGGGTGAAACAATGTATCAAAGTATCAGCTGTTCAGTGCTGGCAGCTGTCCAGCATAAGATAACAACATTGCAACATTGCCTGGCCAGAACTTATATATCTAAAACAGAGAGAAAAGCTCTAGAAGTCATTTAGCTGATTTTGACAGTTTTCCCTTCATGTTGGCTCTGCTGCAGAATCTTTCAGTTTACCATTTTCTCTTTCATAGTCTTATTTTTTTCATATGATCTTTCTTTCAGCTTTGTGTGTTTTGAGCAAAGCCCAATCCAGGATTTTCACTATCTGGAGTTTTGTTTTGTGCCCCTAGGGGCATCCTGACTTGGGATGCCCTGATATGTGAAATCCCCAAGTTCACCTGTGAAAACATACCTTTCCCTGTCCCACAGCACATGCACGGGCTCTCATCCAATCAGCTCTGTTTGCACGCAGATGGGGAGCCTGAGCAGTAACCTTCCTGGCCGCCCGGCCTGTCTAAATGACTATCTGCGTGAGCGCACCAGAACAATGGGGGGATCTGTGGTTATCCAGGGGTCGTTTCACACAGCGGGCATCCTGATTTAGAATGCCAAAGGGGGAAGGTCAATGATCGGGTCTTATAGACTTCAGGGTCGGTCACTCAGGGTTTTGTTCCACTTTAATACCTTTAGATTTTCCTGCACAGTTATTCAAAGAAGAATTTCAGTCGTATTCAGTCAGTTTAGTTTATTTTGTATAGATTTTACACATTTGAGTCACCTGGTCTCATAACAAAAGCAGCACACACACACAGCCGTTACCACTGATTACAGTGTCAGCCTCTGAGGTAAAGTGTTGCTAGGAGACCAGTGGGCTAAATGAAGAAGCTCACTAAATACAACCCAGCAGATCCCCCTATTCAGAAAATGGACTGAGCCATTGTCATTATACAATTTAAAAGAAAGGCAGATATTTTTTCCTTTTTCTATCGCCAGATTATTTATACACGTTAGAAGCTATTGTGTGGCTATTTAATTATTTATCTTTTTTAATGCAAATTTCGCGATACTGCTCCTTTAAGGGGTGACGTGCAAACCCCAGCTTTCACACTGGGTGTGCCTGCTACCATGCCCAGCCATTTAGATTCCAGGGCCGAGCTGAGAGGGTTTGGCTTTGCTTCAAGTACCAATTATGTGAAAAACAAGAAGGTGGAAATAATATGTAACAAATTTGCTGGGATAAGATCCACAGAGTGAAAAACATAAGGGTCAATTCAGCACTGCGAGTATGCATTAGCGCATGGTTTGAGGAAACCCCCCTCCATTCCGCCCCGACTGAAAGAGGATGATGGATGGGGCACAGAAGAACCCTGATGATCAGCTATGGATGGAGGACCATTCCATCACACCAGAGAAAGACAGTGCTCAGTGGGGGACAGAAGAAAGACAAGGGAACGATAAGTAGTAAAATAGATGTATTCGAGTGTTGTGTGTTTTTTTTCTTTACAATTGGTTAGGGTTACGGGGACCCCTACATCCGTTCACAGGGTAGGGAGCCACCATATCACCTGCTGGCATTGGCAGATGTCGTGGAGAAACCCTCCCAGATTACCCGCACCCCCGTTTGGAATGAAAGGGGTTTGGAGCCTATCGGTATGGGTGCAGGGTTGTTCCAGGGGCACCCTTGGAGGAGCACCGGGCACATACTGAAAGGCTTGGTAATTGGTTGGTAAACCAAGAGCCAGCCGGGCAGCCTCTGAGCTCTGCCATTATGCCTGGTACCTGAGCAATTGGCTCTATATTAATGCATGCGTTATTTTGAAATAAAGCAAGAAACTAATTTTCATGAGATATTTTGAAGCTGAATCGAGGCCAACATTTAAATGTAATGCAAATAAGTAAATAACAGATATGTAATATACTGCTTCATTGTGAAGTATAATTTTTATTTTTTATGGCACTTTAGAAAGCAATTATGGAGAAAAGGCTGAAATAAAACTAATATATTCACAATCACGACACCCATCCATACTTGCAACCAGACAAGTCAAGTAGTTACAACATGGATGAGGATTTTATAATTAATGGACTGGGAAAGGAAAAAAGAAAAAGAAGAAATATTGTAGGTTCTGCTTTAAATATCCTGTTTAGATAATGAAGAAAATACTTTTTAAAGTGGATTTATCACCAAGTGTACTTGTCTGTGGGGCATCCCGATTAGGGATGGCTCAGTAGATGAATCCCCTATGCCCCCCCCCCCCCCCCCCCCCGTGGTGCTTTTGTCCAATCAGCACTTTATGCTGTACATACAAATGCATGGCACAAAGCGCTGTCTTGGAGCGGGCATTTGGAAATCATTTTGGATTTAGACCAGCTGATAGGTCCACTTTAAAAGGAAGGTCCACTTTCAATGGTATTTTCGAAAGTGTATACTTTTGTATCAAAAGATTTTATTTTATTTTTTCTTATGTAAGCAAATGTGTGTCACTACCTGCAATTTTTGCTATTGGCAATTGTACTCTAAGTCTGTAAACCAAGATCTACAAGATGTGAGGCCTTTATACATAGTTGTGTAATGAAGAGATCCTAGATTAATCCCTAAGAAATCATCCCCATATAAAAAGGCCGCACTCAAATAATAAAAATTACAATAATATTTTATTAAATAAATACTAAAGAATGAAGATACAAAAAGCAACACATCACAAAACGATATACAGATTAAAAAACACCGACGCGTTGCGTGTCAGAATGACACTTCACCACACCCTGGCGAAGTGTCATTCTGACACGCAACGTGTCGGTGGCGGCTGCTACGGGGGATCCCCTAGTGACTAGGTAATGTAAGTTCATTCTTTTATTTTTGTATCAGTTTTTGGCGTGTCTTTATGCATTATACTTACCTGGGCACTGGCGTAAATTATTGTATATTGTACTGCACAGCACTTTAATGGTCTATGTCAATGCAATTGTTAAATAGCTTGTTACAACTGTTTTTTTCTTTTTCACATGAACTATTTGTATGTTGCACAACTGTATATATGTATTTAGCACATAGCACTTTATGGATTTAGCTATCCTTACTAAACGAGGGATATGCACGGTTTTCAATTTAGCACATTTTATTCACGCCGTTTATTAATTACTCCGCCAGTGTCATACCCAGGCATAGCCTATCAGACATTTGTGATATACGCCAATAATAATATTTATAAAATGGTTTAATATTTATAGTCACGGATATAAGGTGAATCCCCCGGCCTTGTGTTTATATGTTTTTTTATCTGTATATCGTTTTGTGATGTGTTGCTTTTTGTATCTTCATTCCTTAGTATTTATTTAATAAAATATTATTGTAATTTTTATTATTTGAGTGCGGCCTTTTTATATGGGGATGATTTCTTAGGGCTTAATCTAGGATCTCTTCATTACACAGTTTTGTTTGGTTGTTTATCCCCACGGCCAGCACCTATTTGGTGATTATATACTTCTTTGGTGGTGCATATCCACTCTTGTTGTGTGTTTTTTGCCTTTATACATAGAACACTGCTGCTATGGCCACTCTGTTCACTGGTGGGCGTGGCTTTGACAGGCTGCGGGGCCATTTCACGTCCACCAGTGAACCAAACCCTGGAACAAAGCATCAAGGATCAAGTAACAGAGCATCCCCCATTTAATTTATATATTTAGTAAATATTATTTCGATGTTTAATTGTACATTTAACCATCTTAAGGGGACACTTGACAAACTATACATACCATGCATACCTGTGTAAGTTACAATCAGAATGAGTAGATAAATTGTGTGTGTGTGTGTGTGTGTGTGTGGGGGGGGGGGGTCCTTTTGTTGTGGTTCTATCCTGCACAATTCCAGCATGCCCTCTCTCTAGAAAGGCAGGTTATTTGGTTACCCCCCCCCCCGGAAGGGCTGCACTTCCCTCTGCTAATCTTCTAAAAACTCATATGTGGCATAGCTTTTCATTGGAAGGTCCTAGAATACCTCCAGAATATGAAGAATATGAGGATGTAGCCAGTTTATGGCTATTATGCGAAGCAGCTTTGTAATTCCATGATTCCTTGTACCATACTGGAACCAGTTCTACAGGATTTCATAGATGCTCCCGTGTGATCGGAGATGGCAGGTCCACTTCAGTTTAGGCTAGATGTGACTGGTGTAAACACACAGGATTTGGCGCATGTGCTTGGGGATGCTTGACTAAAAAGGGTTTCAGTTCTTCGGACTGGGCCCAGGGGGTTGGCCAGGGACGGGGCATTGTACTCACTAAGTTCATGGAATGATGGTCACCAAGATCCTCCAGAGCACAGCAGAGACAATAAAGCACATGGTTTTCTTTTCGGGATGCCCCTTCTTCATATGCCCCTTCTTCTTTATTAAACACTTCACTCTCCAGCATGTTCTTATTCAACACAGTTCAACAGCAAAATGGTTTCTTTCCCAGTACCTCTCAATGGGGTCTCCTTCTGTTCTCTCCCCTTCCCTACCCTCTCCTCCCTTGCTTGGATCTCCATGAGCCTCGCTCCAGATGCACCTACCTGTGACCTCTAGCTTCCAGGTCCCAAGCTGGCTTCCTCGCCTCTCCTGTGAAGACTCATCAGGGGCACCAGACACCAGGGCCTATATCACTGAGCATCCACTCCACAGGATCTCCAGCAGCTACACTTTAGGGGCACACTCCACCTACCCCTAGCCTTCTCACAGATCCAGCTGGACCTCAGCACACCACAGATCAGGAACTTAGCTTTACACGGTGGCTCTATACCCATGCCCTCTGGGACTGGAACTGTTAAAAATCTCCTTAGCTCCTTATATAGCCTATCCCTCTACTGCCCTCTAATGGCAAAACCTAAAAAACTACAATACACTACTTATTCTATTTCTTATTCTAAGGGGCCTCTCGGGGGCCTACCTAAGTATTTACATCTAAGCTATAAACTTAATCCCCATTCTAACACAATACTAGCTATAATAAATCCCCATTTTACCACAATCCACCCCACCCAGGGTATCCCGCCACTCTCCAGGGACCCCCCTCCCAGGTGCACCCCTAGCCGGGGGACTATACTGTTACACTGGTATTAGCAAGCCCATTAAAGCGGACCAAAACCCACATTTTTAACTAGCATCCCCTGAATTGTTCCCCCTATGAAGAGTACCTTTTGCCTATTTTCACTGCTCCCATTTCACTCTAATCCCAGATAATGGTGCCTGTTTTAGCTGTAAAGCTCCACCTCCTCCATTAATTGCCACTGTTGTGTGTGTGGCAATGATGTCATTGCCACATCTAAGCAACAACTGCTCATCTGCCATCTTACACTGACGCACAGCAAATAAAACAGTGTTTCAGGACAATTTGATAAGCGAAAATATCCATTTCTAGTTCTACATCCAAATAGGGAAGTATTGGCAGGGGCTTTGGCCAAATGTATTTTACAAGTTTGGGGGGTTTTGGTCCGCTTTAATTTTTTGGCATTTGTACTTTCCAAAAGCAAATTAGGTTATGGTCACAGTGGTGTGTTCTGACATGAACATAAAAAACAGCATTAAAAAGTAGTATGAAAGGAATAACACAAATCAATACATGAATAGAATAAACAGACCTAAAAATAAATGAGATGTATGATTTTTTTGGGGCATAACATTGTATGAAGTCTAATAAATGAGAAAAAAAGCAATGGTAACCAACACCCCGCAATGCAAACTTCTAAACACTTAATAATTACTGTAGTTAACAATATAGATAAGGGGGCTGTAATTAGAGATGTATTGAAAAAATACATTAAACAAATGAACTTTTAACTGTTTTGATACATTTGATATATTTGTTTAAACAAAAAATGAGTTTGAAGCTCAGTGACGCCTTAAAGTGGACAAACACCCAGGATTTTGACTATCCTGGGTTTTGGTCCACTTCGGTGGGGCACCCCGAGCGGGGGTGCCCCGCTGTGTGAAACCCCCCAGAACGCCCGGAAACACTCACCTCACCACACTCTTACGCGGGCGCTCGTCCAGTCAGAGCGCTCAGAGCCGCTGTGGTATGCACGTACAAACGGCGTCCAACCACAGCGGCTCTGAGCGCTGGAGGGCTTCCCTCTAACAGGGAGTGCGGCCGCGCCGGGCATTCACAAACGGCTGGCGCAGGTGCGCTCCCTGCTAGAGGGAAGCACGAGACACGTCCGCGGCCCGCGCATGCGCCGTTGGAACGGGGTTAAGGTAAGGTTTCTGGGGGGTTTCACCCCGCGGGACATCCCGATTTCGGATGCCCCGCTGGGTGTTGGTCCACTTTAAGTTTAAACTTTTAATTATGAAGAATGGTTAGAGCCTCTGTCAGGATTTACTCTTATGAGGTTTGTTTAAAGAGGAACAAAACACAAGATTTTCACTTTTTTGGGGATTAGTTACTCCTGGTGGCAGCTCAATTTGGGATGACCCACTGTATGTATCCTCCAAGATCACCCCCTAAACTCACCCTTTTCTCGATCACACATTGCATGCACAAGTTGATCAGCCATTTGGCAGCACTCATTCCATTCAAAGAAAGGCCTGGCAGAGGTGCGTGTCTAGATAGAGGTATAGTGGAAATGTGGCTGTGGCACCAGGATGCGGCAATGAGAGTCGATCGTGCGACCCCTGGGGTTTGGCACAGCAGGCCGTTTCGATTCAGAATGCCCCATAAAGAGGTGGACCTCTTATAGATTCAAGGGAGTGAAAATGTCTTTGGATAGAACAATGAATAAGTGCACTTCTGAAGGAGGGTATTTTCCTAACAGGTAATCTGTACATATTTAAAAAGAAAAATAAATGCTGTTGCTTCATTAGTGGTCTGTTAAATTTAACTCAATATTTGCTTATTCGGTCTGGTTTCGCTTCAAATTTAAATGTTAAAAAAACTCTTTATCTTCAGCACTTTATCTGTAAAATAATGATAGAGTTCCTCCTAACTATTTTTCCTTTTTGCCTCTTTTGCATGGGGCATCCTTACATTGCCAGCAATCCCACAGCTCATGCGCAGACTCTCATCCAATCAGTGCTCTTGGAAGCAGAGCCCGGCATAGGGAGCATCCACATCTACAGTTTCCCTTTGGTCTGATGCACGCTCCCAATTTGAATGGGTGGGGGATGCTGAGGATGCAGCCACAAGCCATGTATTTGCAATCGAATCACGGAAAAGTAAAGTTTGTGACAATCCCGAGGGATTGTATGAAGATGTGTGTAGTATGTAGTAGAAGTATGAAGATGCTGGCACTGCCCAAAGGAGCTGCAGGGGAAGACCAGACCTGCATGGAGGTGTTGAGCAGGAACACTGGACATGCATGGAGGGGCTGCTGGGGAACAATCAACCTGCTCGGTGGAGCTGCGGAAGAACATTGGATATGCACGGAGGAGATGCAGGGGAACACTGGACCTACAAGGAGGAGCTGTGGGGGAACACTGGACCTGCATGTAAGAGCTGCAGAATAACCCCAGGCATGAAGAAACACTGGACCTGCACAGAGGAGCTACTGGGGAACACCAGACTTGCATAAACAAGCTGTGGGGGAATACCGAACCTGCATGGAGCTCTGGGAATACTAGATCTGCATGGAGTAGCTGTGCGGGAACATTGGACCTACACAGAGGAGCTACAGGGGAAACACTGCACCTGCATTTAGAGCTGCGGGGGAACACCAGGCCTGCACGGAGGAGCTACAGGGAACACCAGACCTGCATGGAGGAGCTACAGGGAACACCAGACCTGCATGGAGGAGCTGCTGTGGAACACTGGGGTAACAATGGATAGGCATGGAGGAGCTTCTGTGGAGAATGGAACCTACATAGAGGAGCTGCAGGGGAACACCAAACCTGCATGGAGGAGTTGCAGGAGATCACCAGACCTGCACTGAGGAGCTGCGGGGGAACACCAGACCTGCACTGAGGAGCTGCGGGGGAACACTGAACTTGCATGGAGAGGCTGCTGGAGATCACCAGACCTTCATGGAGGAACTGCTGGGGAACACCTGAACTACACAAAGGAGCTGCTGGGGGAACACTGGACCTGTATGGAGGAGCTGCTAGAGAACACTGGACCTGCACTGAGAAACTGCTGGGGAACACCTGAACAACACAAAGGAGCTGCTGGGAAACACTGGGACTACACGTAGGAGCAGCAGGGGTACACTGAACCTGCACCGAGGAGCTGCGGGGGAAAACGGGACCCACACGGAGAAGCTGTGGGGGAAGATTGGACCTGTAAGGAGGAGCTGCTGGAGAACACCGGACCCGCACAGGGGAGCTGCTGGGGAACACTGGACCTGCATGTAAGAGCTGCAGAGTAATCACAGGCATGGAAAACACTAGACCTGCTCAGAGGAGCTACTGGGAACACCAGACTTGCATGAGAAAGCTGCGGGGGAATCACTGGACCTGCATGGAGGTCTGGGAACACTAGACCTGCATTGAGGAACTGAATATAGACTTTTTTGTTTGTGCCTCTATATTCCCTTTAAACGTTATAACAACCTCAGTAAATTGCTTTCTTCTATAAAAAAAAATGTAGGGTAAAGCCATATGCAATAAATTGCACTTTGATTTGCATTGTTGTAATCCAGTGAAGCATCTATAATTATATGAATAGTTTCTTTTAACAGTGAGGTTTCCATAATTCTAATTTGTAATAAAATAATGTCTGGGAGTTTGTGGCTAGGGAATGAATCATGCTCTGTTTGAGCTGTCTGTATTGTTTCACAGCTTCAGAAGTTCTGACAGCCGGTGACAGAAGAGGTACAAATAAAGTGTATGTGCATGATGCCGCCTGGTATGTACGGTGGAGCCGAGCGCAGGAAATCCGCAGGTATTTCTAGGCTAAATGAAAACCAGGGATAGCAGGTTTCTTAATGCAGCTGTCAACCTGACACCTGCTTGTTACAGCCTGGCGTAAACAGCCACTCCCGGAATAAGCACATTATTGATGCATTAGAGGGATGATGACAATTTTTACAATTTGCTGTGTTTAGTGATCAAACTGACAATGTGGATTTTTTTCGGTGCATATCAATGCAGTAAATTCTTGTTGTGTAAGCTGTTGCAAATCAAGAAATAAATGTTCCCTTTTCTGACATATGTGACTATAAATTATATATGGTGGTTTACATGGCCATACTGTTGAAAGAAATGTTCAGCTTGCATTCCATTCAGCACTGTTTTTCAAGCAGCAGTACTTGTATACCAAGGGATATGCAGGGATGTTCCATAAAACACATATTTGCAAACATAGGATAACATAAACAAAAATACTAGATTATTATAGCACCTTGAGGGCATCATTTTGGCACAACAAAAATATACTGAAAGTAGACTCTTCCTTTAAAGAAATATTGTTTATTGGCTAACTCGATTCAGCCAGCTTTTCTAGGAGCTTGGGCATAGCCTTCAAAGGACTGCGGGAGAAATGATCCTTTCTGGTATGCATATGAATACTTTCTGTTTTAATAAATCACTCCTTGCCTCGATAGATTGAAACGGTGAGCTTTTGAAGGTATCAGTCCTACAGGTGTCAAGGCACAGGGATAGAGCAAATGGATAGTTGAGGATAGCCGAGGGTTCAGAGGTATCGAGGTATCCAGAGGGTCCGGCAGATGTCAGTCCAGGCAGTCCAGGTCAGGCAGAGCAGACTCAGCAACGGATAGAAGTTCACAGAGATCACAGAGCACACCCTTAGCTCAGAAATGCTATCATGTGCTTTGGGGTCTGGGCTCAGTTTCTATTTAAGGGGTCAGTGGCCAATGGGAGCTGTACGTGGGTCTGGTCAGTAATAAGGGGTGATTGGATGACCTAAAATCCACCAACCGATTGACCAAAGTAATCCCTAAATCAGTTAAACTTGCCTGGGAGTCTGCACCGCCTGCCACTGACAGCGCAGCATCTCCTCAATCAAGGGATGGGGGTATTCATTTTAATTATGATCTTGTTCAGCCCCATATAGTTTGGGTCTCCTTGACCCCATCTAGGCTCTGGAATTTCCCAGAGACTGCTTCTTAGGGCAATATCTGAACAGTTGACTGGCCTCACCACAGTAAAGGCACAGACCTTCCGTACAGTGTATATATCTCTCAGCTTTAGTAAGCTCCAAGGGACCCCTTATATCAGTTCACAGGGTAGGGCACTGTTGGCACTAGTATGTAGCATGCTGACACCCCCCACCCAATTGGGAAGGGTCACTTTTTTATGAAAAAGAGAGGTAAAAAGGGGAATAAACTTTGGACGGATTTCCCCCCTATAGAATTTAAAGGGATTGTCTGGGTGAAAAAAGAAAAATGGGTCTTTTGTTCAGTGCAGCTGCACCACCCAGATCTTGGACCAGAAAGGACTGATGGGCCGCTTGTTCTCTGCTCTTAGTAAGTTTAGCAACATCATCTGCCATTATAGTCCCTTCTCCAGCTCATCACTACTCATTGGTCCCCAATCTGTACCTTGGGAGCCACTGTGGCTCACAGATCCTTGCTGCGTGGCTCCCGGACTGCCTAGGGTCAATGAGTTGTGCAGGTCTCTGCAATTTACAGTCTCCCTTTAAGTGCTGTGTTGGAAGCTGCAGAGATGGGTAGGCCAGCACACTTCTTTTCCTGCCTTTTCATCTCTATGAAGATAGAGGATCTCCTTGTGCAAAAGCAAGGATTTAATGAGTGGATGGGATTCATGTAGTAGCCACTTTATTCAAGCTAAATGTTGTTCAAAACCATGTTTTAGTGGTAAATGTGGCTCTCAGTGTAGAAAAGGTTGGGAGCCCCTGCTATAGATGCTAAGATATGATTTGTTGACTGCTAGGGACTGGTTAGCTGGCGATAAATATCCATGACAAAAAACCTTTGGTAAAAAAGTAGCATGTTTCAGTGGTGCTAATGACACAAAACCCTGGTTTCTTCTAAGAACACTAAATAATTGATCCATTCATACACATGAAACATCTCTCTTTCACACATAAAAATTAAACCTAATTAAAATATCAAATCTTCCTGGTTTTTATAGTATTTTTCTTGCTTCATTTAGAGGAAAAAAGGAGTTAGTAAGGTATTGTTCTGCAGGAACCCAGCAACATCAGGTATGACGCTTCTGAAACAACGGAAAAAATAGAATAATTTCTTCGACCCCCTGCTTCTATCTCTTCTGGCTGTGTAACTATAAGCTGATCAAGGTTAATGTCAAACACTTCATTCTATAGAAAAATGAAACAAATTACTAACACAACATTATATTTAAAGAATGGCTGAATGCAGTTCTGCTAGAAGCAAACTTAATGCCATATAGACTTCAAGGTCAGGAGTGACAAAAGCTTCTACACAGCAGAAACCCGTAGATGTATTTGTTACAGAAGTGCTTTGCATTTCTGCATTCAGATATAAAACTGTATTTCCGGCATAGACACATATAAAAGGGGTGGGGGCAGATTTTATGCATGTTTTACATCTAACAATTTGCACAATATATAAAAAATTAAATATTACACTATTGTTATATTACCATAATATATTTGTTGAGCACTTTTTTTTTTTTTTAGGTATTTTTGAGTTCTGGGAGTAGGCACATGTTGGATGGCAGCAGCTTAGCAAAGACATTTTTGGATTAACACTAGTATACCTTTATATGCCACTCTGGGTGCTCCCCTGGGATGGTGGAGATTACAATCCATAAGAAGGGAGTCTAGGGAAGGGAGAATAAATGTCACCTACCTATCCAGGTGTGAAGGAGCCTATGGATGCTCAACCCGGTTGTGTTTTTCTCTCTCCTGTTCATGAAACACAATTTTGGTAGCATTTTGGCAGAAAGTCCATCTGGCTGGTTGGATGTTTCCAGTCCTGGTTTAAGATTTTCCTGCGGGACTGAGAGAATGGTGGCTGGGTGAAAAGCCTTGAGTTCCTCAGGCTCAGCTCCCGGCCTATGTTGCCCCATGCTTAAAAATACTTTGGCAATGGCAATTCACAGCAGAGGACATGAAATCTACTCCAAGGAAGCTTCTGGTAAGTCGGGTCCTGGGTCTGGCTTTTCATGAGCCATTGTTTCTCAGGGATTGCCCAGGCTCCACCATGGGATTTCGTTGAAATTCTTAGGGGGATCCAGAAGCATTGCAGTCTGGCAGAGATATTTTGTCTCTATGAGGAGTGTTAAGATAAAGAGGAGACAATGGACCACTTACTGCTCCAGTGTCTCTTTAATGTAGAGGTGGGGTTCCCTTCTTCTCCCAGCTTTCCTATGCTGAGTGGGTTTATGGTCAAGAGCAGAGGGGATTTTTGTTTGAACACTTTATATCTACTTAGTCTAGTGATCCGCTATTTAACATGGAATGCACATTGCCAGCTATGCATTAGAAAGAAAGTCCTACTGGCCCCAGTGGTGGTGCATGACATCCTACATGAAGTGGGTGAAGATTTGGGTGCTGGAGAGGGACAGGTGGGAATGGGGGCCTGGATGATGGCATAGAAGAACATCAAGTCTCCCTAGTCCTCATGAATTTCTTGTGGGTGGGCTTTTCTGTCTCTTATCACAGTTTAGATGTTTGATAACAATGACTAAAGATTTTTGAAGAACAGCTATGTGCACAGGTAACGGGGTCTCTTAGTCATTCTGCTGAATTCTGTATAGTGTAGTGTTTGGTTGTGTATAGGATTGTATATAGAAGTATAAGTATGATATATTAAATGCAAAATTGTTAGGCCTGTTTTTTTTTTTTTTATTTAGATATTATTTATTTTATTTATTTATTGTAACTTTGTATGTATTGTATATTATTAATTGTTTTTATTCAATAAAAAAGTCACAATCCAGAAGAAAAGAGTCTACTCTTGTCCATATGAAATAAAAAATAAGCAATCACCAGGAATTTTACCAGCCCTCCAGTGGGGTATATTTACTCAGTGGGGTATCCTGATTTGGGGTGTTCTTACCCCCCTGGCAAGCCCACAGTTTGGCCTTCCTCCAGTAAGCTTTCTATCCTGTTCATGTTGATGAGTGGCAACCACTTGCCTCTGTGTAAATTGGCTGGGATGCTGCCGCCACCTGCAAATGCTCCATCAGAGGTGAGCTTTGCATCAGTCCCAGGATTCGACACATCAGGGCATCCCAAATCATGATGCCTCAAAAAGAGGGAGACCACCCGCTTTAGAGTTTTATAGACTCTAGGATGGTGGTTGCTTCTGTTAAAAACAATCATAGGAGGTGCTGGAGAGGTACTATAACAAAGAAGATACCAAGAACCAATGTACTGTAACCCGCTGTACACCAAAAAATAATTCTGATGAGAAACTTGCTAATATTTGCTAAAACATACAGTACACTGAGGCAGCAGCACTGAGTGCACTGAATCTTGGGGGGGGGGGGGGGGTTAACTGGTGCTGCTGCCTCTCTCCTTTCTGCTGACAACCAGCGAACTGCTGTATAACACATTGTAACAGCCAGGCAATGGCATTACCATACCAACAGTAAAAGTGCATTCCTCAACCATAGTACTTTCCAACCTACTTCTTTGTTCCTAGGGAGCTTTGCATGGGGCAGCCTTGCATGTTGCAGTGTGTGTGTGTCTGTCTGTCTGCCAAACATAGTTGGTCACTACTTACATTTTTTCAGATTTAATACCAGCCGATTAAATGTTATCTGTATGTAAAAAAATACTTTTGGTCGCTTGCAGCAACATGTTTGCAGAGCAAGGCAACTTGCAAGCCAATGCCCCCTAGTTTCCCCTTTGCCCCTATAACTCACCAGCCAGTTTGATGTTTTTCCTAAGTTCTGAAGCCTCTGGGAAAGGGATGGGCACTGTCCCTTTAAGGAAAACCAATCCAATTATATAAAAGAGATATGCTTTAATAAGCAAAAATGTACAAAAAGCACTACAATACACTATTATAAACACTATAAACACTAAAACCATATGAGCAGTGGGGGAAGCCGTAAACTGGGCCATAAGTACATATTATAATCGTTCAAAATCCATAATTGATTGTAATAAATTATATATATATATATATATATATATATATATATATATATAAAAAATAGATAAACATGTGTATACATATAAATATATCTACCTATATACCAATACTAGTGTATAGTGTATATTTTAGGTTAATAAATATGTAGTCAGTTGATAACCAGTAAATCCAAATATTAAAGGTGCACAGGAGAAGAATCTCTAATTAAAAAACTATAAGAGAAGGCATGACCTGTTCTTGAGAATGAAGTAACCAGCATCACAGCCCCACTTTTGCAGACCCCACGCATTCCGTGGTTCCCTGACCACGGCCTCAAGTATAACCATATCCCCTATTACAAAACAACATACAATATCAGGAGTTGTCAGTGGTCCCTGGGTCTGTTGAAAAGAAGCCTTTTTTTTTTTTTGCGCAAGGGAACTCAGAAATCAGGAATTTGCAAATGCGCATTTGATTCATCGAGATTTTCTTGGCCAGGTGAGACATCCCAAGTCATTGTCATCCCTGCAGCTGAACAGGAGGATGAGGATGTTGTTATAGTGGGGGCCAATGTCTTTCAGGCACACCCTGGCTTGCTTTCCTCACTGGCGGGACCCCTTTTCTCTGGGTGGGCTTGATTCTCAGAACTCCCCAGCTAGAAGAAAAGCACAATTTAGTCACACAGTTCAGCATGAGTGATCAACATTTATATAGAGCATTCACAAACCTGGGAAGTGCTGGCTGAAGAATTGCCGCACCTGGGGCCATTTTCACCTTTTGAGTCTGACCAGTGCTGTATTATTTGGGTGTGGGTGTAAGATGTCGCTCTCTGGACTTTGAAATGCTCATCCACCTCCAATGCCAACATCCTCTTGACATGGATGTTGGGCTTGACATTGTATTTGTCCTTAATAAAAGTCTGCAATAAAAGTCTGCAAATGCAAAAGCCAATCCAAATTTTACTTTCCTTTATGCCATGTATTGTCCTAGTTTAGGTCCATAGGCACATTAACCTTCCCTTTAAATTCCTGTGTCTCTTGACATTACTCCCAACCAGCATGTGCCCAAGCGGATTGGAGTAGACATACATTAGCAGAGTGGCGCACCCAGCTCTCACCTCCACCATTACTGGCAAATTGTAAGGTCTCAGGGCTCTCTCCTGTCTGATCCTGCAACAGACGAGGGTGGTACATGTGACAGTGGGCGGAGCATATGCCTGACAGCATGTTCACTGTGTGGTGTGACACACTAATGGTGTTGGCCAGTTTCACATCTGGCCCTTCAACAGGCAGCCAGGGTTTGGGTTTGTCCTTTTTTACGCTCTAAAGACAACCCAAACCCTGTTTGTCTTTGAACACCAGGCCTCCGCAATTATTGTGCAGCCCGCCATGTGCCTTGGTTCGTATGCCTGAGCTCAGCCGGACAGTCTGTCACCTGGTCACCCATTTGCCTGCTTGTAAAGCGGCAAACATGCAGAGGTGATGCATGGCATAGCATGGGTACAGGCTGTCAGCCTGTCACAGGGAGTTTTTTTTTTTTTTTTCATCCAGCCTGACAGGCTTTGTTAGCGTTTTCAGGCTGCTTATACTAACTAACTGGGCATATATACTGAACTGATCTTAAGTCTGCTGTGAGGCATCCCATTCTGTGACTACAGCAGCCTCTGTTTAAGACCATATAACCATTTGCTCTTATTATATTTGAAATTAGCCTGATAAAGACACTTTTGCTGGGCATAGTACTTCTGGACCCTGCCAGGGCATCCCATTCTGTGACTACAGCAGCCTCTGTTTAAGATCATATAACCATTTGCTCTTATTATATTTGAAATTAGCCTGATAAAGACACTTTTGCTCGGCATAGTACTTCTGGACCCTGCCAGGGCATCCCATTCTGTGACTACAGCAGCCTCTGTTTAAGACCATATAACCATTTGCTCTTATTATATTTGAAATTAGCCTGATAAAGAAACTTTTGCTGGGCATAGTACTTCTGGACCCTGCCAGGGCATCCCATTCTGTGACTACAGCAGCCTCTGTTTAAGACCATATAACCATTTGCACTTATTATAATTGAAATTAGGCCTGATAAAGACACTTTTGCTGGCATAGTACTTCTGGACCCTGCAGGGCATCCCATTCTGTGACTACAGCAGCCTCTGTTTAAGACCATATAACCATTTGCTCTTATTATATTTGAAATTAGCCTGATAAAGACACTTTTGCTGGGCATAGTACTTCTGGACCCTGCCAGGGCATCCCATTCTGTGACTACAGCAGCCTCTGTTTAAGACCATATAACCATTTGCTCTTATTATATTTGAAATTAGCCTGATAAAGACACTTTTGCTGGGCATAGTACTTCTGGACCCTGCCAGGGCATCCCATTCTGTGACTACAGCAGCCTCTGTTTAAGACCATATAACCATTTGCACTTATTATAATTGAAATTAGGCCTGATAAAGACACTTTTGCTGGGCATAGTACTTCTGGACCCTGCCAGGGCATCCATTCTGTGACTACAGCAGCCTCTGTTTAAGACCATATAACCATTTGCTCTTATTATATTTGAAATTAGCCTGATAAAGACACTTTTGCTGGGCATAGTACTTCTGGACCCTGCCAGGGCATCCCATTCTGTGACTACAGCAGCCTCTGTTTAAGACCATATAACCATTTGCTCTTATTATATTTGAAATTAGCCTGATAAAGACACTTTTGCTGGGCATAGTACTTCTGGACCCTGCCAGGGCATCCCATTCTGTGACTACAGCAGCCTCTGTTTAAGACCATATAACCATTTGCTCTTATTATATTTGAAATTAGCCTGATAAAGACACTTTTGCTGGGCATAGTACTTCTGGACCCTGCCAGGGCATCCCATTCTGTGACTACAGCAGCCTCTGTTTAAGACCATATAACCATTTGCTCTTATTATATTTGAAATTAGCCTGATAAAGACACGTTTGCTGGGCATAGTACTTCTGGACCCTGCCAGGGCATCCCATTCTGTGACTACAGCAGCCTCTGTTTAAACCATATAACCATTTTCACTTATTATAATTGAAATTAGGCCTGATAAAGACACTTTTGCTGGCCATAGTACTTCTGGACCCTGCCAGGGCATCCCATTCTGTGACTACAGCAGCCTCTGTTTTAGACCATATAACCATTTGCTCTTATTATATTTGAAATTAGCCTGATAAAGACACTTTTGCTGGGCATAGTACTTCTGGACCCTGCCAGGGCATCCCATTCTGTGACTACAGCAGCCTCTGTTTAAGACCATATAACCATTTGCTCTTATTATATTTGAAATTAGCCTGATAAAGACACTTTTGCTCGGCATAGTACTTCTGGACCCTGCCAGGGCATCCCATTCTGTGACTACAGCAGCCTCTGTTTAAGACCATATAACCATTTGCACTTATTATAATTGAAATTAGGCCTGATAAAGACACTTTTGCTGGGCATAGTACTTCTGGACCCTGCCAGGCATCCCATTCTGTGACTACAGCAGCCTCTGTTTAAGACCATATAACCATTTGCTCTTATTATATTTGAAATTAGCCTGATAAAGACACTTTTGCTGGGCATAGTACTTCTGGACCCTGCCAGGGCATCCCATTCTGTGACTACAGCAGCCTCTGTTTAAGACCATATAACCATTTGCTCTTATTATATTTGAAATTAGCCTGATAAAGACACTTTTGCTGGGCATAGTACTTCTGGACCCTGCCAGGGCATCCCATTCTGTGACTACAGCAGCCTCTGTTTAAGACCATATAACCATTTGCTCTTATTATATTTGAAATTAGCCTGATAAAGACACTTTTGCTCGGCATAGTACTTCTGGACCCTGCCAGGGCATCCCATTCTGTGACTACAGCAGCCTCTGTTTAAGACCATATAACCATTTGCTCTTATTATATTTGAAATTAGCCTGATAAAGACACTTTTGCTGGGCATAGTACTTCTGGACCCTGCCAGGGCATCCCATTCTGTGACTACAGCAGCCTCTGTTTAAGACCATATAACCATTTGCTCTTATTATATTTGAAATTAGCCTGATAAAGACACTTTTGCTGGGCATAGTACTTCTGGACCCTGCCAGGGCATCCCATTCTGTGACTACAGCAGCCTCTGTTTAAGACCATATAACCATTTGCTCTTATTATATTTGAAATTAGCCTGATAAAGACACTTTTGCTGGGCATAGTACTTCTGGACCCTGCCAGGGCATCCCATTCTGTGACTACAGCAGCCTCTGTTTAAGACCATATAACCATTTGCTCTTATTATATTTGAAATTAGCCTGATAAAGACACTTTTGCTGGGCATAGTACTTCTGGACCCTGCCAGGGCATCCCATTCTGTGACTACAGCAGCCTCTGTTTAAGACCATATAACCATTTGCTCTTATTATATTTGAAATTAGCCTGATAAAGACACTTTTGCTGGGCATAGTACTTCTGGACCCTGCCAGGGCATCCCATTCTGTGACTACAGCAGCCTCTGTTTAAGACCATATAACCATTTGCTCTTATTATATTTGAAATTAGCCTGATAAAGACACTTTTGCTGGGCATAGTACTTCTGGACCCTGCCAGGGCATCCCATTCTGTGACTACAGCAGCCTCTGTTTAAGACCATATAACCATTTGCTCTTATTATATTGAAATTAGGCCTGATAAAGACACTTTTGCTGGGCATAGTACTTCTGGACCCTGCCAGGGCATCCCATTCTGTGACTACAGCAGCCTCTGTTTAAGACCATATAACCATTTGCTCTTATTATATTTGAAATTAGCCTGATAAAGACACTTTTGCTGGGCATAGTACTTCTGGACCCTGCCAGGGCATCCCATTCTGTGACTACAGCAGCCTCTGTTTAAGACCATATAACCATTTGCTCTTATTATATTTGAAATTAGCCTGATAAAGACACTTTTGCTGGGCATAGTACTTCTGGACCCTGCCAGGGCATCCCATTCTGTGACTACAGCAGCCTCTGTTTAAGACCATATAACCATTTGCTCTTATTATATTTGAAATTAGCCTGATAAAGACACTTTTGCTGGGCATAGTACTTCTGGACCCTGCCAGGGCATCCCATTCTGTGACTACAGCAGCCTCTGTTTAAGACCATATAACCATTTGCTCTTATTATATTTGAAATTAGCCTGATAAAGACACTTTTGCTGGGCATAGTACTTCTGGACCCTGCCAGGGCATCCCATTCTGTGACTACAGCAGCCTCTGTTTAAGACCATATAACCATTTGCTCTTATTATAATTGAAATTAGCCTGATAAAGACACTTTTGCTGGGCATAGTACTTCTGGACCCTGCCAGGGCATCCCATTCTGTGACTACAGCAGCCTCTGTTTAAGACCATATAACCATTTGCTCTTATTATATTTGAAATTAGCCTGATAAGACACTTTTGCTGGGCATAGTACTTCTGGACCCTGCCAGGGCATCCCATTCTGTGACTACAGCAGCCTCTGTTTAAGACCATATAACCATTTGCTCTTATTATATTTGAAATTAGCCTGATAAAGACACTTTTGCTGGGCATAGTACTTCTGGACCCTGCCAGGGCATCCCATTCTGTGACTACAGCAGCCTCTGTTTAAGACCATATAACCATTTGCTCTTATTATATTTGAAATTAGCCTGATAAAGACACTTTTGCTGGCATAGTACTTCTGGACCCTGCCAGGGCATCCCATTCTGTGACTACAGCAGCCTCTGTTTAAGACCATATAACCATTTGCTCTTATTATATTTGAAATTAGCCTGATAAAGACACTTTTGCTGGGGCATAGTACTTCTGGACCCTGCCAGGGCATCCCATTCTGTGACTACAGCAGCCTCTGTTTAAGACCATATAACCATTTGCTCTTATTATATTTGAAATTAGCCTGATAAAGACACTTTTGCTGGGCATAGTACTTCTGGACCCTGCCAGGGCATCCCATTCTGTGACTACAGCAGCCTCTGTTTAAGACCATATAACCATTTGCTCTTATTATATTGAAATTAGCCTGATAAAGACACTTTTGCTGGGCATAGTACTTCTGGACCCTGCCAGGGCATCCCATTCTGTGACTACAGCAGCCTCTGTTTAAGACCATATAACCATTTGCTCTTATTATATTTGAAATTAGCCTGATAAAGACACTTTTGCTGGGCATAGTACTTCTGGACCCTGCCAGGGCATCCCATTCTGTGACTACAGCAGCCTCTGTTTAAGACCATATAACCATTTGCTCTTATTATATTTGAAATTAGCCTGATAAAGACACTTTTGCTGGGCATAGTACTTCTGGACCCTGCCAGGGCATCCCATTCTGTGACTACAGCAGCCTCTGTTTAAGACCATATAACCATTTGCACTTATTATATTTGAAATTAGGCCTGATAAAGACACTTTTGCTGGGCATAGTACTTCTGGACCCTGCCAGGGCATCCCATTCTGTGACTACAGCAGCCTCTGTTTAAGACCATATAACCATTTGCTCTTATTATATTTGAAATTAGCCTGATAAAGACACTTTTGCTGGCATAGTACTTCTGGACCCTGCCAGGGCATCCCATTCTGTGACTACAGCAGCCTCTGTTTAAGACCATATAACCATTTGCTCTTATTATATTTGAAATTAGCCTGATAAAGACACTTTTGCTGGGCATAGTACTTCTGGACCCTGCCAGGGCATCCCATTCTGTGACTACAGCAGCCTCTGTTTAAGACCATATAACCATTTGCTCTTATTATATTTGAAATTAGCCTGATAAAGACACTTTTGCTGGCATAGTACTTCTGGACCCTGCCAGGGCATCCCATTCTGTGACTACAGCAGCCTCTGTTTAAGACCATATAACCATTTGCTCTTATTATATTTGAAATTAGCCTGATAAAGACACTTTTGCTGGGCATAGTACTTCTGGACCCTGCCAGGGCATCCCATTCTGTGACTACAGCAGCCTCTGTTTAAGACCATATAACCATTTGCTCTTATTATATTTGAATTAGCCTGATAAAGACACTTTTGCTGGGCATAGTACTTCTGGACCCTGCCAGGGCATCCCATTCTGTGACTACAGCAGCCTCTGTTTAAGACCATATAACCATTTGCTCTTATTATATTTGAAATTAGGCCTGATAAAGACACTTTTGCTGGGCATAGTACTTCTGGACCCTGCCAGGGCATCCCATTCTGTGACTACAGCAGCCTCTGTTTAAGACCATATAACCATTTGCTCTTATTATATTTGAAATTAGCCTGATAAAGACACTTTTGCTGGGCATAGTACTTCTGGACCCTGCCAGGGCATCCCATTCTGTGACTACAGCAGCCTCTGTTTAAGACCATATAACCATTTGCTCTTATTATATTTGAAATTAGCCTGATAAAGACACTTTTGCTGGGCATAGTACTTCTGGACCCTGCCAGGGCATCCCATTCTGTGACTACAGCAGCCTCTGTTTAAGACCATATAACCATTTGCTCTTATTATATTTGAAATTAGCCTGATAAAGACACTTTTGCTGGGCATAGTACTTCTGGACCCTGCCAGGGCATCCCATTCTGTGACTACAGCAGCCTCTGTTTAAGACCATATAACCATTTGCTCTTATTATATTTGAAATTAGCCTGATAAAGACACTTTTGCTGGGCATAGTACTTCTGGACCCTGCCAGGGCATCCCATTCTGTGACTACAGCAGCCTCTGTTTAAGACCATATAACCATTTGCTCTTATTATATTTGAAATTAGCCTGATAAAGACACTTTTGCTGGGCATAGTACTTCTGGACCCTGCCAGGGCATCCCATTCTGTGACTACAGCAGCCTCTGTTTAAGACCATATAACCATTTGCTCTTATTATATTTGAAATTAGCCTGATAAAGACACTTTTGCTGGGCATAGTACTTCTGGACCCTGCCAGGGCATCCCATTCTGTGACTACAGCAGCCTCTGTTTAAGACCATATAACCATTTGCTCTTATTATATTTGAAATTAGCCTGATAAAGACACTTTTGCTGGGCATAGTACTTCTGGACCCTGCCAGGGCATCCCATTCTGTGACTACAGCAGCCTCTGTTTAAGACCATATAACCATTTGCTCTTATTATATTGAAATTAGCCTGATAAAGACACTTTTGCTGGGCATAGTACTTCTGGACCCTGCCAGGGCATCCCATTCTGTGACTACAGCAGCCTCTGTTTAAGACCATATAACCATTTGCTCTTATTATATTTGAAATTAGCCTGATAAAGACACTTTTGCTGGGCATAGTACTTCTGGACCCTGCCAGGGCATCCCATTCTGTGACTACAGCAGCCTCTGTTTAAGACCATATAACCATTTGCTCTTATTATATTTGAAATTAGCCTGATAAAGACACTTTTGCTGGGCATAGTACTTCTGGACCCTGCCAGGGCATCCCATTCTGTGACTACAGCAGCCTCTGTTTAAGACCATATAACCATTTGCTCTTATTATATTTGAAATTAGCCTGATAAAGACACTTTTGCTGGGCATAGTACTTCTGGACCCTGCCAGGGCATCCCATTCTGTGACTACAGCAGCCTCTGTTTAAGACCATATAACCATTTGCTCTTATTATATTTGAAATTAGCCTGATAAAGACACTTTTGCTGGGCATAGTACTTCTGGACCCTGCCAGGGCATCCCATTCTGTGACTACAGCAGCCTCTGTTTAAGACCATATAACCATTTGCTCTTATTATATTTGAAATTAGCCTGATAAAGACACTTTTGCTGGGCATAGTACTTCTGGACCCTGCAGGGCATCCCATTCTGTGACTACAGCAGCCTCTGTTTAAGACCATATAACCATTTGCTCTTATTATATTTGAAATTAGCCTGATAAAGACACTTTTGCTGGGCATAGTACTTCTGGACCCTGCCAGGGCATCCCATTCTGTGACTACAGCAGCCTCTGTTTAAGACCATATAACCATTTGCTCTTATTATATTTGAAATTAGCCTGATAAAGACACTTTTGCTGGGCATAGTACTTCTGGACCCTGCCAGGGCATCCCATTCTGTGACTACAGCAGCCTCTGTTTAAGACCATATAACCATTTGCTCTTATTATATTTGAAATTAGCCTGATAAAGACACTTTTGCTGGGCATAGTACTTCTGGACCCTGCCAGGGCATCCCATTCTGTGACTACAGCAGCCTCTGTTTAAGACCATATAACCATTTGCTCTTATTATATTTGAAATTAGCCTGATAAAGACACTTTTGCTGGGCATAGTACTTCTGGACCCTGCCAGGGCATCCCATTCTGTGACTACAGCAGCCTCTGTTTAAGACCATATAACCATTTGCTCTTATTATATTTGAAATTAGCCTGATAAAGACACTTTTGCTGGGCATAGTACTTCTGGACCCTGCCAGGGCATCCCATTCTGTGACTACAGCAGCCTCTGTTTAAGACCATATAACCATTTGCTCTTATTATATTTGAAATTAGCCTGATAAAGACACTTTTGCTGGGCATAGTACTTCTGGACCCTGCCAGGGCATCCCATTCTGTGACTACAGCAGCCTCTGTTTAAGACCATATAACCATTTGCTCTTATTATATTTGAAATTAGGCCTGATAAAGACACTTTTGCTGGGCATAGTACTTCTGGACCCTGCCAGGGCATCCCATTCTGTGACTACAGCAGCCTCTGTTTAAGACCATATAACCATTTGCTCTTATTATATTTGAAATTAGCCTGATAAAGACACTTTTGCTGGGCATAGTACTTCTGGACCCTGCCAGGGCATCCCATTCTGTGACTACAGCAGCCTCTGTTAAGACCATATAACCATTTGCTCTTATTATATTTGAAATTAGCCTGATAAAGACACTTTTGCTGGGCATAGTACTTCTGGACCCTGCCAGGGCATCCATTCTGTGACTACAGCAGCCTCTGTTTAAGACCATATAACCATTTGCTCTTATTATATTTGAAATTAGCCTGATAAAGACACTTTTGCTGGGCATAGTACTTCTGGACCCTGCCAGGGCATCCCATTCTGTGACTACAGCAGCCTCTGTTTAAGACCATATAACCATTTGCTCTTATTATATTTGAAATTAGCCTGATAAAGACACTTTTGCTGGGCATAGTACTTCTGGACCCTGCCAGGGCATCCCATTCTGTGACTACAGCAGCCTCTGTTTAAGACCATATAACCATTTGCTCTTATTATATTTGAAATTAGCCTGATAAAGACACTTTTGCTGGGCATAGTACTTCTGGACCCTGCCAGGGCATCCCATTCTGTGACTACAGCAGCCTCTGTTTAAGACCATATAACCATTTGCTCTTATTATATTTGAAATTAGCCTGGATAAAGACACTTTTGCTGGGCATAGTACTTCTGGACCCTGCCAGGGCATCCCATTCTGTGACTACAGCAGCCTCTGTTTAAGACCATATAACCATTTGCTCTTATTATATTTGAAATTAGCCTGATAAAGACACTTTTGCTGGGCATAGTACTTCTGGACCCTGCCAGGGCATCCCATTCTGTGACTACAGCAGCCTCTGTTTAAGACCATATAACCATTTGCTCTTATTATATTGAAATTAGCCTGATAAAGACACTTTTGCTGGGCATAGTACTTCTGGACCCTGCCAGGGCATCCCATTCTGTGACTACAGCAGCCTCTGTTTAAGACCATATAACCATTTGCTCTTATTATATTTGAAATTAGCCTGATAAAGACACTTTTGCTGGGCATAGTACTTCTGGACCCTGCCAGGGCATCCCATTCTGTGACTACAGCAGCCTCTGTTTAAGACCATATAACCATTTGCTCTTATTATATTTGAAATTAGGCCTGATAAAGACACTTTTGCTGGGCATAGTACTTCTGGACCCTGCCAGGGCATCCCATTCTGTGACTACAGCAGCCTCTGTTTAAGACCATATAACCATTTGCTCTTATTATATTTGAAATTAGCCTGATAAAGACACTTTTGCTGGGCATAGTACTTCTGGACCCTGCCAGGGCATCCCATTCTGTGACTACAGCAGCCTCTGTTTAAGACCATATAACCATTTGCTCTTATTATATTTGAAATTAGCCTGATAAAGACACTTTTGCTGGGCATAGTACTTCTGGACCCTGCCAGGGCATCCATTCTGTGACTACAGCAGCCTCTGTTTAAGACCATATAACCATTTGCTCTTATTATATTTGAAATTAGCCTGATAAAGACACTTTTGCTGGGCATAGTACTTCTGGACCCTGCCAGGGCATCCCATTCTGTGACTACAGCAGCCTCTGTTTAAGACCATATAACCATTTGCTCTTATTATATTTGAAATTAGCCTGATAAAGACACTTTTGCTGGCATAGTA